>CM027092.1:2488918-2975767 GCA_015343265.1 Pao palembangensis
AACCTCACATCCTTGACAAAGGTTCAATTGTCAAAGAGGAGAAATTGACAGCCTCACATTAGCTGTGCATTAACTAAAATAAGCATCGCTAATAATGCTATTTCTATGCTATTTGTTGTTGCACTATTATATGGTAGCACATTTTCTTGAGAGGTGTTCTTGTACTCCATAAACCTCTGGGATGTATATGCATGTCCCCTGTTGCTGTGCAGGACCAGAATGCCAAGGATAAGGCGTTGCACAGCATCTCGTCCATGTCCTCTGCTCAGATTGTCTCAGCCACTGCCATCCACAGCAAGCTCCTGCCTGGAATAGTTCACGCCTCGTTCCCCGGTAACGCACAGGTAAACTCGTTTCTCAGCTAAACGGCCAAAACTGGAAGAAAACGAAGAAAAAAAAAGCAGTGACAAATAATCAGTAATGCTATCCTTTTCTCACGTCTGTGTGTTTCGCTGCAGCTGTGGCAGGGTATGATTCCTGGAGGACAGTCTAGCTCCACGGCAGAAGAGTGAGTCACACTCAGCTTATGGATTCACTCAAGACAAAGATGATCATTTTCACATGCGGCACGTCTACATGAAGAAAGGAGGAGCTAATCTCCTGTCATCCGCTCAGCAGGCTAATAAAAAATATGCTTTCCCTGGTGTTTTTTATACGGTAATGAAAAGTCATTGGAATATTAAGATCAGGTAATACGTCCCCTGCCCTGTTGCTTCTCATTGTACAGCTTTGAAGGCTCTTGATCTGAAATAAATGACACACCCACGTATATAGTCAGCTGTGACTGGGGCGTAAAATATAAACAGTACGGACAAATAAAGTTTTGGTAACTAGCATAACTGAGAAACACACCATCACATGTGTGGCTGCATCCGCCAATCAGCATCTTTGGTTTCTTCTCACAAATTTAAAGCTCATTATGTCATAGGCGGCGGCTCTTATGTGACCATTTGCTGACAGAAATAATGGCAGCGGATGAGATTGCTAGGACTTAAGATGCTCTTGACATCTGCGCTCATACTGTTGCTCATCCACGACAGAACAGAATTCATATTCCGAATAATTTAGGTCCATTGTGGTCGTGTCTCTCATTCTATAACCTCTTTTTTTTTTCTTTTTTTTCTTTTTTAAACATTGTGTCTCTGACTCAGTATCAAGCCGTTCTCTCAGCAAGCCTACTCCATGCAGACAGCGGGGACCACCACAATCTCAGGTGAGAGGGACCAAGGTGTCATTATCTCCTTTCTGCCGTGTGAACAGTGGCTGCCGTCTCCCACCACTTGCTCTCTACGGGGTGGTTTTTCACTCGGTTTCCACTCTCGGGTTCACAATGAACCCTAACACTATCAGGTCAAAGAGAAAAGTGTGAAGAAAAGCGCGCCTGAGTTTTCTCTTTTTTTATAATGACCTTCAGTTACAGTAATTACGTGATGATTCGGTGGCTGCACACCAAACAGGGACGGTAATAGAGTATTTTTATTTTATTTATTTATTTATTTTTTTGACAAATTGACACCAGTGTTGAAATGAAAAAGATTTTCGGTGCAGAGTTCTAGAGAGAGGAGGGGATGGAAGAAGAATTTTGACAGAATAATCATGAATTTAAAAAAAAACAAACACTCGGTCCAAATAAGATTTAAAATTTAAAAAAAAAAAAAGGATAATGGTCCCAAGTTATTTTAAGGTTGTGCTTGTGGGTCAGACAAATATTCTGTGACTGGAAGACGTTCAACTTGCTTGTCCTTGGAACCTGGAAAAGTGGCCTCAAGCAAGTTACAGAAAAAAGCACAAAGCCTCAAAATGGCTGAAGAAAATTGGCTTTTTAGTGTAAAACAACCTGCAAATTCGCTGCATTTAAGATTTCATCTTTTTTTTTTTTTAACCAGGTAGAGCTTTTGATGAATACTATAGATTTGTAGCGAGCAGCAGCAGTGAAATGAAACTGTGTGTGTGTGTGTGTGTGTGTGTGTGTGTGTGTGTGTGTGTGTGTGTGTGTGTGTGTGTGTGTGTGTCTAGGCTATGAACCTCCCACTGCAGCCCAAACGCACAGAGAGCCAGCGTGGCAGGACCGCTCCATTGGCACCACCAAGCTAAGACTGGTGGAGTTTTCATCATTCCTGGAGACCCAGAGGGACCAAGAGGCAGTAAGTATAACACACACACACATGCACACACGCACATTCGCGCTCACACTCTCTCTCTCTCTCTGGACTCTGTCACTCTCGACAGAGATGACAGATTGACAGTTGGTAATGTTAAGAGTCTTTTGTATGTGTCCTTGAATGAAAGCTCTTGCAGGGCTCACTCGCTCGCTCTGTCTCCGTCTATGCCTCTCTCTCTCTCTCTCTCTCTCTCGCTCTCTCTCTCTCTCTCTCTCTCTCTCTCTCTCTCTTGTCGTTCTCAAACCTGACAGAAACCTTTAAACAGCTGGTCTTGACACAGAAGTCCAACATTGGTCAAAAGGCTTTGTTCAAAAGGAATTTTTCTTGCCCTAATAAACAGGATTTTAAAATGGAAACAAAAGAGAAAAAAAGCATTTTTTTTAATTAAATCTGAATTTCAAAATAATTTCTCACTCTTTCCTTAACTATTATAAAGTGTCTCATCCGCCACCAGCAAACACACACACACCCACACTGTTTAGATGTAGTTTAAACAAACACTTTAGTAAAATAAAAGCTTTCGGTAACGCTTTAGATCAGGGAACACAAATTCACCATTAACTACCTGCTAACTAGCAGGAGTATTAGCAGCAAATTGATGCGTTATTATTCATAGCAGAGGTTAATGGTTAATACTTGTTCCCAAACTAAAGTGTTACCAAGCTTTCTTATTCAAACAGTAACACTTAACACAGTCCTTAAATCTGATACTTTCATGTCAATCGAAATCAGGAAAAGGGGCTTTTTTTTTTTTTTCAACAACAGGGCGTTGCGGAGGTGCTGGGAGCTTGTTCCAGGCGGGGACACGTGGCCAGCCCAGAACCTGTTTTATTACAACGCCTGCCGTCACTAATTAGTTCCCCACCTTAATTTCCCTCTAGTCTTTGCGTTAGAGTGGAACGTGCACTTTGAGTAGCCGTGGCTGGGACTCGTCCGTTTGACCCGGGCTTTTCTCCTCACGTCTCCCTGCAGTTCAACAAGCACCTGTTTGTGCACGTCAGCCAGGGCAGCCTGAGCTACAGCGACCCTCTGCTGGAGTGCGTCGACATCAGGCAGATCTACGACAAGTTTCCCGAAAAGAAAGGCGGCCTGAAGGAGCTGTTCAGCAAGGGCCCTCAGAATGCTTTCTACCTGATCAAGTTCTGGGTTGGTACACACGCTGTGGTATTTCCTCCGTGTCAAATGTAGACGTAATTACTGGTAGCACTTTGTAATAAGCACAATAGTTAAGCATTAATAACTACTGCATTCATCATTTACAAAGCATGTTTAAGACATGAAAGCTCATGAAGATGTGGTTTAGAAGCACTTCAGTCCAGGAGGATCCAGCCAGAAAATATGGCAATGTCATCATTCAGCGTAATTCTAAATCTCAAAAGTCTCAGCATTTCTAAAAAGTAATTGTTAAAAGGGAAGCAGCTTTCCAGAGGCCTTATAGGATTCGACCGTGTCCACTATTACTGGATCCTCCTGGGTTGAAGAGCTCATAAACCACATATTCATGAGTACTCATGGAGGAAATATGCTTTGTAAATGATAAATTCAGTATTTATTAATGCTTAACTAATGCTTAACTAATGCCTCACAGTGTATATAGCATATTTTATGCTGCTGGTTTTCCACTTGGAGTGCCACTCGGTCTATCCTCTTTCTGTGTGTGTGTGTGTGTGTGTGTGTGTGTGTGTGTGTGTGTGTGTGTGTGTGTGTTATATCTTTCCACCTGGTGTATGGAGGTGGTGAATTGTTGAAAGCACAGTCACTTTGTTTGCACACCTGCTCGTCTCCAGGTTGTTTGTGGCTCTCCCTCTCTGGGTCTCTGTTTTCCGGAGGTTACTAAAAAACAAGAAACAAGTTGTGTTTCCAATTTGAACATCTTTTCTGTTTGAGTAACCGTGGTTAGAAAAGAAAACCTTTTTGTTGATATGTTTTGTTAATATGCATACATGCGAGGGGGCACGTGCGGAGATGGTGTTTCACACATGCATCATTAGAGTGAGAGTCGAGCTGTACGCGATCACCAGCAGTTCACGTCCAGAGTGCAAAGTGTAACCCCCGCGGTGACGTCACCTTTTTTTTTTTTTCTTAATTTTCGGATAGGCGGATCTAAATTACAACACGCCGGAGGACCCGGCGGCCTTCTACGGCGTCAGCAGCCAATACGAGAGCTCTGAGAACATGACCATCACCTGCTCCACCAAGGTGTGCTCCTTTGGCAAGCAGGTGGTGGAGAAAGTGGAGGTGAGTACTAGCCAGACGTTTCCATCCTGACTCCACGGAGGATTTTTGTGGCTCGTTGAGGCAAAATGTAGCAGAAGTTCATGTGGAGGATTTTCAGACAGATCCAACAGATCAGATCTGTAAGTCAGTATTACCGTATTTTCCGGACTATAAGTCGCACTTTTTTTCATAGTTTGGCTGGTCCTGCGACTTATACTCAGGCGCAACTTATATATGTTAAAATGTGTTAATTCACACTGACCAACATGACCAAGAAGTAAATATTACCTACATCCACGAGAGGGCGCTCTAGGCTTGTGACAACTACCAGTATGTGCTACTCCTGTACCACTGAAAATTCATTTAAACATTAACTTAAAGACAACCGAGAAAGACTGAACGCAAATGCCCCCAAAAGAAACTCCTCTGCACTCAGGATGAAGAATTCAGTGGATTCAGTGATGTGGAACGAGATCGATTTTGGTCAGCTTGCTAACCAGTAACTAGCTTGTCGGAGTCGCGAGCTTGTTATGTTAATTCTGCCTTTTCAGCCTCCCACGTGTGTTCTTTATGCTCTTGTGTAGCTGAATAACTGTTGATGTGTGATGTTATC
The DNA here is from genome assembly GCA_015343265.1 of Pao palembangensis. NCBI lineage: Eukaryota > Metazoa > Chordata > Actinopteri > Tetraodontiformes > Tetraodontidae > Pao > Pao palembangensis. The sequence goes on from CM027092.1 coordinate 2,493,911, forward strand.
ACACCTGACACCTGTTCAGCCTGTTGTTCCAGATTCTGTTGTTATTATTATAACTTGCCTTTCCGGATGAAATGTCGGTTCTTGGATTTTATAAAATACATTTCCCCAAAAAAATGAGACTTAAAAAATGAGAAACACTGCGATTATGTTTTTTTTTTTCTCCTTTTTTTCTCCTTCATGACGCATTTTTTGCCTGATGCGACTTATAGTCCGAAAAATACGGTACCTCTTCAGACGTCTTTGTTGTTACTGAATCAGGCGGCTCAGGGCCGACCGGCTCTCGCGGGGGAGTGAAAGTGATAGCCTTGACCTTTTCTCTGGCCCTCTCTCAGACGGAGTACGCGAGGTTCGAAAACGGCCGCTTCGTCTACAGAATCAGCCGCTCGCCGATGTGCGAATACATGATCAACTTCATCCACAAGCTCAAGCATCTGCCGGAGAAGTACATGATGAACAGCGTGCTGGAGAACTTCACCATTCTGCTGGTGAGGACATCAGGACATCAGCCATCACTGATTGATGAGGTTTTTTTTAACGTGAACGCATATTCATAGTTGATCAATAACCTTGTTTTATCCCTGTGTGTGTGTGTGTGTGTGTGTGTGTGTGTGTGTGTGCGTGCTTCCAGGTTGTAAGCAACAGAGAAACTCAGGAGACCCTGCTGTGCATGGCATGTGTGTTCGAGGTGTCCAACAACGAGCACGGAGCGCAACACCACATCTATCGGCTCGTCAAGGAATAACCCGCGCATGCTAGCCCTCGCTTGGCTGTTGGTGGTGGCGGCGGATGTAAAACGCCTAAAAGCCACTTTCCGCGCAATAACTTTCAGCAAGACGGAAAATGAGCGCGTTTCCTCTGTAATAATTGGATCGTTTTAATTAAGATGGGATAGGAAAGAGTGTGTGACAGACTCCTGTCAAGCAGGAGAGTCTCACCGCAGAAATATTAACTCCAACCTGAATATCGGATGCTCATTAGCTGCCTCAAGCACAGCGGCGGCGCAGCCATGCGAGCACATCTGAACGGCCCCCGGGTGGCACCACCGTGCCTCTGATATCACCAGGAGATGTCAGCACTCCCGATAATTGCTTTCTCCCCCTTCTCTCGCCTCATATATTTGTATCCTGCAACACTGAGGATGGAAATCAACTGGTATTTTTGTCAAAGGCTAATTTTCACGACCCCCCCTAAACCGCCCAGCTACCGATGGACCCTGAAGGTCAGACCCTGTGTACCGTCAATACCCAGAGAGGGAAAGCAGACCGTTTGTGTTTATCGTACGCTAGAAAAGAGAGATGTTTTTGTATAAATGGCCACTGCAAATTGTGTGATCTGCACTCTTGCACACACTAAGTGTTTTTGTCCCAAAGAAGAAGAATAGATTCTAAACTTTGGGGAGTAGTTTATCCATTGTAGCATTGATTATATTTTGATTCCAGCGCTATCTAAGAATCTGTGTCCAGAAGAACCGAGCTCACAAGGGTGGCCAGGTACACTGAGCTTCCTGTGTGCTTCCTGGTGAAATGAGAATCTTCTTCGTGACTGCCTCAAATGTCAGAATGTCGGGGATGCGCCGTTAAACCGTTCAGAGTCGACATCGTTTGCGGTGTCCTTGGATCGGAGATTGTCTTTGCGACGGCTCTTTATTCACACACCAGCTATAGTGAGTTTTAACTGGAACTTTAATTGGTTTCTCCCAACCAGTTCGCAACCTGCGTTCATTCAGTCATTAAGCCCGTGGTCGTCGTGTTCCGTGGCGCTCTTTTCTTTGCTCGTCCGTGTCGTGCTCAGCTAGCATGAAGTGCCTTCGCTGGGAAATGACAGTAAATATTTCTCATCGATTTCAGTCCCAACAGTCCCGACGGTGGATGGCGTACAGGTCGGCCTTTTGCATAATTCATCTACCAAGTGCTCTAAATTCCTGTATGGTATAGTTAATCATCCAAACTCGGTATTTCACAGCGCTATTTAAAAACAGATAATGAAGACTGAACCGTCCTCAAGAATTTCAATTTATTCTAATATGTGCTGGAGGACGTTCAAACGGTTGGTATTCATGAAGCGTTTTGTGTTTGGCAGCATTTACTTGCATGAGTATCTGCATACTTTCACATGTGTGTAACTTGTTGCACATCATAGTTGGTGTTAAACGTGAAAATATCATAGGCGTGAATCCCTGAAAAGGTTGGTGAGACACAGGCATCATCGCTTCTGGCTGTGCATCTGCCCAAACAACAGCTCATCGGTGCAATGGAGCTTTCCTCAGAAGCAATTTTGGTCATTATTTGCTCTCCTTTGTATATTAAAGCTTTAGTAATGCCAATGTTAGCCTTATAAGCTTAGCATAAAAACTGAATAGAGCAACTCTCGCTCTGTCCAAAGTTGAATTTAATATACCTTTAATACACACAAACTCAGATGCGTTTTGTTTCCATCTACACACCACCAGTGGGGAAAAAAAAGGAAATGAAAGGGGGTCTTGTGCTTTTGTACCATTTATAACCAAGAAATAAGACATCTAAGAAGTTTCTTAGCCCTGGGCTCGGGGGTCGTTTGGCCTGACACACATTCCAAATTTACTGCAAATGTCAAGGGGCTGAGCTACATCAGCGCCAGCTCCAAGCTCAGGTTTTCACATCCTTTTTATGCTCGATTAAACTGAGCTAAACTTAAGCGCTGTTGGATATCGCATCATATCCTGTCCACACCCCAGAACTCGAGGTGTGGTTTGTAAAAGCGACAGGCTATGCTACATTGCAATTAGCTCACACACACATACAGAAACATGTGGCACTAGTTAACGATTCCATTCATTACTATCGACCCACCATGCACACTGCAAACAGAAGAGAACATGCTGTTTGAAGTGGTGATATCTGAATTACACAATAGTTTCTTAAGAAAAACTGGATTTTGACAGAGAAACGACTCGTCTGTATTCACAAGTGCTCAGGTCCGTACTGGCTGGAGTAATGGGTCGTCCCTTACTCACATCTGACCGGAAGAATCTCGGTCACGGTCATCAGTGACACCACCTCGCAGTTTGATTTGATGCGTAAACGTTTTCAGGGCCGTCGCCCTCACCCTCTCCACAGCTGGTCCTCACACTGCACAGGTTTGTTGTTTGCAGGCGAACTACTGGACCCTCACAGTGGAGGACCAACAAAAGATAACCAACCGCAGTCGGTTGCGTTTTGGTCTTTCAAAGGCCCCTTTTATTTTTGTTTGTTTTATTTTATTGATCGTATCAGGACATCTTGTCTTTCCCCAAAATGTGAGCTCTTGTTACACCCTCTGTTGGAGAGAAAGAAAAAAAAAAAAAAAAAAACGCTTCGGCTGCTACAGTCAATGTAAAACAGCTGTTTGGAAGCCATTCAGAAGGTTAATTGAACCTACTCATGAATCTGTATGTTCAGGTCGGATATTTTGCTTCTTTTAAATCCACACGTGGCGCCGCAACAATTTAATCAACTACAAAATGTCCTTGAATATTTCTGTTGTTCACTCTAGTGCTCTTAATTGTGCACAGCTGGTTTTTTGATAAGGTGCTTTGTATAATGGTGACAATAACATTTATTACAGATGTGATGTATATCGTTGATATTCGAATGTTTATCCTATTTTGTGAAAAAGAAGAAGACATTTAGGAGAAATCAGAAATCTAGTAATGTGTGTGTGCTGGTACTGCACAGGGTCTGATCTTGGTATTTTTTTTCCCCCTCATGGCTAAAAGTATGTTAGATATTTTATAGCTTTGTAGAGACTTTGTACGCATATGCTGTTCAGTTTAAATAAATGTTCTTTTCTGAACTCTGTCCTGAAGTTTTGTTTTTACCCTGAAGGCAAATAAAATCTTTGTATTCATTTCCTTTCCCGTATCTGACCGATTTGGTAATTTAACAGCAATTTCCTTAGAAAATGTTAATCTTCCCCTTTTAATGAGGGAAATTTGCTCTTGCAACAGAAGGTAGTTACTATTAAATATGCAATCATAATTTTTACTTGAGTTTAGACACAATTTAGTCAATGTGGCGATGTCTGGTAGTGAACACCAGATGGCGCCACACTCAAACAATTTTACACGGACCAATTATTACGCGTTGTACACGGTTTGTTTAAAACTGCGTCCCATACTAAGGTTTAATAAATGTTTTATTATATTTGATAGAGAAACTGCCCGCTGCTTACATAAGTTTGGAAAAATTGTTTGTGAAAAAAACAATTCAGTTATATCTGTGTGAGGAATTTTTCCATCAATGTGAATTTTAAAGGACAGCAAAGGACTAATGACCTAACAGGAAATGAGCTCAGGGACAACAGCGTTATCTCGCATCCCAGATGGAACACCGACGCTTTCCCCTGTACAGTCTTTGTACTGTCATTTTCAAACTCTCTCTCTCTCTCTCTCTCTCTCTCTCTCTTGTGTGTGTGTGTGTTTCCATATTGTATTGTCACAAACCCAGATGGTTTATTGGTCATCACCAATGTTTGTTCCCCCCCCTACCCCGAAAGGTTATGAGTGCGTGTACAGCCACGCGTCCGTTGCTGCATGTTTTCAATGCGGGTCATCTGAGCAGAACTTCTGCTGCGGAACTGCACCAGTGTCTGGGTTGTGCGCACGTGTGCGCGGCGTGGGAGAAGGCAGCTGCAATCTGCAACAAAAGAAGTGTGGAAAAATGCACCTTTGCCTCCGAGAGGTGTTGGATGAGTGAAGGGGAGGGAAGTTAATGGAACATACGATCATTTATTGGTGGGGGCAGAGAGAGAGAGACGGGGGTGTGTCCGGACTCCAAGCACCTCCTGTGTGTTACGCGCACGGATGTGTTTCTTTCTTTTCTTTTTTTTTTTTTTTTTCTTTAGAGAAACATGATGTCCCGGGACGCAGCCGGGACTGCTGCGACATGGACACAGCCATGTTTTGGGAGAAAGATGGACCATTCGGTGGAACTTCCTGAGTGGGGTTAATTGCGGAGATAACTAGTTTTTTTTTTTTTTGGGATTCATGTGCCGTTCAGACGTCTATTATCTTCAATTCATCTCCATAGAGATACAGAAACACAACCAGGCAACATAACCAAGACTTTTCTCTCGGCGTTGGATCGGAGATGGAGGCGGAGGAGGGGAAGATTTCGGTCTGGGTTTGTCGGGAGGAGAAGCTGGTCTTTGGGCTGACGAAGAAGACCACCTGTGCCGAGGTGGTCAAAGTCCTCCTGGAGGACCAGAACCTGCAGCAGGGGGCCGTTGCGGCGATGTTGTCCGGCTCTCCACAGTCATACTGCCTTGTAGAGAAATGGAGAGGATTCGAGAGGACTTTACCCAACAAAACCAGGATCCTGCGACTGTGGTGCGCCTGGGGAGGGGAGCAGGAGAACGTGCGCTTCGTTTTGGTGAAGAACGAGGCGTCGCTGCCCAACAACGGGCCCCGCAGTGCCCAGGCCCGGGTCGTCCAGAGCCGGGACAGCGGTGGTCCCGGTGGAGAGCTCAAAGGTACCGCCAGGACATGCTGGAGCGCCGCCACCGCCAACGCGTCGCAGGAGAAACAGAGACGCATAGTAAGGAAGGCTTTTAGGAAGTTGGATAAAATAAATAAAAAGAAAGAGCAGACTGTTTGCAAAGACAAGGAGTCGGTAGAGAAGATGGAGACGCTGGTGCACCTGGTCATCTCCCAGGATCACACGATCCGCCAGCAGATTCAGAGGATCAAGGAGCTGGACCAAGAGATCGAGCGCTACGAGGCCAACGTGCACTTTGACCGCATCAGGAGACACGGGGTGAACTATGTGCAGGACACATACATGGTGGATTCCACCGCCGGAGATGGTGCCCTTTCTTCAGACTGCAAACGCAGAGAGGAGCGACAAGACGCGCGGCGCGCCGCGGAGTCGCTGGCGCAGTTCGAAGAATACGCGCGCCGCTGCGAGGAGGTGGTGCGCCTGCAGGAGGAGTTGACGGAGCGAGAGGCGTTGGTGGAGAGCATCACCGGCGAAATCCAAGAGGAGCTCAACAGGCGGTGGATGAAGCGACGGCGGGACAGCAGAGGGACGGACGCAGACGGGGTTGCGCCGGAGTTCCGCCTTGCCGCGTCCTCCGCGTCCTGCTGGGAACAAGATGAAGAAATGATGTCCGAGAACGACCTCGTGCTTGAGGAGGAGAGGGTCAAAACACAACTGGACACCAGTCTGTACATCGGGCTGCGACTGAAGACAGACTTGGGTGCCATCAAGGGAGACTTGGAGCTGAGCCTGGAACTCTGGGAAAGCAAAGAGAGCGAACTTCTGGATCTGCTGGCTAAAATCGAAAGCATGGAGATAGAGCAGGTGGAGACAGAGCAGAACGATGGCGGCGACGGGGAGCTGGGTGCAGTGAGTCACGAGGCCCAACAGGTTGCCCCGGAGAAGAGCGGGTGCTGGGTGGAGCAGGCCAGAGGTCTGTCCAAAGTCACTCACGCCACCGACGAGGACTCGGACACAGGTCTTAGCTCTATGCACAGCCAGGACTCTGACATCCCTCCTGTGTGCGAGTCTCTGGTGTGAACTCTGGACGTTCCAACACACACTCAGGGACACCTTTCTCCACAGCAGGGACGCAGCCTTACTGCTCAAAGCTCACGAGACACACGGCAGCTCCCCTGGAAGAGCGAGCCACTCTTTTTAGCCTAGTAATCCAATCAGGCCTCCTACACTGGCTTCAGACAGAAGACATCTTTAAGATGGACTAGGCCGCAGGTCCGCAAAGACAGCTTACGGTTGTCTGAAGGTAGAACTTCATGGAATCTCTTTGAAACAACCTGCATATCCTGATAAAACGGTTTCACTCAAAAAGGGCATCGGCAAACACACCTCAGGTCGGCTGCAAGCAGGAATGTTAAAGCTCTGTCAGTCAGGCAAATGCACAGTCAGACTGGCTTCACGCTAGCCTCTTTAGCTCTTTGTTCTTCCCATCGTAATCTCTTTAAAAGGACATTTGTTCGTGCAATTTCAGAAACGCAAATAAATCTATTTTTGGAGCAGCTCAGAGTGATCAAAGTAGTCAAACAGGTGCGGTAAGAAGGCAAAATTAAGAAGACGGACACATCATAAGTATGAAATACGAGATCCAGATCAGACTTTTTTGAGTTTTAGCATCCCGTTCTGAGTTTGCTTCTCGTTTTCCATCGATTGTGACCTAAAAAGCTGCAAAGACCAATCAGAAATGCAAACAAAAAGGGGAGAAACGATGCCGTGAAATGATCCTGCACTGAGCACACTCAGCATCTTCACAGCAGCTTCACCGAAGAAGAGTGTCCGCTTTAGCACGTCCGTGCACGTCTGTCAGCGCTGAAATAAACATGGAAAAAAACACCACTTGTGTCCTTTGGTGTGTTTTTTTATTTTTTTTTTTTTTAAATCAGCATTGCAGATGTACCAAACTCATAAACACGTAAATGTAAGAATACCGCTTTAAAATGAATGAATGGCTCAAATAAAATAGTCGTACATGTATATGAACGCCTGAATGCTTAGAAATGACCCTGTGATATGGACTTGACGGAAAATGCATAAAGCAGATTGATGGAAAGTGGACACAGCAGCGTATGAGTATTCCAGGGAATACGGTATCACAGTGTGGAAAAATTCCAAATGTTTGCCTGATCTCTGTGTACTGAGGGATGATCAGCAGTCTGTAAGAGCCTCGGGGGACGGTCCTGCAGCTACTTTGGCTGCCAGCCTGCTGTCACCCAGTATGGCCACAGAACACCCATTTCATTCTTTTAAATAATAAAAAAAAAACCTTCTTTTGTGATTTAGCACTTGTCACCAGGTGCTGGATTGTTGTGCTGGCTCCCGTCTTGCCTTGTGGCCCTTCGTTATGGATTGATGTCAATGGCTGAGGGACCCAGGGGAGCTGGAAGCCTGTCTATCTGTCACAGACACACAACAACATCTCTGTGTACAGAGATGAGCTGAAAGAGTTAAAGAGAAGAGAGCGTTTGACTAAAGGAACGTCAGTGTGAGTATAGAGGAAGGGAATCCAGTTCTTGTTTATGGACTTGATGAGCCTGTTCCTGTCTTTGTATGCATTTTATTCTGTCACGTTAATAATGTCTCCAGCACCCATCTGGTGGTCAGTTAAAGCGTGAAAGGCTATCATTATGTTATACAAGCATTCCGGACATACAGGCAGGCAGGCAGACAGGCAGGCAGGCAGACAGGCAGGCAGGCAGACAGGCAGGCAGGCAGGCAGGCAGGCTACCACCTCTGCCCCCAAGACCTGGAAAGACTTGCAGAAAGTAAAAAGCTCCAGCAATGAATTAAAAAAAAATGAGATCTATTTATTTATTAAATATATTATTGCTTCATCTGTTAGGACTTCTTCAAATTCAGTCTCCTCGGGATTTTGAATTTCATCAGGTCAGTACTGATTTTTGTTCAGCACTTTGTTTTTATTCATATAAATCAACAGTTGTTGCCAGAATCGACCTGGTGTTAAAATATTGTTATATTCAGGAAATTTGACCAATTGTTGACACGGCTATTGACACAAATCCATACATCGCTTTCACGTTTCCAACAAAAACAAAAAATAAAACACAAACTGTGTGTGTGTGTGTGTGTGTGTGTGTGTGTGTCTGACACTCTAACTTTATCCATCCATGAATTTCTTGTTAACCACCACTTATGAGTGCTAAAGGGGGCTGATGAGGGGAAAACGTATAAAAGCGTATAGTGAAAATCTGGCTGTAAATATTGGAACCCTTCTGTCAGCTGTTTCTCCGACATGACAACCATGAAAGAGGAAAAGCTGCACTCCGTATCTATTTTAGTCGACGGTTTTTCCGGCCTGGGAGAGGTCAAACATGTTCCAACAGTAGCAAAAAAGCTTTGCTGCTGCCACGAAGACCTCGTAATCCCTGTGTGGGACCACTTCAGCAACATCACACATATTTTTCTCAGTAATTTAAACTTTTAAATATAATTTGCCCTGTCTGTTTTTCGTGCACCAGCCAAGGTCATGTGTTGGGGCAGGTATGCAGGCTAATTCCATCCGGCGCGGTAACGCCGAGTCTGGATTAAAAATCAACCAGGAGTCAACACACCTCTGCCGAAGCTACCTTGACCTCACGTTCCTCAAGCCATTTGCGGGCAACAGGACGTCCTGATGTCAGGGCTCTTTCAACACAGCACCGACTTAGATGATCGGTGAGCCTAGCGGATTCCCGTTCCTCCGTTCCTGCTCTGACCAGAAATGTTCCCATAAAACAGAAAAGAATGCGTCAGAAAACAATGTGGTTCCCACAGGTGGGCGGTAGCATAGCTTAGTTCTGGTTTATCAGTAAACACACACAGTGATGCAACAGACACACACACACACACACACACACACATCCTTGTACTTTTGAGGACCTTCATAGGCATAAAGTATTAGCCAGTCCCTTACCCTAACCATCCTAACCAACCCCTAACCCTAACCCAGTTCTAAACCCAACCTTAAAAGCAAGTCTTAACCCTCAAGGACCAGGTAAAATGTCCTAACTTCCCAAAAATGTCCTCACTTTGTTATTAGAATGAATAAACACACACACATTTTGTTATTTAAAAATTACGCATTTCAGTTGTTCATATCAATCAGCCATCCCTGGTCTGGGGAACTCTGAATAATCTCACACTTTGGTGATAACAGTTTTCTCAGTATCCCAGAATATTCACATATTGTTGTGTTTACTCTTTTGGTGGCCTTTATAGGCAAACCTACAATGCCCCTGACACCATCTTAAACGTATCGTCCTCTGCCATGGTATCACTACCCAGTCACGGAGTGTATTAAAGACAGATGATAAAAAGGTAATAAATAGAAGATATTTGGTATTACAGCATACCTAACACACAAAAGAGCTACTCTACCAGCAACTTGGCATTAGTGTGTTAATTTAAAACAGAACGTTGCATCAGTATTGAGCATTATAAATGCATGACCCTTAAAAAAAAAAAAAAAAAAAAAAAAAAAAAAAAAAAAATATATATATATATATATATATATATATATATATATATATAGAGGGAGAGAGAGGGTTTGTTTGTTTGTTTGTTTGTTATCATGTCTGGGGATCTCTCTCTAATATAATTCTGATTACTCTGTGGGATTTTTCTATAGATGACGCCTTCATAGTGCAAGGACCTTGAAAAAAAACTTGATGCCTGTAGCATTTCCAGGTTGATGCTTTTATTTTGTGCACAAATAGTTCTCTTTCCTGTTTTGGTACTGCACTTGCTTTTCATTTCCAGGACTGGTTGTTGCACACCTGAAACCAGTCTCATCAGTGTCAGTATTTAAGGCCTGGTCTCTCAGCTTCCTGTTGCCTGAACGCTGTTTCCAGTCATCCTGTCACTCATCTTGTTGTGTTTTTTTCATTTTTGAGTCGGTTTTGTTCCAAGTGAATCTAATGTCTTTTTTTGTTATTGTTTCTCTTTTTCCTGCTCAATCTAGTGTCTTTTGTTTCTTCTGAAAAAACTCTGTCCTAGTTTGTCTAGTGATTTTTAGCTTGTTTATTCTATTTTTTTCCGGGTGTGTAGTCTTCCGTTCTCCTGGAGGCTCCAGCGTTTTTTGCTCTTCTTTTAGCCTCGGTTGCCACATCCAGTCCGGAGGTACAGTATTTCCTGGTTATTGTTTATTTTGCTTTCACATTTTATTAATACATTTTCAAATTGTGTGGTCCAGACTCCAGACTCTGTACCATGCTTAACAGATCCACCTATTCCATCAGGGATAGTACCGTTCTCCAAGTGACACTGTTCCACAGATGTGACTGTTAAATGGAAATGATCTTAATTTAAATAGCACATTTTGTGTCAAATTTGACCATTTTACATTCATCTGCAATCGACCATTCACGCTCACGTGTTCTTTTGAAGAAAATGACACCCACGTCAGCAGACGCGGCTTTAATCGACTGTGCTTGATGCAGCGGTGGCAGCAAGGCTGCACGTCGGTGATGGCAGTGACAGCAGGATGTCCACTCTCCAGCGTTTCTATCAAAGATGAATAGATGGAAACAGATGCGCTTCCCTTTCCTGTGGCCCACTGCTTATTACCTCTGCCCTCTTTGAAAACGTGTTTGAGTAGTAGACTGTTTCCTTTACTGCTCTTTTCAGTGTGGCTACAACAGTTGAGTGACTAGGAGGACGACAACAGACGGCATCTTTTTACCTCCCGCTTCTTAGTCTTCAGCTAATCACAGCTAAATTCATTATATAATATACTCCAAGTCTACCAGGAAATACTCCATTTTCTGTGCACACTTGCTACATTTGGCGCACGTCAGGTACAAGTTTGTCAGATATAAGCAAAAAGATGAGACGTAAGATTTGGAAAATATCTTCAGCCTGGGCAGGCAGAAACACGCTACGACCCTGAGCTTCCACTTCCTGGTCGGGTAAAGTGGTCAGCTAACATTACCTCTGCTCTGACAGTACCGTCCACGCTTTCTGCAATTGTTGACGCTGCAAGTGTGACAGGTTAGATGAGGAGAACAACTATGAGGGGAAAAAAAAAACCCCGTCCCGTGTTGCGGGCACCTAGAGACAATTTTATTGTAAAAGGTGCTATATAAATAAAATTGAATTGAACTGCGTGATTTGGGCCGGCAGCAGCAGCCGGGATGCAGGTCAATCCAACTTGTCAATAACTTTGTACAGGTTCACTGAAGATGCCTTTGAATTTATGTTCCAAACGTCAAACTTTCTGCCAGTTTTTGACCTTGCCTTCAAAACAAGGGCCTCGATTCAGTCAACCAATAACGCGGTCCGAGCTGGACTAGAAATGGACTCTGCATTTGAGGCTGTTTTTCCTGTTATTGGATCCAGTTATCATGTTTGCAAACTGGACAGAGACAATGAAGCTCTTTCATCAGGTGGCGCTTGTGGTTACTTTGTTCCCTCTTCCCGCCTGAGTTGATTGCCATGATGCTTTTATCTTTTGGGTAGAACATGACGCGTCAGCCGGAGGCAGAGTGCGCCCAGGTTAGTGGAGCACAACAACACTCTCCGAGGAGCAGAAATATCACGTTCACAGGGACTCTCCGCTTTGCCTGCGGTCAAAGAACGTGATTGTAGATTAGCTCAACGGGAGCAACGTCAGAAAACAGTCGACAATGATTAACCTCGGCTTTTCTCTTCGGGTTTTTAAAAACCTTTCTTCTGTCGTTAAAATGATGCTGCTCATACCTTAATTTTCAGTCCATAAACAATTTTCTTTATAGAGTAGATGAAGAGGAGCAGCAGTGAAAAGCTAAACCATAGTTCATTAAGTACATTCGGTCAGTAATGAAATGAGGACAGTGAATGTTAATAATGTTAGTTTGTAATGTTGTTAATACTATAAGAGTTTTACCCTGTCATACAGTGATGTTTATATAGATGACCTTTTTTTCAATCTTTATTTTTTCGTTCATCTTTACTACAAATGGTAGCATTTTTTAGTGCACCGTTTACAACAAAGAACGTTGAATTTCATATTCTGGTGCTGTTAGCATGTGTAACCAAGTGAGCAGAGGTATAGGCCGGGCTTTTGGGCCCCCCTCGCGCCTTTTCTGGCCAGGTTGTGCAAGCCGATTTGATCCTGAACTACCGGGTCAGACCATTCCAAGGTCACAGGGTCCACTCGGTACATTCCACAGCTTTTACACTAATAGGTCACTATTCCACAGCACTTCCCACTAGATTGATGAACGCAATTTCTAATTAAAAAAATTAAAGGTAAAAATAAAAGGAGAACAATGCTGTTTACAGTTTCAACATAGTTTTTTCCAATTTAGATTTATTTCCCCTAATTCAGTGACCTTATAGAAGTCGTACAGTTACCAGTCTGCACAAACAACCTCAGACACCCCTCTGGCTCCGGTTGGTTTGGAAGTCTTGCTCCTCTGACTGAGGGTAACTCAAAGCTGAACATGTATCAGTGTTCCCTCAGATGCTGCCACTGTTAGATCATTCTTTGATACCATATGAATTCATAAATAAGGATTCTTCCTTGTACAGGGAACGATTTTATTGCAGCAGATGATAATGCTGTCACTAAATCTAAGGAAGTGATAACTTTATTAACCCCTAAAAATACACAAGTTTGCACATGGGGCAGTAATTATAATCCTAGCCTTGCCTAGTGGCCTTGCTGAGGAAATGGTGTTCTTATCTACTAGTAGGCTACCATCTAGACTGGATGGTCTGATGGCTTAGAAAAAGTCCCTCCATGAGGCTAAAACCGCCTATAATTCCTCTCTAATGGTAGAAAACAAACAAACCCGGGTGTTTTTTCAGCACCGAGTATCATGGTGCCATAGACCCACATATTCCTTCTACTCTTGGTGAAGACTTCCAGAGTTTTTCACTATAACTGTTCTCACAGGTCTGTAGTCTCCAGTTTGTCTTTGAGGCGAATCAGGGTAACCTTTGATCAAGGTCTATTCTTTATCTTGTATATTGTATATACCTACTGTAAAAAGGTCTCTTCCTCCATAGCAAAACCACACAGATTAGAGGCATCTTGACTCAGAGTAGAGCTGAAATGCAGTGCACGGTGCATGCATTTCTCACATCTAGGCCAGACTACTGTAATTCATAGTTATCGGGGTGTTCGGATAATACTTTTAGAAGCCTCCAGCAGATCAAAAATGCTGCGGCCAGAGTTCTGACGCTAATTTGCACAAGAGATTGCATTAGTCCGACAGTGCACACTGGCCTCTGTTTACTGGCTGCCCAGAAAATCCGGGATAGATTTCAAAATCCTTGCCCTGACCTACAAGGTCCTAAGAGGCCAAGTTCCTGCTGTGGAAATTATTTTATTAAAAAGAAACAAACTTTGCAACAAAAGTTGCTTCCCTTCCCATCCCTTGTTTCTTTCTACCAGATTGTTTAAAACTCCACTTTATTAGTTTTTTTTTTTTTTTTCTGCTGTGAACACGTGCACCCTAAAGCTTCACTAGCAGCTGCAAACAACTAAAATCAGAGAAGAGTCTAAAGTTAGCCAGAAACTTTGATATAAAGAAGACAAGTTGTTCCAAGGGTCTGTGAGAGACAATGCTTCACCATCTAAAAGAAAAAAAAGTTGTGAAGCAAATGTGTGTGGAGGCGTGAGGAGGAGGAGGATTGAGGAGGAGGGGTACCTGCCCATTTTACGAGGCAAAAACTGCCACGACAACCTGTGTCATTCCATGTTTTCTTATCTTTCCTGCTAGAACCACTGTACCCTGTTCCATCAGTCACTTTACAGCCTTGACTCAACTGCTTGTTTTTCCCTATCTGAACGTGCTGCGTGTGTGTGTGTGTGTGTGTGTGTGTGTGTGTGTGTGTGTGTGTGTGTGTGTGTGTGTGTGTGTGTGTGAGGGAGCACATGAGTCTGATATATGGGCGTTGTCAGGAGCATGTTTACCATCTGTCATTTGGCCCAATTTCCAATGCAAGTCTAAATCAATGTGAGCGCGAGGAGATTGTCCTGAGCAGGTTAGCTATGGTGGCTTAAGCTGCATGTGGCTGGAGACAGGCTTGCTTTGATGGCAAACAACCATTCACCACAGTCTGGCCTCCGAAAAGTCTGTAGAGGTTAATTCAATGGCAGAATTGGCACTATGCTAATGGTACCTTGACACGGGCCCCATGCTATTCAAGCTTACAGCCAAAGCAGTCATTACCGCAGAACAGCAGAAGCCTTTGGAGCCGCTGGTAAGGTGGGTCCTTATAATGAACCCACGGGGTTTCAATGACCTTGGGTAATCGCGTTCACATAATCACCCAAACAAAGTCTATTCAGGAAAGTAAGACTTTTCTACGGATTCAGAAAACACATGCCTCAAACGGGAAAATAACACAGACCTAGACTTAGAGAATAATATGCCCCCTGCAGGCAACACACAAGCACACGGAAATCAAACACGCCGGTGCAGCGTTTGCTGATGAAGGACTCTTGCTGTTTACCTTGGAACTTCCAGGAGATGCTGCTTCATGAGGGGCTACAGGTATCGTTCACCTCGCCTAATACTGCCGTTAACCAGGTCTGGTTTTTAACCGCCATCTGTAGTCAGACCCACTAACCGTTCCCAGGGTAAATTAGCCTTATAAAAGCTCCCTCCTTGTCATCGTCCCAAGCATGGCAGCTACTTCCAAGAGCACCTCAATAGCTTTCTAGCTGCATCATTTTTTGCTTTTTCATTCTTGGCCAATCTGATGCTTTTCTAGGAGGCTAAATTTAGCTCCCTGTTTCATGTCAAAAATGTTGACGGAACTAGTTCCTGCACAATCCTGCACTTTAGCAGACGTTTTACATTCATCGGGCGGCCTGTGATTCCTATGCTGAATATACAGTATTCGCCAAGGTGCTTTTTGAACCTTTCCTCCAGCTGATTAATTAGTCGGGGAGATGCAGCGCAACTGTGTCAACACTGTGTCAGTAAGTAACAAAGACGCAGGAACCAAACATTCATATACGGCACACATCGCCTTCAGGGCTTTTATCTACAAAGTCAACGGTAAACTCTATCTTAAAACACCTAAAGCACACATACGGTTGAGATTTAGATCGACTGCAGTCGCTGGTGATATCTGCGATGCATCTTGTAAAAACATCCTCCAATCCCTAGAGTTTAAGAAAACAATGAAGGCGATATCATTCATGTCTCCATAGGTGTTAAAATGAGGGCACTGAGGTCGACACATGCTGGGGCTTGACCGTCCATCATGTCTTTATCAGACTTTGCTTTTCCAGCAAGGAGAATTTAGTTTTTTCGCTTCTTTAGGATCAATACTGTGTACCCGATATAACCCTGAGAGTGTGTCAGCCAGGCAACATTATTGGGTTGGGCTGGGCTCAGGACGCTTCTGTTTTGGCTGTGATAAACAAAAGTGTGCGATTATAAACCTCTCTGCTCTCGACACACAGCATGAATAATTTAAGAACAGTTACAGTGTAAGGTGACGATGTGAGGCGAAGACGGCAGCAGCAGACATCATAAGGCATTTGTTCTGCTGTAACAGGGAAGTTACACCGAAAGGGATCGGTTACTCAGCTTTTCCTGACCCCAGGTTCTCGTGGACAGAAGTTCACCACTCACACTCCACAGCGGTGATGAATTCACCACCCACGGGTAGAGCGTGTAGCCACCGTTGGGTCACCCGTTTCATGTGTGTTACACGGCAACCGTAACTCGTGTTTGTTATGTTGTCGTCATAAATTGATCACCTTTGTAAAGGAGAATGCTGAACTGGAATAACCCCTTGGATGGGTGGCGGGGGCACAGTCAATCAACAGGTACACCACAACACAAAGAGAGTCATAAATCTCATGTGGTGAATGAAAATCAGGTTCTTGTGAAAACAACGCTCCGATGGTGTTTGGGATGTTCTGACAGTCCTTTTCCTAGCTGGCTGGCAAATGTAGGCAGAAAGACTATTTGACAAATCAGTAACGGGATCCGCCTTTTACAGATCGAGACAATAGACCATTCATTCGCCAGCACTCGTTTACGACCCCGTCTCCCTCATCCTGTCCTCAACAGGTGCGTGTCTGAAGACACAGGTGACGTCAGATACCATCTTAGATGCAGGCTATGTTAAGTGTGGGGAAGTTACTCAAATTTCTTAAAGCATGACAGCTTATTGAGAGCTGCAGTCAGCACACCATCTGTGGTTGCGGAAGTGGATGATGCCGGCGATATTATGCCTCCTTTGGAGTTCATGATTATTTTAAGAGTGAAATGACAGCGTCTTCAGTGCTGCAGAGACCAGGTAACAACTCTTGGTATCGTCCATCCATCCATCCATCCATCCATTTTCTTCTGCTTATCCGGGGTCGGGTCGCGGGGGCAGCAGCCTAAGCAGGGAAGCCCAGACTTCCCTCTCCCCAGCCACTTCGTCCAGCTCTTCCGGGGGGATCCCGAGGCGTTCCCAGGCCAGCCGAGAGACATAGTCCCTTCAGTGTGTCCTGGGTCTTCCCGGGGGCCTCCTACCAGAGGGACGTGCCCTGAACACCTCACCAGGGAGGCGTACTAACTAGGTGCCCGAGCCACCTCATCTGGCTCTACTCCGAGCTCCTCCCGGATGGCAGAGCTTCTCACCCTGTCTCTAAGGGAGAGCCCGGCCACCCTGCGGAGGAAACTCATTTCGGCCGCTTGTACCCGCGATCTTGTTCTTTCGGTCACTACCCAAAGCTCATGACCATAGGTGAGGGTAGGAGCGGAGACCGACCGGTAGGACTCACATAAGCATATTCTTCTCAGGAACTCACTAATGCTGTCCTTTTCCCAATAATACAAAAAAAACACCAACAACCCTTAAAAACTTCAAATATACTCTGTGTAATGATGCTTTGAGGGGTACTTACAAGATACAATATATAACATAAGTATGAGGCGTTGCTGTGTGAACAGGATCTATAGCAGGCTTAACATCTATTGAAACTAAAATACAGTAATAATATGTATTCAGTCTTGTTTCGGGACAGAAACATGACTGGATTGGACTAAACCTAACTAAAGTAACACAAATCAGCAGGGATGTTTTCACTATACTGTATATGATACACCCTACCTAACAGTTAACCGGTCGATGTTAAATGAATAATGCCGACATAGTTTATTGATGACAATAACAGTCTAAATGCATGTAATACAGTTCCCCAAACATTTCCCCGGGGAGAAGAGATGAGAAAACGATAAAGGAGCGTCTCCCACACTGCCGAGCACAGTGCACCGGAGGATCAAATGACCGGCTTCAGCCAAAACACAATCTGACGCACAGACACGTGCGACATGCAGAAGAGGGTTTTGAGCATGCTGCATGCTTTCCTGCTATTAGCTGCATCATTTTTTAAAATTTATTTTAATACCAAAATACATTTGTGGCCTTAAAAAGAACCTGTTTGCATTGTCTGTGTAAATGGTGGATGTGTCTGTGGGTATGTTTACAATAATTCTGTCAGTTATCAGTTATCACTTAAAACCACAGTAAATGTGTTGGGGAACTTCACTGACGTCCTTAAAACTGCCTTTGTCTTTAGCTGTTGGAATACCAGTCAAGCCAGTCACCTGGCATTGTTAATTAAGGTTGTGTCCTCGTAATGGAAAACATGTTTTCCTTCCTTCTTAACTTAGCATGTACACGTGACTGTATTGTAAAGATAAAAGAAAAGAAAAACCACAACACAGACTTAGTCCGAGAGGTTACATAACAGCAGGACAAGTTGGACATGTTTGCTGCAATTTGCAGTCTCTAAACTGACAGCGTGATCCCCGTGTCTGAGGGTGGATCGGCGCCTGGGTGAGACAGTGCTGTTGAAAGGAACGTCAGTGTCTTTCTCTTTGTGGTCGAAATTCGGCACGAGATTTGATGTTTTAAATCATTCAGCACAGCAACAACCGAAAAAGAACGAGCTTAATTTGATTTAATGACACCGATTTACAAGCACACTGTTGTAATCTGTGATCTTATACAGCAAATGTAACCATGTAAATACTGGACAACTACAAGAACATTATGTTTTTGCCATCTTTGTGACCAAAGTCTGTCAGTTTCACCCCACACGTTGGGAAAATGTCCTCCTGCTACGCTAGAAAATGAGTTTGTTGGCTTAAATGACCAGACCGGTGTTTCTGCTTGGAAGGAAAAAGGACGGCTCGAAGACAAAATAAATAAATAAATGAACTGAACTTTCCAAGAGAACAGAGGCGAGCTAAATTATGGGGAAATATTAAAGCGCTACACTCAAGACATCAGACAAGACAAATGTCATCGATAATAATCAATCAATAATAGCACTGAAACCTGTATCTGTTCATTTAATTCTTTCCTTGAAGGGTGGTCCTGATTGGTCCATTCATCCTGCTGCTCGATGCTGATTTGCTGTCACTGAGGGGCCCAAATGTCACGTGTTGCCTTGTCTTGTTTAGTCTTTAAAATTAAAAAAAAAAAAAAAATATATATATATATATATATATTTTTTTTTTTTAAAGATTTGGGATTTTAAAAAAAGAAAAATAAGATTTTAAACATTGATATTTTTGGCCTATATCTGGGTGAGCCAGCAACCAGTGTCAAGGCAAACACAGGTAGGGTCATATTTCTCACTGTACTAATATGGAGGAGGATGAGGGTGGAAGTGAACAGAAATGAGCAGATGAGGGTCGGCTAGCGGGGGTAATAGAGGTGCCATCTCTGCCATGATCTGGAAAGAAATGTAATTGATGGAAACTCTCCGGCTGTCTCTAAAATGTGATCTGATCATCATCTTAGTCATGTGTAATAATGTGCCTAAAATATTTACAGGGGAAAAAAAAGCACAACATATTTTTAATGTCTATATTGAGAACAATCATAAAACATATACATATGAATTACCTTGGAATTTCTTAACACATTTCGAAATGATGGACACGGCGGAGAGATTATCTGCGTTACAAACCTGAGACACACGCACTCAACTTAAAAGACATTCTAAGGGCATCTAAAGTAGACAACGGCCACACAGGGAATCCCTGCTAATGTAGCTGCCTTTTGTCTACCAGATTCTTAAGAAATTCAACATGTCCAACACAAATTCTGACAGGATTCCTGTGAGACACCGAGAGTAAGACGCTCAGACAGTACAGTATTACAACAGATACATGTCACAGGGTCATGGTATAATGTCAAGTGACTGTGGTATTTAAACATGGTGACCCTCGGGGCACCAGTCCCTGAACTCTGACCCTTTTCTAGCAGAAACTACAAAGCAAAATCCGATACGACCCTGGTCCTCCATAGAAAAAAGCTGCTGCTTTTGATGTTTGAAGCGGCAGCAGCCTCGGCCCCGAAATCGATATCATTTGTTGTATTAAAGCTGCATGCACGCATACATGTGCATGTATTTTGTCTTCTTTTTGTCCCTACCTGCTTCACCTCATCTTGTTGTCTGGGTTCTCATTCTCTTCCAGACGGTGTGTGTTTTCAGCACCTGCCACAGCTCTGTCCAATACCACAATCTACCACTAATTTGCCACCCGGTTCCAATAATCTTTGGTGACTCCTCCTGACCTCTGTTGACCCCCCATTATAGTAACAATCACATCAGCCACTAAACACAAAGTCTAAATCTGTAAAGAATGACAAGTATGCTTGAAACACAAGCACACACATGAATACACAAAGGGGGCAACTTTGCGCACACACTCCTAGCATGAAAGTGACAGCGTTCTGTTTCGGGCAGTGTTCCAAAAAGGGAAGGTCATTACAAAGAGAGGATTAGGAGCATATTAGGAAGTGTTGTTGAAGGAAAGGCTGGATTTATTACAAAAAAACAAAACAAAAAAAAAAGTTGATTTGGTAACAGAAGGAGTAAAAAAATTATTCTGAATATCAGAGGCACTGTTAAGTCCTTTACATCAGCCGTGATGAAACCCACATAAAAGGCATAAAAATAAAGGAAACAGCACAAGGTTCGAAGAATATAACACTGTGAACCTAATCATACCATAATCCAACTTTATTCCCTTTCAATAAATCATGCGTAAGCAGGTTTTGTGTCTACTATACCGTTGAAAAATACATTACTAGCAGGGACACGCTAGACTTTGCATTAGCAGGTTTAAGATGGCATTCAGGTGCAGAGTGAAATTCAAAAAAACAGTTAAGACAAACACTTGAGGAAATGCATGAGTGCAGGCATGTCGTGTTTGGTTTGCAATGTTCGCGCTTTGTCCTTGCCAATCCATTTTGAAACAATTAGCTGAATCTGTCACGGTGACAGGCGCGGAGGTGACGTCACCGCTGCGTCCTCCCGGCAGTTTGGCTCTGGTGCTCTGCAGGAATTTAATTTACTTTGGAAAATTATTCAACAGTATAAAATCTGTCGGGCAAAAAGCATCACTGGTCTTAGCCAGTAACTAAAATATGGCAACTTTCTAAGAAAAATCTGTAGGCAGGGGGAGGTTGCAGAATGTCCGTGGATGATAAATTAATTAAGTCCAAAACTATGGAAACACACACTGACTCTGGAAAAAACAGTACAAACAATATTATGACAGACAGACAGACTTACAAAAAGAGGAAATATTTTCAGTCATAAAATTGCAAAATCAGCTCCACCAGTTACAAGTCCAATAATATTCTAATATCCTGGAATGCTGTATTATCTGTTAAAAACAATATGTATTTACAATTTCAAGCCTTCATGAAGACATCAAAATTTTAACAATGTTAAACTCAAAAGAAAATGGAAAAAAAACCCAACTTCTTTTACCGTCACATGCTGAATAAAGAGCCCTAATGAACTGTTTAGCTTCAAAAGAAGGATTTGGAGAAGGATCCAGTTTAAGCTGCTGAGGTTTGTTGTACACTCAGTTCTTTCTTGGGGCTTTCAGACCTCGCGTGGGCTGTGCTTCATTTAGTAGCTTATCAGAACCCAACATGGTTCTTCCAACTCTCTACATGGTTACCTCCATGTAATTCACCAAAAGAAAACCATCTATTCAATCAAAAACCAAAAAACAGCCATCAATTGTTCTCTGTTTAGATCCTTTTATTATGAATATCACCATAAAATGCAGTACGAACCATAAACACATTAAAAGGATCTGCTTGTGGCCTTTTGAGAGATGTTATATATTATTAATTCCGTGCAAAACTCACTGACATGGCTATATTAATCATACTGTTGCAGGCTTAATGAGCAGGTAGCGAAACTGAAAT
Organism: Pao palembangensis; assembly: GCA_015343265.1. Lineage (NCBI taxonomy): Eukaryota > Metazoa > Chordata > Actinopteri > Tetraodontiformes > Tetraodontidae > Pao > Pao palembangensis. The sequence goes on from CM027092.1 coordinate 2,515,597, forward strand.
GTACCAGTTTGTTTATTTGTTTTGAATAGAAAAGAAAAAAAATGCAAAACCTCCATCCTATAATTGCTGCGGTGTTTGTACATCCAAACTTCAGCTTAGAAAACCAGTGAAATCAATAAAAACACTCTTTCTCCACATTCAAACAATCTTACTCCTCTTTGGCGGAATAAGAAAAAAAAATCAAGTTATCATTTCATTACAGATGATTTGTGTGTGTTTGGGTTGTATGAATGTGCTGTTGTTATATAGAAAATGAATGTTATCAGTGGCTCAGCGTGTTTGCTCAGGGGACAGAATCTGCCTGCCCAGACAAGCTGTGAACACAGCTATGAAACAGTCAGCCACTCACAGTGTAGCGTCTGTGTTTGTCTACAAGCACACTCCTACGTGCAGACACAGACGCTGAGACTAAAGCCGTCTCTCACAGTACTGTACAAACACAAGAGCAGCGTTGGGACAAAACATCATTTTTGCTCTATTTTAACAAGTCGCACTTTACGGTAAACTTATTTATCGAATGATGGTAATCATTTCTGTTCTATTTGCTGTGAAATTATACTTTATTGTTATGGATACAATGTCAAAATTTAGTCTTTTATTACTTGTTTTTAATGGCAACAATAGAAATAAAATCATTAGTATTGTTTTATTGTCAATGCTGACATTTTAGGAAGGTTACCCTTCATGCAATGGGTGGAAAAATCAACACGGGTTTAATTTCGATAGCCTGATAACCTGAACTTTTTTTTTTCCCAGGAAGATTTGAGTTTGAAACTGGTAAACACTAGAAAAGCCCTCAGAGAGCACAGACCTTCACCAAGCAGCTCAATTCCCAACATATTGTGACTTACACCAAAAATGATCACATGCGAGTGTGTTCATAACCCGGACCACCCTCTCCACCCGCTCCTGGACAGGCAGCGGAGCTCCTTCTCAAACAGACTGATTCAGCTCCGCTGCCACAAAGACAGATACAGGAAATCTTTCCTGCCCAGTGCAACAACCCTGTTCAACAAGTCCGTCTGACTGGGACTCACTGGTGCTGTGATGGGTTCCATCAGTACTTTCTTGTGGCACATTGTCATAATTATTTATTGAATATTGTCATATCCTCATTGCACTGATATTGCACACTATTATACTGTAAATATATTGTAAATATGGTAATACTGACGATGCTGCTGGGACAAGTCAATTTCCCATGTCTGGGTCTGGGATCTATAAAGTACTTCTATTCTATTCTATTCTATTCTATTCTATTCTATTCTATTCTATTCTATTCTATTCATGTAGGGGGTAGTAGGTGTTCCAGCATCCTGTTTTCCTTTAATGGCGGTTGTTTAACTTAAAAATGACTGTAAAGTTAACCAGTACCAGTATAGTCCCTCTGGAATCTGGAACATCGCCACAATTTAATCATCTTTTTTTTGGTAAATTATCAACATTAAAAATTCATTAAAATCCGTTAATACATTTTTGAGTTACTTTGCTAACAACCAGACAAACAAACAAACAAACAAACAAATGCCGGCTGTCACATAACCTCCTCCCTTGGCGGAGGTGATAAACTACCATAGTTTTATTATTTAATGTTATTGGAAATAGAGCAAGACTATTTTTAACTGAAATTAGGAGTTTAATGTTGTGTTGTGCTGATTTGGCTTAACAGGATTAAACAGGATGATTTAACAGGCTTATACATGTCAACCTTTCCCATGTTACTGCACTCCATATTCAAAGCTGAAGGTTAAAAATGATTTAGTACGCCTGACATCTTTTTTCCTGTTCAATAGTGAGATGAAGATCTCTGGGGGTGGGACAGCTAAGAAAACTAGCGTTTGTCAGGTATCACATCTGCTCAGCTTTCGCAGTGGAATTCCCCCGTTCGGAAGATGGAAGATGGTGGTGGTGGTGTCACATTTTCTTTTCTATTATCTCTCCTGCAATGAGGCCATGTATCTGGGGGGGTTCACACTTTTCAAGTACCAAAGGATGTTTCTAGTAGGGACTAAAGTGAAGGGGAGTGAAGTGCTAGTTTCAGGGACACGGCTCCCAGACAGGAAGAGCCAATGATAAAGTGCGGTGCCTCCTAGTATAATGCAAGGTCTCTGCCGGGGCCCCGAGTAAGGGTTGTAATCTTTGATCTTAAAACAACTCTACTTCCCACACACACCCTCTGTTCCAACCCACTCCCTCATTTCTCTCTCTCTCTCTCTCTCTCCTTCCTTTCTTCCCATCTATCTGTCACTGACATGTAACAGCTTGTCTCTTGTGAACCACCCAGAGACGAACCCAGTGATGCAGAATGGTGGCTCAGCTATGGGACATTAGAATTTTAGGTAATACCGTACATGCAAGATGGCTGCGGACATCAATATTTCGTAACTCTTTATAACTTTATAACTCTCCCTTATCTCTTTTACCTTATATTACTTTTGAAGTAAGTAAATCAAATGTATTTCTATAGCATATACTGTAGTATCCTTCATGATGCTAAATGTGTACACACAAACATACAGTATAAACACATCCTTGTTTATACTGACGTGATCAGTTTCTGTATGACTCAGAGTAATAAAAACAGTGTGTGTGTGTCTTGCGTAAGATGATCTAATACATTTGGAATCGAGTCAAAATATACACTACAGAAAACAACAATATTGTTTGGCATTCCCCAAAATTCGTAAAATGACTTAATATTACAATTCCTAATTGTTTTTTATTTCTGTATCACCTCCTGCTGTTTAATTAGAAGCTGTAGCAGTAGCCGTTGGCTGGAACAGATGCTAAAACCCCCGCTTCCAGTTTCTCATCGCGGCCCACGGGTATGGCCTGGACCTGCTGAACCCATGGTTAGGACCCGGTCAGCAGGCCCGAGTGTGGACGCGACTGATTGCAGCTGGGTGCTGATCACGAACCTGGTAAGGAGAGCACTGAGGACGTCACGGATTCAAGCGGTGCTACTGCCTCCGCTCTGGATGGGCTTACGGCTCGGCTGGCAGAAACACAAATCGCTGCTGCCATGTTTGTTCAGGGCCTGCCAAGCCGCGCGGAGGGTCCCATCAGCGAGGGACCGCTCCACTTTGTTTTCATATCTCATCCTGGCAGCGTTTGAAGCTGCTGCTTTGAAGCGAAACTCAAGTAAAATTCAATACGCATGGGATTTTAGCACAATATGCTGAAAGACATGTGGTGAAAATCTCTTTCTCTCACTCCCACACACTCCCCAATCACTTACACACTCACACACACCTGGTCCTCTGAATGACTCAGCTATAATGAGAAGGCATGAATGACAGTGTGTGTTTTATTGCTCTCCCTCTCTTGCATTCTCCCAGTCTCTCTCGCTCTCTCCGTCAGTTTGAGATGACAGAGTACCCTGCTGATTCCTCAGGGATGGTGAATTAATGCTGGTGACATGCACGGTGGTTTTTTTTTTTTGGCATTACCTTCTGAATACCATCCTTACAGAGGATGGTAACTCCCGTGGGAGTTAACAGCACATGTTAACTCCCACAGGAGTTAACTAAATACAGCATTCTAGGAAATAGCATGTGAAGCATGGGGGGGAAGGGGGGTGTCATGGTTCACCGGTTGCTGTGCTACAGCAGGACCTTGCCAGCTCAACATAACGGAATACACCATGAACTGTAAAGAGGATGCTTGAAGAACCTGTGAGACCCATCTGTAAAAAAAAACAATAAACGGACCCTTCAATCAGACAGTGACCCTGTACATGAAGGAAACCGCTCATATGTATGTATATAAGAGGGGTAGCTAGTTATTATATAGGTGGGATCTTTCAACTTTTCCCTGTGAATACACAGTTTTGTTCATATCTTTCGAGTAATTGGTAAAATTAAATCACTTTGTTCTTCAGAGATAATTAAAAATAATTTTAGACATTGATATGTGAACATTCCTTAATAAAGAACTTAATATTTAATTAGGTGTCCTCATTTTTCACCTCTATAGGACATTACCAACCATGGTCATTATGTATGTCAAGAGTTCAATAATTAAAGAAGGTAAATGGATAATATTTGTCTTCCTTCAAGTGCTTAGGTCCAGGCTTTGGGTGTGGGGGCAGAGACCCCGGCAGCAGTGAGCCCAGACACTCCTGTCCCCAGCCACCTCCACCAGCTCCACCAGGGGAATTTACTGCGCTCCCAGACCAGGCAAGAGGTATGGTCGGTCCTGCTCTACTCTCCCTCAACCACAATGGACCCAAAAAGGGCTCACGGTACTGCAGCTGCTACCCTAGTCTCCCACTGTCGCCCTCCATTTCCCCTCACAGCTCAACAAGATCTCAAAATACTTTAAGCCCTCCGCTTGGAAAAGTAACTCCTCTCTGACCTGATGAAGGCTCTCCTCTCCTCTCCTCTCCTCTCCTCTCCTCTCCTCTCTTCTACTTTTCCTGTCCTCTTCTCTCCTCTCCTCTTCTCTCCTCTCTCTCCTCTCCTCTCTTGATTTTCTTGGTTTTAAAAAGGTGTAACAACGACAACAAAAGTGGAAACTTTTCCTGTCAAAGAAACATGGAAGGCACAAACTGAGAACAAGTCTCAACATTTAAGGGGAATGTTTGAAAAGTGGTTTCAGTGACCTGAAGAGACACGACTAATGTCAGTAGTTCCACATCATTCATTAGCACCTAGGCAATGCCCTAGGGTCTTAGCACTCTATCTTCAAGCTGCTCTTCAACTTGGAGTTGAACAAAACTCTATCCAGGTCATCCCAACACAGCAAATTATAACACAAACTTCTTACTTAAAAAGTTGAGAGAAAACAAAAAAAAAAAACCCCACTGTTTCTGCAGAGTTATTATAAATGTGCTAAAGCCTTTAATTCAGGATTTAGTCTAGCTGTTTATAGACTAAAGCCTAAATTATATTGATATTATGAATAAAATTATATTAATATTATTAATAAATAACTGGGTACACTCATCATAGTGTATACTGTTCCTAATAGCCACAAAAATGTTGACCTTTTATGCAGTCTTTTTAGAAGCACCCTCAGAAAACAGCACAACAGGAAGTATGAATGATCGTAGCCGGGCTGATTTATATTTCAGCAACTTTCCAGATGTTATGTGATTCCTGGATTTTTGACTTGTGTTTCAATATGCGCTTGTTTAAGATGTTTAAGAAAGTTTACGGTGATATGGATAATGAGAAGAGTTTTGGGTTTGTTTCTCTGGCCTAAGGCTGATGAAGCAGGTGGTAATTCAGCCATCAGACATGAACGGAGATGGAGGAGGGATGACAACAGACCTTTACAAAAGACCAAGCTTAACAGAAATTAGACCATGAGTAAAAGGTCATAGGCAGGGCCTGTGGCTAAGAAGCCTTACCAAGGTTAGGAAGGCGACATTCTTGTGAGATTAACACATGTAATCCAAACCCAGCAGCCTCAGACCACAAGACTTCTGAACTCAACATTGAATCCGTGTACTTAGCTTCCAATCTCAGCCAAAAACTTGAAACGTGTTATTAGTTCACACATGAAAATGACAAAATGAACTTCCACAGTTTACATCACTCACAGTTAGCCACTGCCACTGCTCCTCTGCCAGATGAGGAGGCTCGGGCACCTAGTCAGGATGCCTCCCGGACGCCTCCCTGGTGAGGTGTTCAGGGCACGTCCCTCCGGTAGGAGGCCCCCTGGGAAGACCCAGAACACGCTGGAGGAACTATGTCTCTGGGCTGGCCAGGGAACGCCTCGGGATCCCCCCGGAAGAGCTGGACGAAGTGGCTGGGGAGAGGGAAGTCTGGGCTTCCCTGCTTAGGCTGCTGCCCCCGCGACCCGACCCCGGATAAGCAGAAGAAGATGGATGGATGGATGGATGGAACCTGAAGCCATGAAAGTAAGTTCTTTTAAGTAAAATGACATAATGTCTGTCACCTGTGACCTGTCACGACCCCTTGGTCAAATCCTTGGTGTCAGTATTGTTGCGTGAAGGACTTTGCCTGCAGCCGATAATCTCCACATCCCTAAGCATGAAACACCCTTACTCACTTCTACACTGAGTAATTCATTTTGACCTCTACATGACACAGATTTTCTTTTTAAATTTACATAACATGCCTGATTTTCCGAGTCAATTTCCATTTCATTCTAATCTCTCCCTCTTTCCCTCTCTTTTCCCCTCCTTTTTTCTCTCGCTCCCTCCCTATTTTTTTCTTTCTCTGCGTATGTAAACGTGTATCATCAGAAAAGTTCAGAGAACACACATAAATACTGCATGGCCCTATCTGGAGCCAAATAACAGATGGACGGTTGGGTCAAAAATGGTGTGAATGAGGGATATAACAGAGATTTACTGAAACAGATGGGCACAAGAGGGAAACACACACACACACATGCAGACTGAAAGTGAGAGCGAGGGTTTTTAACAGCGATCTATTTATAGCTGACTTTAAGGAGTAAGTAATGTTCCAGAGACAGTGTGACGACTCCCAGTCTTTTGGGAGTGTTTTGTGTTGTGTTTTGTGTGTGGCAGGTGACAGCAGCTGACTGGCGGTGTCATCGGTCAAGATGAATGGCACCTGGTGGAGGCGTGGTCTAGCCCTTTCAAAGGAAGCTTGCCAGGCCCGTCACACTCTCTCTAATTGCAGGGCGCTTGTGTGCTTATTTGATTTGAACTGTGAAAATAAAGATGCTTTGTGAACATTTGCTAATTGCTCAGCTCTCTTGATTTGTTTAGATCCTGCAATGAGCTGGGTCTTAACAAATGTGGGAGGGCTGCACAATTAGCAACGAGCTGGGTCATAACAACAGGTAGATGTTTTCGGGCCGTGAACGTACTGTGTATGAATCAAGACTCTTTCTTATAGAACAGAGAGGAGGAAACCTTCCAGTCATCCTGACGCTCAATATGCCAATAATTACAAAATCTGAATAAATACATAAATAAATCAAAAATACAAAAACTGAAAAGCAAGAATGTATGAAGTGAAAGCAGCAGTAGATGTGTGAGGTGTTTAAGCTTAAGAGGACCACTTGGACAATGCAGAACTTTTTTTATGGCCAAATTCACATGTTTTGCTGACGTAAGCAAAATACAGTTATATTAATGTAGATGTTCTTATACGATTCGGTAGTTCTTGTTTTCTGTGAAGAATTCCTGAACCTTTGGTGGAAGTGAGGATCACTTCTCAGAGGATTTGTAGTGCCCCCGTGGTGTTCTTTGGTCATGAACGTTAAAAGAGACAGTAGATGAAGCGACCCATTCCCCTGCTGCCTTAAGGGTTAGACAGTCTGACAGACGAGCAACTACTGTCAGGATGATTCATCCTGACTCACGCACGCTTGAGGTGCTCATGATTTCATGATAACAATGATGCACTTGAGGTGATCTGTGCAGTGCCCACAAAACATGGATTTTGGCAGTATTTTGTTCTCATTCAACTAAAGATCATTCTTCCAAGTAGTAGCTGAACTTTAGTGTATATTTACTCCTGATTTTGAGTGGTTTTACACCTAAAGGCTCAAGTCTGTTTAAAACAGACTCACTCTTTTTTCTTTCACGGTTATTTTGTGCAATTAAGTGGTGAGAAAGCACACAAAACAAAACAATTTTTATTGACATCCTAACTTTATTACAGTTGTTTAACATTTCCTTATTATGAAAAAGGAAATGTAATTAAAATAATGTGAGAAATAGCAATGGGGTTTGGGGGGGGCACCTAGGCAGCTCCTTCAGCACTAGACTGAGGCATCCTCAGTGCAGGAAGGAGCGCTACTGCAGGTCTTTCCTCCCCATAGCCATCAGAGTGTTTAACGCAGCAACCTAACAATCACGCTATCTACCTCATATGCAATATCTGCCTATTATGGTCTATTATTGTCATGCAATTCATGTACGGCAGGGTACTGATATATAGGGTTAGCCATATTTTTATTTTCATTTTCTCAAAGTCTTTTATATTATTTATTTCTTCTATGTATGCTGCTTCTGGAACACTGCAATTTCCCTATTGTGGGATAATAAAAATTCATTCATTCATTCATTCATTCATTCAATAGACTTATGTTTGGCTCATTTCCTGTTACTTGACACTATCGAATTTATCCCTGTCTCACACACATAAAGGGGCTGTACACCCAAACCCCACTGGGTTGTTATAACTACAGCACCATGCCAACAAAACATGTCTGCCTGCAACTGACATTTATATTCAGCATAGTGGGAAACAGGCAGAGGGGTCCAAACGGGGACCACAGTGTGTCAGTGAAGAAGCTAATTTAGCATAAAGGATGCTTGACTAAACCAAAACAACTCTGATAAAACAATGATGCTCTGCTCATTTAGGAATGCCTGGTGTCAATCCGTGTCAAGTCTTGCAGAGCTGATTGGTATTCATGAGCTGCATGGGGTTTCATTTAGAACCAGTTCCAAAACAGAGCCTGCTGCATTGACTAGGGTGATGTGCTTTCAGTCAAGAAAACATTCAGCCCACTGGCATTTGGACGTGAAAACAACACAACATTTGATTTCTAAAGCTACGGAAGTTGAATTGGACTAATGCAAATGAGACAGAGGCTTATAAAAAGCAATCAAGGCCAGTCTTCTCCCGGTCAAAGGCTCCTTAATATGGCCTTAATAAAATCAACATATTAATCAACATGTTAATTTAATCTGGTAAAAACTTTGACTCAAATTAACCCATCTGTTAATCAACCCTTGCTCCTCCATTCTAAGCTCGAGAGCACAAGGAGTAATACAGCATATACAATAAACAGCATCTGGTGTAAGCACCTGGTTAGCTCAGTTGGTAAGACTGGTACACTGGGGACCAGGGTTCGATTCCCGGTAATACAACAGTATCTGGTGTGTATACACGTAAGCAACTGGCTTAGACCCAAAGTGTAAGCTGTTCAACAGTCCAGAAAAGTGCTAGTACTAGGCCTCAGACGAACTATAATGAAAGTTAACCTGAGTAACAGTTTAGTATTCAAATCGCAAAAGTTAAATGTAGTTTTGTTTTGTATATTATCTGTCCTCTTCTGCCATCAAGTGTTGATGTTAATATACTGCAGCTCGTCAGCTGCGAATTCGTAAAATAAATATGGGTAAATTAAGACATTTAAATTTTTCCTTCTAGACTTTTAGAAGAAACATTACCTGGTAAAGCTGAATTAAAATGGGGGGCGATTAAATGATAATACCTAAAAATAAATTTAAGTTATATTTTTTTCTCTTTTGTTTACTACCGGTCATGTGATCAAATTACGTCTCAGGGAAAGATGGCGGCTTCCATGGAAGCAATGCTGCCTCTGTAACCTGTTGAGGACCAGACTCGTGTAGAATTCATTTCCGCCATTTACCCTAGCAGTGTGTGAAGGGGTTGTGGACGAGATGAAGACCTTCTGTGGCAGAGCTAACCCGATTACGGGAGCCTTGGACTGGGTGGAACAGAGTGAAGAATACGACTACCATCAGGAGATAGCAAGGTATCTAGCGAGCTTAGCATCGCAGCGTTATTAATCAGACTGTTTTATCATGTTTTAGTCACATAAATTAAAAACTTAAATTAAAGACTTTGATGTCCGCGTGTGTTTGTATAAGGAAGAGCTTAGATTTCTATATAAAAGCTTCATCATTTCCTTAATCCTTTTCTGACTGTGTACATTTCTTCAACACAAGTATTAAAAAGCATTTTTTCATCCAATTACAGACCTCTTAGAAAACAACGCGTTTTTGAAAAAAATTCGGTCTGGTTTAGATCTCCACACAGTACTAAGTCACCAATGTTGAAGGTGTTCAACGATATGCTTTTATCTGCTGATCCCACACCTGGTTCATCATGTAGGAATACGGGGTCGAATAGAATAGAAGTTTCTCTGTTATGATTGTGACCTTTCATCATAACTTGCTCCTCTCTATTTTGGTGTGCAGCAGGTTTCAGCAGGGTTAGCAGTTCACACCTTCATAAGCTCCCAGCCTGATTATTCTTCTTCACTCTTTACTTTGGAGTCAACTCTTCTTTTCTATTCTTCAGCTGGCTTAGAATGCTGTTGCTTGCCTTTTAACTGGCAGTTTAACTGGGGGCACATAACCCCTGTCCTATCGGCTCCCTCTTATCAGAGCTTCTAAAAGACAGCAGACGTTTACATTTATGTCAATTCTCTTTGCTTATTTATTTTATGTAAAACACTTTGGGCTCAGAAGAAGTTGAAAGGTGCTATACAAATATTGATTGATTGATTTAATCACAACCATATTGACTTCATTAATATAATGCAGGTCCTTGAACGTTAAGACAGAAGGCGATCGTGTTATTTATAAACCGCTCTTAATATACTGTATGCTTACAGTAATGTATGTTCCTCAGAAGGGTTAATACCAAATTGAATTTAATGATTGAATTGATTAAGTTCTTTTTTCCAGGTCTTCCTATGCAGATATGCTTCATGACCATGACAGGGTGAGTGTTGGGGAACACCAAAGTATTTGCACGAGTATAATTTTACATTTTACTGTGCAAATTTAAATGCAGATCATGTGGTATGAAGTAACCTAAACTGGTCAACTTGTGGGTGTGTGTGTGTATATATGTTTGTGTGTGTTCTTATCAGAACTTAATTTTTTTTTGTTGTTAGAATGAAAAATACTATCAGGGCATCCGAGCAGCTGTGGCCAGAGTGAAGGCCCGTGGCGAGAAGGTCATCGTCCTGGACATCGGAACAGGGACAGGCCTGCTGTCCATGATGGCTGTGACTGCTGGGGCTGACTTCTGCTACGCTGTGGAGGTACAGATGGAGGTCTGCTGAAAGTAGACTGGACACTGAAACACACCCACATGTTCCCATTACAGTTGTTTCTTTTTTTAAATCTTAATTTCACCTGAAATCAACCAGCGATGTAGTCGCGCGTCCTTCAGCCAATGAGAATTTAAACTGGAGTGAGTGAATTATGGGATATTTTATGTCCTCTCAGAATATTGGCGGGAACCAAACATCACTCGCAGATCTTCTCAGTTGTCTAACAACATTTTTTCTCTGTTTACAAATGCTATATAAAGCTGAATATAAATGAAAGCAAATTTTTGTATGTCCCTGTTTGCTTGCTTTTTAAAAGTCTGCTTTCGTGACCTACATGAGGGTTCATCAGAATTAAATTAGTACCAAATGCGTCACAGTGATGTGAGATTTGGCCTAGAGTGAAGGTGAGTCTTGGGCTTTTTAGGCTGTGTGATGCTGACTGGAGCAGAGTGGGGGGGCAGTGATGATGCCCCGTGTGTTTTTTCACACTGGAAGCTGGAAGCCTTTTGTTAGTTTGCCTTGAAGAATTGCCCAGTAAGAAAATGCAGTCGCTCTTGGCCAAAACCTTATTTTTGTATGGTTTTGGAATTCTTATTTATGGTGCTCGATGAATTATTGTAAGACTGCTCGGTTTGTTTTTGAAGGGTGTATCAACATTTGTGCTGTCGGAAGATTGCCGCCTGACGTCGTTTGCTTTTCCAGGTCTTTAAACCCATGGCCGAAGCGGCACAGTGCATTGTGAAGAAGAACGGCTTCTCTGAGAAGATCAAGATCATTAATAAACACTCAACTGATGTCACTGTGGGGCCAGGTCAGACACACACACACTTATACTACTATACTAGTCTATCTTTGTGAGTACTTTCATAGGCATAACTCATTCCATAGCCCCTTAGTTGTTTTGGCTACGGGTTACCTATCCATCACAATTCTACAATTATACCCAATTCTAACCACGTCTTAACCCTCAAATGGTCCTTTGAAGTTGTGAGGACCAGCCAGAATGTCCTGACTTTGATAACAGAATGTGGATTTTAATACTCAGTGTGTGGCAAGAACACACATGCTTGTCATTTTGTTGTTGTCTCACGCATGTTCATTTAGACTTTGTCAGTCATTTCTTCCAGATGGAGATCTGGAAACAAAGGCCAACGTTCTGATCACAGAACTGTTTGACACGGAGCTGATAGGTGAAGGTGCCCTTCCAAGCTATGAACATGCTCACCATAACCTTGTCCAGGTTTGTTTGTTTGGATCAGTTAGCTTTTTCCTGATGGTGTGATCACAACACAGATTTACCGTAATTTCCGGCGTGTAAGCGGCTACTTTTTTCCCCACGCGTTGAACCCCGCGGCTTATATAGCGGTGCGCCTCATTTATGTTTTTTCCACGCTCACGAGCGTCGTCACGCCAAAACACATCAGACCAATAAAATTACAGAACAGGTCACAGTGGGCCAACCAAACACGCTCACACTTTTTTATTTAGGTGCGCCTTATACACCGGAAATTACGGTGATCACATCAGCAGCGAGACCTGACTCCCGGTTTCCCTCCACCCTTCAGGAGCGCTGTGAGGCAGTCCCCCACCGCGCCACCGTCTACGCCCAGCTGGTGGAATCGCCGCTGCTGTGGAATTGGGCCCAGCTGCAGCCGGTAGAGGTCGGGGGTCGCCGCCTCATGCCCCCGCCCGACGTGGTCCACTGTGCCGGGGCTCATTCGGTGTGCGACATCCAGCTGAGCCAAGTGTCTCCTCGCAGCTTCACCCCGTTGGGTCCCGTCTGCACCATGTTCAGGTTAGACCGTGAGGAGCACCGTTCCTGCCGCCTGAACTTTCTCAAGCGTCAGCTTCCTCATCCGGTTTTCTCTCCGCTGCTCCTCCCTCTTCAGCGTGGATTTCAGTAAACCGGTGAGCAGCTCTTTTCAGTCCCATTCTTCCCGGTTTGTGAGCCGGTCCGACGGTCAGGCTCAGGTTGTCCTGTCGTGGTGGGACCTCGAGATGGATCCCAGCGGGAGCGTTGTGTGCTCCATGGCTCCCAGCTGGACGTACGCCGTGCCGAAGACGACTCCGGTGAGACAGAGAACGCGGCGGTGAATGTTTTCTAAACGAATCCCCCTCCTGATCACTGCGGGGCGTTTCAGTGGCGGGACCACTGGATGCAGAGTGTGTACTTCCTGCCAGAGGAGAGCAGGGTGGCTGAAGGAGAGGAGCTGAGTTTGACCGTCTGTCACGATGACTACAGTCTGTGGTACAGCCTGAAGACTCACAGGTGAATCCTTCAGTTCAGTTTTATTTAAAGGGACAGTTTATAACTATGTCATCTCAAGACACTTTACACAGTCAAAAAAAGAAAGAGAGACAGCTCCCAGGCAAAGCTCCACACTGAGTAAGCCTTTGGCGACAGTGGCGAGGAAAAACTTCCCTTAACAGGCAGAAACCTGGAGCAGAACCAGACTCCGTGTAGACGGCCTTCTGCTGCAACCACCTGGGAGGGAGAGGGGGGAGATGGTGAGAGAGACAGAGGGGAGAACATTGGATAAAGAGATAAAGGATAGAGAGAACATTGAGCAGAAGCAGCAGGGCCATGGAGAGGGTTCTGGATCCAGCAGCAGTACCAGGCCTCAGGAGGGTGGGGCTAGGAGAGCCAGTGACACGTTCCGGAAGTCCTTGGGAACAGGAAGTTTGTTTGTAGGCTAATTTCAGCGTCTGAGTGTTGTTGATTACGTCAGCCAACAGGAGCCACAACCTCCTCCTTCTCGGCCATGCTGTACCTGCCAGGCTCACCTGGTGTGGAATCGACCACGCTTTGGCGAGCTCAACGACCAGGAGCGCACAGACGGCTATGTCCGTGCTCTGCGCAGCGTAAGCGATCCCGAACAAAAGCGTCTGCTAAACAAAGGAAAGGACAGGCGCCAATCAAGCTGCCACTTTAACTGTAGGTTCTGAAGGAGGACAGCGTGTGCCTGAGCATCAGCGATGGAAGTCTGCTTCCTGTGTTGGCTCACATGCTTGGATCCAAGAAGGTACCCTGCTCACCAAGCTGGACCTTTAAAAAATACCCCAAAGCTCACTCATGAAATAAGCTTTTCATTCCTCCGCTTAGGTCTACAGCTTGGAACACTCTAGAATGTCCAGGCAGGTAATTGAGCAGGTAAATACCTTTTCTAACTAAAGCGTCTTATCTACAGGGGCTTTCTTTTACATTTTTTGGGGGCAGTTTTGTTTGAATGAATGCAGATTTTCAATGCTGAGGTGTGTTGATTTGTAACATTTTTGTCTCCGCAGTTGTTGGAAGCCAACTCGATGAAAGGAGCCGTGGAACTGCTGGACGTCAGGCCTGAACAGTTGACCAGTAATGATTTGGGAGAGCAGCAGGTAGGCTTCTGAGGGGGCGGGGGTGGCGGGTGGTGCTGAGAGGAGAGTAAAGCTCCGCTCTCCTAGATCTCAGTCCTGATGGGTGAACCGTACTTCAGCACCAGCCTTTTGCCCTGGCACTCTCTGTTCTTCTGGTACTGTCGGACGGCGCTGGCGAGCCTTCTCCAGCCCGGCGCCGCCATCCTGCCCTGCTCTGCCACGCTTCAAATGGTGGCTGTAGAGTTTCAGGTAGGAGGGCAGGAAAACGAAGAATTACTTCTCAGTGACTAAAGACAAAACAAATGTCAGTTACCTATATATACCTGAAATAATAAAATCAGGTCTTTGTTGACTTGATAAGGATTTGTGGCGGATACGGGCGCCATGCGGAACATGTGAGGGCTTTGATGTTACGCCCATGGATGAAATGATCCAGGTAAATTCTTTTTCCCTGAGTTTCAGCCGTTGAGCTGCTCTACATTTAGTTTGTCTTTCTTTCCAACCAATTGCCGCACGTATGTTCTCAGCGATCTCTGGATTTCCGCGAGTCCCACGAGGCAGAGCCCCACCCCTTATGGGAGTACCCGTGCCGTGCGCTGACATCGACCCAGGCCATCATGACCTTTGACTTCACGCAACAGCTCCCTCAGGAGCCAGTCGTCAGTCAGGGATCACTGCCTCTCACAAGGTCACTGTCGTTACTATCTTGAGTGAACGTTTTCACAGTTTAACCACTAATTAATAGTTATGTCATTATCCAGTAAGTAGTCTTTTTAAGTTTAATGTCCCTCTGTGAATTTGTTCTAATCAACACAAATGTGTCTGTTTCAGAAGTGGCTGTTGCCATGGTGTTGCATTGTGGATGGAGTATCATCTAACGGATGACATCACCGTCAGCACCGGTCTGATCAGACCAATCGGCGAGCAGGTCCCCCACACGTACCCTTCAGAGTTGGGCTTCATTACATTTGGTTTAGTCACAAGTGACTAGTGACCGATAGCGTGTGCGCGTGTGTGTTTACAGGGTGAGTGCCAGTGGACTCGACACAGGAAGCAGGGAGTGTATTTTCTCAGGACACCGTGGGAGAGATCAGGCAACGACCGAGCCGCGGCGTCTTACAGCTTTACATTTGAACCCAGTTCGGGAGATATTAAAATGGCCTTGAGTGTCGAGTCGCTGTGATGGGGAGCGGCGAGACTTTTACCTCAGCTAGAACTTTGGCATTTGATACACATTTAACATCGTTTGTTATTAAACTCTAGGAAGTAGGAAAATCACACCGGAATAAAGACCACCACTCTTTAGCGTGGTTTCATTTGTTTCACTGTGAATCCTTCAAAGAAGCGGACATTTTATTCCAAACTGTTACATGTACGTTGTACAAGTACACACCAACATACTCTACATACATAAACGATGAGTGATACTTGTTTGTGTAATAACTTACATTATGCTAGTAAATATCGTTGATTAATTCTTGGTGCATTTGGTACTTGTTTGAAACTCTGGGCATTTCTCCCATAATCCTTTGCATAATTAACAGCTCGTGTCTCCACTTCCTTCATATCTCGGCGTTACTAAATATAGACGCTACACTGAAAGATTTCGGAACGAAAAAGAAAACGGTGAAACCTGACATTTCAAACGGAAGCCAGACCAATCCCAACTGTCTCTGCATAGCCACCACTGAAATGTAGTTTTAAATCAGGTGGTTTGAAAAGAAGGAATGTAATGCTCTGAATCATGAGCAGTCTTGTGTCAAGTGCAGTGTTTTAAGCATCTGTCAGCGTCTTGTTGTCCAGCAGAATCTTCTCTCCAGGTTTGAACGCTGGCATCCCTAAATATGGACAGCTGGCACATCGGAACGCATCTCCAAGGTAACACTGCCATAATATTAAGGAAAAAAACATGAGAAAACCTTCCTTCTTTTGATATAAAACAAGCGAGTGATTCTACTTACACTTCCACAGGCAGATTTAGGGAGATCAGTCTTTTCTTTTTCTTTACTTTCCTGTTCCAACTCGTCAGCAAGACCACACGTGCTACACAAACAAATACCAGCTCATGTTTAAAAGTCCTTCAGTCGTGAGAGTACAATAGAATACCATTCAGAATCTGGCTTCCAAAAAAGAAGAAAAAAAAAATCATTCTGTGCTCATTTTAAATCCACGTGCTGTGACCTCACCAGTTCTTGCAGGCTTTTTTCTTGCCGGCTCCCTCTCCACAGGTGGGGGCTTTAAGAGAACTCGGCTCAGGCTTCTTTAAATCCTCTTCATCCAAAAGAGCATCAGAGTCCACCAGATCCTGCCAAGTGGCGGGAAAACAAAGCCTCGCCTCGGTAAGTACGCTATAGTACACTCACACACAAAAATCAACATCTCACCAAATCATCGTCATTCATGTCATTGGCGGACAGCATCCACATTTTCACCGTGTTGGGGTCCAGAGCCGGTTTGTCTGCTGAAATGAAAGAAATGTTGCCATCACTAACCTTTTACAGCAAGCTAAAAGACACAACAGCCCTCCATCTACAAGACAGTTACAACTTAGAACAATGGCGCTCGAGTGACAATTTTCGCTATTTTACAACATTTGAGGAACATTTTAAAGACTTTGATTATTCACTGCTTTGCAGATTCAACTTAGCCATATAATATGTTTAACATTTTATTTGGAATATGACAAAATTACTAATGCATGAAGTAAAGATGCTGGATATTCTCTGGTGGCTCAGGCCATGAAATGGTTGAAAAGCCTCTAATTTTGATTCTAACTAATGTGGATTAAAATGCACTTGGTAATAAAAAGAAAAGGGGGGAGGGGGAGTTTAAAAACCAACCTGGCTTGGGTGTCTTGTTTCCAAATGAAAGTTTAATCTGACTGGATGATCCCACCTCAAAGTTTGGCTTGGAGGCAGACATGCGGATTCGAAACAGTGCGTTTCCTTGGTAACCAGTGGCTGTTCTGATGGCCCTCAATGCCTCTGGACTGAGCTCAACTTTGCTGATCTGGATGGAAAAAGGGGTGGGAGGTCAGTTGGCCACTAACCTCTTACACACGTGATAAAAGGTTGATCTGGGAATTAGATTCCTTATACTGACACCTGAATATTACATTTGAAAAGGTTCCTAAAGCATAATGGAGCTCTTTTGACAGCAGGAAACCAAAAATAACAGACAAAAACGAGCTCACTTACCTCAGTCGCTGAGGCGAAACCTGACAACTTGAGAGTTGAAATTAGCTTTTCGGAAGTCCTCACACTTTGTGCCTCAGCTCCTGTCACACAGAAACCAACAGGTCAAGCATCTACCTCAAAAGAGCTGCACGTGACTGTCTAATGAGGCATAAAGTACTAAAATACATATTACTTCTTGTAATTTCAGTATAGAATTATCCATCTAGACCAGTGTTTCTCAAACTTTTTCAGACCAAGGACCACTGAACCCATAAACACTCCCGGACCACCTGACTCTAAATAGCCCCCAAAACAAAATGATAAGTAACAATCGGGTGTTGGTATGGCAGATCCATCAGGAAATATACAATAAAGTGAATATATAAGTAAATCTTGGGAGTTCAAGAAACACTGGTTTTACACTGACATTTAGATATTGAAATTAAAAATTCTGAAATGTGATGTTACTTGTGCCACAAGGGGTCGCCCTCGGACCACTCTGAGAAACACTGATCTAGACTGTTTTGTTGTGAGGAATACATCTGTTTCCATAAAATATTGGAAGAGGTTAGCATGCGAGTTTTGTTTAAAACACAAATAAATCAACAGTGGAACTTGATGGACTCTACTGATCTCATATACATTATAACGCAGGCGCATTATCTACTCAAAAGCTAACATTATGCTCAGCCATGGAAGTTTACATTGAGTCCTACATGAGTATCCACTTCCTGAATTTATATTAAAATGTGTTTTAAAATGTTTCGATCTGAAACTGCTTAATTAAACTAAAGCAGATTATCTTGAGTAACAGGGTAATCATTTCTGCAAAGAAACATTGTGAATGAGTGATAGAGCATGTGGATTGTAACTTTTTATGTGCCGTATACTTAAATTTCTCTCACCTGTAACTACCTCCTCCAGAATTAACTTTCCACCAGGTTTAAGCACTCTAGCTAACTCTGCTAAGGTGTCCAAACTGTGGACAGTGGAACTGTCAGCCAGAACACACGAGACCACACAGTCAAAGGTGGATGCTAAGTGGGAGGCTGAGGGGAGAAGATCATATTGGAACACACAAATCACACAAAAGAATGACTTAAAACGTAAGAATAAGTGATACATGACTCACAGAGCAGCAATCTATCGACATTCTCTACTGATACTTTGCCATCTGTGCCAACAATGGTGCAGAGCTCCTCTGCATACTGTTTCAGAGTCGTTGGCTTTGATGGCTGAGCCCAAACCAACAGCACATTTTCTCCTGCTTTGATGCCAAGGTCTGCCATCGCTACCTGTAGAAAATTAAAGAAGAATTAATTTAATTGTTCTCATAAAGGCTCCAGTTTTAAAAACAAAAGAAAGGTGTGTTTTATTGAGAAATTCTCTGAGGAATTTTCTCCTTTAGTCACAAATATTTGGTAAACTAAAATATCTAATAAAATATTTTGTTAAATTGCGTTTAGACCTGCATATGGGTAAAGAAAACGTAGTTATATCACCTCGTTTAATGCTGTAGTAGAAAAGAGTACCGCGTATTAGTGTCACCAGTCGTCAGATCCTGAAAACAGTGGCCGATGTGCACTTCTATTGGTATAATTATGTTTACTATAAATAGCATAAGTGACGTTAATACTATTAACATAAACAGTGCAGTCTCGAAGCTTCTTTCTTTCACAACTGCTTGACGTCGTTTCTCTTTTACCCTTTTCATGTGGTCAGAACATGTGCGCTTCGTCATTTATTAAAACGTCGGTGTACAAATTTCGAGATAATTGATAGCAGTTTTTAGTTGCTGACGCTGATGAGAAATAACAGATTTTACGTTAAACGCAACTGTAGCACTGTAATTGTGGTGCTTTTCAAGCTCAGACATAGCGTTCAGACCAGAAAACTCTGACACACTGCTAACCGCGATTTAATATATTCGTGCGTTTTGTAATCATTTATTGTTCTTTAATGATATGGAGTGAAAAGGAAAATCAGATAAGTGTTGTAACGAACGCAGCTTACCTGCTATCTCGACCCCAACGAAAGTCGCATGAGACCGACCAAAGAAATGCCGTTTCCTGTCTTGATTTTTCAAAATAAAATTGTGGTCTGACGTAGGCTCGCAATATCAGTGCGACAGTCCTTACATTGCAGACTGATAATCAAACTAGAAAAACAGACACAGAGCATGCAGACATCTAGAAAACGTAATCATCTGTTTCTTGACACCCGACTAAAAAATAATTAAAATCTGTTCATAACTTTTCGGAATTAGAGACAGACGGACAGACAGGCGACAATAATCAATATTAATACATTCCCAACTTGTTTTACACTTCCGTCTCTTAAAATGGGTTTTGGTTGATTCACGCTAAACGGATGCGTCGTTGTTTTTATTTTGAACTTGATTATTTCACAACCGTGTCGCGATAAATTGACGCCAGCGGGTCTTAAAAAAACAGCTTCCAGTACAGCAGCTGAACATGGCGGCGCTGCTGAGAGGTCTGCGTGCTGGAAGGGCACTTCGGGGGCTGGGCAGCGGTAAGACAGGTCTGCCGTGTTGTCTTCGTTGTTGTTATTGTCGGCGTAGTGTTATAATGGGAACTTGTTCTTCTAGCATGCGGTAGTTTTTGTGACATGACGTTTTGTTTTTGGCTTTGTCCGCCAAAGTCACTTTAAAAGGGGATCGAGGACAGACTTAGAGAGCCATCAAACAATGTCCCTTTACGGCGTTTATTGGTGTATGTGACGCGGTCTTCGCTTCTTTATATCAGCCTGCATTGCATTGCATTGCATCGCACGCACGTTTCGGCAGCGTTTTCTGCTTAGTCATGCAGTCTGTCAACCTAAACTTCCTAAAAATCCTATATATAGCCAGATAGTCGGGATAAATCTACGTAATGATAACGCTGCAGTCTGCATAATCACCAAATTTAACTTGAATTTAAATGAACTGCAATTTTACTGTCATGTTATCTCATGTTACATTGCTGAGCTTTGGTATTTACAAGTAGATGACGTTTATATGTACACGACAGTAACATTATAATCAAATTTCATACATAGAAATTGCCACAAACACATCATGGGAAATAACTGGATATGTGTAATTTTGTGTAATATCGTATTTTTCAGGTGGTCAGAATTGCACTGACCACTGCTCTGCTCACCCGACTGAAATAATTGCTTGACTAATGCACAGTAATCAATTTGATATATGGAAGATGATTACATCAGTCTGATCTTAATGCCACTGTTGTGAAATGCACATCAATTAAACAAAAGTCTGTTCAAGAGCCAGAGAAGCAGCCAGGTAAAAGAGTGAAACCACAAAGGATCTTGAGAAACTGTGCTAATGTGGACATCCACGCCATCAAAAGTTTGATTCTGAGTGAAATCAATCAATCATTCCCCTGGCAGTGGTAGCGGCACCCACATCGACAACCCCTCATAACGCCTGCCTGAGACGAGGCTTCCACTGTGCCGCTGCGAGGCTCAAGGATGAGTCCAAATCGGACACCTCCGGCTACGGTGAACACTACCAGGCTCACTCTGCAAAACAGGACACTACAGCAGCCTCACAGGACGGCTCGACATCTTACACGTCTGCTGAAGAAGCTTCCAGACCCAACACCAGGTTGGTCAAAGAGGTAGTTATGGTAACACAATGCTGCATAGCCTAGACCTGCAATTTTAATAGACAGTTAATTGAGGAAAATGTATTGGAATGAGCACAGACATTGGCAAATGTGGATTATCATCAAAGATACAAGCTTGGTTTCCTGTGGTTTGTAGTATAGTCTGGCTTTGGATGGGTTATAGTTGATGTGTTTTCTTTGTGACCAAGTTACCAAGATCAGGATGGCGAGCAGGACGAGGAGTATGAAACGGAAGAACAGCTTCAAGCTCGTATCCTGAACGCCGCGCTGGAATTCGTCCCATTGCACGGCTGGTCAGCGGAAGCTATTGCAGCTGGTGCCGAGGTGAGGAGAGGGGGCAAACACGGCAAATGCAGTACAGTTGGAATCGAGCCTGCATACAGTAAATTATAAGACATAATGAAATGATTTTTGAAATACTTGATGCAACAAGTACATTTAAGGAGAAGAATTGAGGTTTTTCATGTCTATGACTTAGTTTGTGTGGCCTTGTCGGTATGTTGGTACAGACACTGGGCCTGTCTTCTGCTTCTACTGGGATGTTCTCTAATGGAGCTGGTGACCTGGTCCTGCACTTCATTACTCAGTGCAACTCAAAGCTGACAGAGATCCTGGCTGAACAGCACAAGCAGATTCAACTGGGCCAGACTGAGTGTGTACACGCCACACAATTCATTTGACACAATCCTGTCCCATTTGCCTCATTTTCCACCTTTATGTTGACATTACATTATAGCTTTCAGATAAAATCGGGATAAGACATGTATACAGCGACAAAAAAACAGCCAAACCTTTTGAAATCTCATTGATTATTTCATGAATTGTGATATTATAAAATGTGAGCTTATTATCATCTAAGTCAAGGATATTGATGAATATAAGAGATAACATAAGCCACAGCTGCCCTAAAATAACAGCACTGGTAGTTATTAATAGTTTCCGCAATAGGTACTACAGCAATCTGTAGAAGCTCTTTACCCGAAATGATATTTTCAATGCTAAAATATAATTAGCATTGTTATTCATGAATTTTCAAATACCGATGAGTCTCAGTGGTGGTCTTGACTTTATGCCCATTTCTTGCTAGATGAGCAACACTCCCAAAGTGTCTCCAGAAATCACTTTGTAACCCTTTCAAACTTTTTTATCTTCAAATATTTTTTTAAGTTGTTAACTCAAGGCTTTGCTAACTTTTTTCCAGTAGCAGTCAGATCACATGTTATGACCATGATCAATGCAGAAAAACATGAAAATCTAAAAGGTTCACATACTCTTTGTGCCACTGACTGTAGATCCCCTCATTGTGAAAGCTGCAGCAGACATGTGACGTCTTACAAACGGCTTCTGGTTGATAAAAAAGTCATCGTCAGTGAAATTGTATTGCAGGCCAAAGAAGACTGCTGATTTTCTAAGAGACGCCGTGGAGACCAGGCTGCGGATGTACATCCCCTACATTGAATCATGGCCACAGGTAATGTGAGTCAGATCGGAACAAACAACTATTGACAAGTGTGTATAACTAAATTGTGTGTGTGTGTGTATCTGTGTGTAGGCAATGAGCATTCTGCTCCTCCCTCATAACATCCCCGACAGCCTGAAGCACCTCTCCAACCTGGTGGATGATATTTGGTATTATGCCGGAGACCGGTCCACAGACGTGAGTGGATCCCATCATCCTCAATCATCCCTTCCTTTCCCCTATTCATCATCACCCACGCAGTATCAGGCCTGCTTTTTCTTTTTCTAAAATGAAGGTTTTTCTCCTGTAGATGAACTGGTATACCAAACGGGCAGCACTGACAGGCATCTATAACACCACTGAGTTAGTGATGCTTCAGGATTCCTCTCCAGACTTCCAGGACACCTGGAACTTCCTTGACAACCGTATTCAGGATGTTGTCAACATGGCTACAACTGTTAAGCAGGTAATAAGCACTGACTAATGTTAAAATGAATAGCAGTTCAAACAGAAGAAACCATTTTGTGTTGTGGTTATAGCTGTTTCCCAATACAGGTTACTCATTTATCATCGCCCTAATTTATGCTTTGAATTCTTTGATCTCTAGGCACAGTCGACTGGCGAAGCAGTGGTGCAGGGGCTCATGGGAGCTGCTGTTACAGTGAGTCTTGTTTTGCTATATTATTCCCCTAACCAGTACTGGTACAAATGTTTTAATAATTGCCTTGTGTATTACAGCTGAAAAACCTCACAGGAATGAACCAGAGACGATGATTTAAAAAGAAAAATCACTCACTTGCTGTGATTCCAGGAATGTGGCTTCTCACATGATCGGAATTATTATTTTTTTTGCTTTTATTTTATTCACTGTATGAGGATGAAAATATTGAGTTGTGGGTTTTAATTGGTGGGAGAAATCAAAGGTTTTAGGTGTCTCTTTGAGTTCTCCTGCATGGCTTTGCTTGTTTTCCCTCTCCAAGCTCAGATCAAAACTCTCTTCGATCTGTATTTTTGTTGTTAAAATGCAATAAAGTAGTAAACATAATATATTCTGAGTGTGTATGTTGCTTTATTAACATATGCATAACATGTTCCTTTATTGGGATTTCATGCAATTACATAATACAATATATTATAGAAGTACACACCAGGGCGTTTTTCACCTATCAGTATTATGACAGCACATACAGAATTTAAACGAACACAGGGAGAGGAACTGAGGGCGTAAAAACAAACTTGAGAGGTTAAAAAAAATCTTGGGGTGAATAAAGTTATAGCATATAAATTGTGACTGCATAGATATGACAGCTACAGCGACATCTCAGTCTGCGCATTCTCGGTTTTTTTGCAACCGGAAATGCGTAATGAATTCAGGAACTACGTCATGAAATTGACGTATTTCTGGTTGGAAAAACTATTGAGAGTCGGGGAAAGTCTCAAAAGTGAGAACAAGCAAGTCTGAAGAGAGCGAGTAGGCTGGGATTGTGTATGCGCTGTCATAATTTTGATGGCTATATGACACCATATTAATGTATTTTTTTAAGTTAAAAACGTAGGCGCTCTTATTTTGAAGCCTCCCACCCAGACTTGGCTGACCCGGATATCAAAGCACGGCCCGCCTCCAAGACCAATCAGTAATCCGATTGGCATATTCTGGCCAATCGGAGAACGGTAACTCCGGAGAGGCCTTCAAGCAGAGCAGCGGCTGCTAGTTGGCGTAGACGAATTTACAACGTTAAATTTGGAAGTATTAATCTGTAATTATGCCGTATGCAAACCAACCGACAGTGAAAATTACAGAATTAACAGATGAAAATGTCAAGTTTGTAATTGAAAACACTGATTTGGCGTAAGTACTAATCTTTTTGACCATTCATTGTGTTTGCGTATATGTGTGCGTGAGAGAAAGGGGCAACCACAATTTCCAAAACAAATCTAACAAATCCTACTTAAAAACAGCGCTATTGATATTACATATTCATAGAAATTTCTGCAGTAACAATAATTATTAGCTAAATGTATTGATGACCAAATCAAAGCTCGCCGGTGAAGTATCTGTGATTAATGAAACATCGTATATTAATACGTCAATTGGGCGCATGATTAAGATTACATTTTATAAATCTTTTTCTCTTTCAGGGTTGCAAACTCTATCCGACGTGTCTTTATGTCAGAAGTTCCCACAATAGGTACAGTTACGTTTTCTTTCATCTAATTGATGTACGCGGGGCAGGGACGCCTTTTTTTAAAAAAATAAATAAATAAATGCATTTAGTATTCTAAACTTGATGGCATCCTACCCTCAATCATCTCAGTTTACATATTCATAAATGCATATTCTCAAAATTGAGGGCAAAACTACCTTTTTGTCTTTGTGCTGTCATAAATAAATGGAGCACCAGTCTGCCTTTTGAACAAAATGTAGAGCCAGTCAGTAAAAAAATGCATATGCATATTGCTTACATACTGTGTTGTGCTCATGCAGTGAAATATACTAATATTTCTATAACAAAAATGTGAGAAATTAAAACAATGCTGCATAGCTACCTTAATAATGCTAGATCAGTGGAGAATTAACTTATGGTATGAAACAAAGACTGAAAGATGAATTCTAACCTGTCCTAATGTGTTTGCAGCCATTGACTGGATCCAGATTGATGCAAATTCATCAGTACTGCACGATGAATTTGTTGCACATAGAGTTGGTATGTATGACAGGGAGTTGTGCTTTGTAGTATCATTATTATAATTTCATGTATTGCTGGGGACTTGTCTCTCTTATGTGTTTTGTGTTGTCAGGTCTCATCCCCCTCACGAGTGATGACATTGTAGACAAACTGCAGTACTCAAGGGTAAGCGCCAGTTGTTAGCAAGTTACCCCCTGCATCTGTTGAGTCACGCTGTTCCTCTGTTATCCAAGGACTGTACCTGTGATGACTTTTGTCCCGAGTGCTCCGTCGAGTTGACACTGGATGTTCGATGCACCGAAGACCAGACACGCCATGTCACTTCGCGTGATCTTCTGTCCAACAACCCCAGAGTGATCCCGGTGAGTCTCTTAGCTGCTCAGTTTATTGGAATCAGTGATGATGAACTTTTTCTGGGCCTTTTAGGTGACGTCCAGGAGTCGGGATAATGATCCCAATGACTATGTTGAACAAGATGGTAAGCATAAAGCTCTGTGCAGGGCTAAGCATACATTTACATCATTTTAAATCCCACTTTATAAACATTTTTGTTGACTCCCCAACGCAGATATTTTGGTTGTGAAACTTCGCAAAGGTCAGGAACTGCGGCTTAGGGCATACGCTAAGAAAGGTTTTGGGAAGGAACACGCCAAGTGGAACCCAACAGCTGGGGTGTCCTTTGAGTATGACCCAGATAATGCTCTGAGGCACACAGTGTACCCACGACCTGAGGAGTGGTATGTTTGCGTATGAGTATGGCTCTTTCTAATGAATATTGAGGAGATTAAATAGTTTGAATATTTATTGTTCTTTATTCTCATGTGACAGTAATGAGCACCTTGATAAATAATTGCAGAAAAGGCACATAAACTTGCAGCTGTGTCATATTGTTTAACGACTGAATTATCTCTGTGGACTTCAGGCCAAAGAGTGAATACTCAGAGATTGAAGAGGATGAGATTCAGGCCCCTTTTGATCCCAATGGAAAGCCAGAAAAGTAAGAAATTAAGCTAGGTCATATGAGAGTAATGCACATGTTTGTGGAGGGTTTGTTTAAAGAAAAGCCTGTGTGACATGATTAAACACATCAACAATTTCCCCACCACAGATTCTTTTATAATGTGGAATCATGCGGCTCCCTACGGCCAGAGAACATCGTCATGTCGGCACTGGCCGTCCTCAAGAAAAAGCTGAGTGACCTGCAGACTCAGCTGAGCCATGAGATTCAGAGCGATGTGCTCACCATCAACTGAGGGTCCATGGTTTCCACACTTTGGCTCTATCTGAATGCATCTTTCTCGAAAACTGAGCTCATATGTCAAAGTTCCTCTTTCAGTTCCACTCATTAACAATTTTTATTTGAAATAATCACTGATTAGTGTTTTGAAACCCATCTCAGACAGAGTAGAAGTCTATTTGGAATAATTATAGAAGTTATTCTAACAGCTGCACAGATTGTATCCTAAATCCCAGGTATCACAGAATTTAGTGGGTTAGATCTCAAAGGTTTTGTTTGTCACCACTATGGCCAAATTTTGAACAGATATTTTATTAAATATGACTTGTTTTTTTTTTTTTTAATTCTTTTAAAGTATTGTGTGTCCTTCTGAGTGGGGGGGGGTTGTGTTTTATAATAAAACCTTGTGTATTTGAAATTAAAATGTTGAAAATGGGTATAAAACGCATAAACTCACCAGCAGAAGATGGCAAACATCCATTGAAACATTGTGGTTGTCCAAACAGATTGCTAAATTTGGTGTACTTGGATTACTGTAAAAATAAAAGGTATTTTGTTGAACTGTTTTTTGTACTTTTATGGATGAGTGGTACAAAATAAACTTGTCATCAAAGAAAGAACTATGAAATATATATCATTCATTTTGATGATTATGAAACTGCAAAGATTAATGCTACTATTAAAGGAGCATTTGTGATAGATTGGAACAAATGCTGGACCTAAGTTGCTAAAGCTGTAGTTCTTCAAATGTACACTTTAGTCAGAAGTAAGAAATATTGTTTACAGTAGATTCTAATCACATTCAATAATTCTTGTGCTAATTTAGTTTTTTAGCAGGGGTTTGTGAAATTAACATACACAACTATATCTTCCCACTTAGAATGATGGTTAGCCTCACATTAGTTCATTTGATTGACAGAACTTCACTGCTGTTTCAAAAGTAGATTTTCATCTAGCCTGGATTCACTCACATGATTATGCTAGCTTCATAGAAGGTCATTAACTAGATAGATATATGAATGCTTACAATGACAATATGTCTCTTGGGTGGGTAAATAAAAAGAATAAGCCTAAATAAGTACTTTAAAATTTGCAATCAGTACATTCATAGTATTATCCATCATTTGCACTGTTATAAGTAGTAATCTATAATATGTAAATAATAATAATAAAAAACAATATACGTGCGTATATTGTTATATACGTGTGTGTGTGTGTGTGTGTGTGTGTGTGATTTTCCTTTTTTGGCATATTATGGGTTTGACACCGTTGTATAACCTACAATTGAGTAAATAATTAAGCATTTCACTGTTTATTTTAAGTAATTGCTTAAAAGGAATGATTTTATCTGTATTTAGACCCTCAAGGAATTGAAAAACGTACCCTCGGTCACGTGGTGCTGTCACTGAGGCGGAAATGAAAGTTCACTAGCGACACCAGAGGAACACAGCTGAAAAAGGTACGACAAAGACTGCATTTTACACCAATTTATTCTTGTTTCAACGAATATGGGGTGGTCTGACACGAATTTTGTATGTAACAGTGGTGGGTTGCTTGGTATCAGATAGTCTGAATAGATTAATTCCCCATGCCCTTTTGATAAGAATCCTTTTGCGAAGCTTGCTTGCTAACGGTTAGCTTGTTGTAGTTGTAGAGTTAACAAAAATCAGACACCTTGGAGCGGATATGGGTGATCATCCATTTCAAAATAATGGCACAAACTATTATTACAGCGAAATAATTTTACTATTATGTTGCATGTACAGCCAGAAACAGCTTCATAATTTACGTTATTATTCTAAACCATGCGTGTGTGTTCTATGTTTTGATCGCAATACAGACGTATTATCTAGATATATTTTAGTTTGAAGATCATTCCGGAAATCAACGATTCCTTAGCCACACTTGAGAGTGATGTACAGAAATGCCCCGATCATCTTCCGTGTTTGTGTTTTGTATGTTGCAGTCAATTGTCTTAATAGGGGGGCAGTTAAATCCTTTAGGCACAGAGTAATCTCCCATAAACTAGATGAATTGTAGACAGCGCCGAGAGAGCGGATTTAGCTAACTCTGCCCGTTAATTATGTGTGCTTGACTTGCGTTGCGATGGCCTTAATCTGTTTTTCTGCAAGCCGGAGCTGGTGAGTAGCCATTTGATGAATCGAACAGTCGATTGTTTTTGTTAGGGTCAGGTCACAAAGAGCCATGCACCACTAGGAGTTGACTAGTAGCGCTTCACCTTGATGCTGCAGCGATGTCCCGACTGTAACAGCGTGATCGGGAAGGGGAGGGGGTTGCTTCCCTCGAACCTCTGCTAGGGCTACAATCTTTTCTTGACGCTTAAGCTGCGTCTTATTAATAACAGCCGATGAACATCAGAGTTTGACTGCATATTGTCCTTGTAGTTTTTATCCAATTCAAGCTATGTCTCTGACTTTGCTCAAGGTGATATTATGTCTCGGTATTCACTGTCTATGAGGTTGCATCTTTTTGTTTAAAAATGTTTCGCAACATTCCGAAATAGCCCTGATTTATAGTTTTGTAAATTTGTGCTAATGTTGTAATTTCTTTCCGGAATTTGTCAATATTATATGTGGGTGTTTTTGTATTTCAGAGCTGTGAGGTCATGGCAGCTGCCAGTGTGAACAGACCTGGCAGTGCCCAGACCACTGAGAAGTCTCAGTTGATCTTGAAAGGTAACACGATTACATTTCCTGTTTCCATGAGCTATGACGTAACCATACAGATCTGTTCAGGTTGCTAGCATCCAGTGAAGAATGTGCTGAAACAAGATGTGCAAGTATTTCACAGAATGCCATTAGGACAGATCACATCATTTCACAATGATTGAGTTTAGCCTGTATACTCATTTCTTTGATTGTGTTTGTTATTTGAATATTAAACCTACTTTCGTCTTTCATCTGCATACGCAAATCACTGTTTGTAAATATTTGTAATGTTTCAGATGTTATGACATGTAGACTGGTAACTTGGTTCAGAAATTGATCCTCCGGAATCCTGTGTGTCTTTTGATGCTTTATCTTATTACATATCAGGGATTTGTTTGCTATAGCAACAAACTGACCTGAGGATTAATCTTAATCAGCCTGAACCACATTAGAATTTTTCTTGACGAGTGGCAGCAGTTCAACTTATATCTGCTGGATGTTTGAGCTCTTTACTCTTCTCAAAGGCTCTTGGAGTACAGCCAGATGAAATAAAATATTTTTAAGCAAGTGGGCTGGAAATCATTGTCCTACAGATGGCGAGGCTTAGAATGAGGATTAACTTTAAAATCAAGATCTTCGACATCAAGCCCACCCCTCAGGGATAAGATCATTTGTTTTTCCTGTTATCTCAGTATGAACCTTACCTTTAGCAGATGAACTATAATAATCTTCAAAGCTGAGTGATCACACACTCATGCAGTATTCAGAACTTATTTCTGGCTCATAAGTGACAAAGAAAAAGTCTGCTATCATGTGTATTTCATTCACATCTGCATTTGTAGACTTTTCACGTAGGATATACCGTATGTTGTTTTTGAGTAGGACATTGTACACTCTGCGGACTTTAGAACACCGTGTCCTCTCGTAGTTGAGGCGTCATCCGTGCACAGTTGTTTTAATGGGACACCTGCTTACAGTGCATCTAGTCGGTACTGACAACTCAAAGTTATTGTGTTTGTTTGTAAGCCCATAAACCACATTTGTAGGTTTCAGAGGTGAGGAAGGTCAGTTCAATGTCTCAGTCAAAAGGAGCAACAGCCAAAAAAGATAAGGACGGCTGTAAATCAGTTTGGTCTGTGTACAGACATGAAATGCTCTTTGAGTTCAGCTAGTTGTATATCTCACAATCCCAGTTTATACTCACCTCTACAGGGCCATTCACTCATAATCATCTAACTCACCTATTTCGCTGATTATACCACTGATTTGCTGCCAGCTGTTGCCTGCCTTTCCTCTACCTTCCATGGTTCCTTTCTTTTGAGACATATTTGTGACTTCCATTTCTGGCTTTCTGTGTCAATTCCTCCTTGTCAGATGGCTTTGGATGAATAGCTGTTTTTTTTTTTTAACTAGATGTTAATCATCTCTTAAAAACCAGTGCAGATGTGCTAATGTTTTGTCTGCAACAGGCTGAACAGACAGATTCCCCTTATTCCTCTCATCATTTATTCTGCCAGTCCTTCTATTTCAGGAAAAACATTCACTATTTTACATTTGCACCCCATAAGAGATCAGCTCCTTTTGGTTGACATGTTCCTTAGCAAGATTTGCAGCAGATCTAAAAGGGTTTAAAGCCACCTGACTTGTCCACCTATGTTTAACATGGTTTCTTACAGTACTGTTGAGAATTGCTGAACTGTAAGGGTTCTGTAACTGAAACAAAGAGAGGTTTCTTTCGCAGAGGTTCGAGCAGTTTTATTATTTCTCTAAAAAGCAAAGGTATACTAGTGACTTCCATTATGTGGTTCCACAACCTGTTCTTTGCATTTCATGAGGTCAGATTAGTGAGGAACCTGAATTGCAGCCTCATAAACATGAAAGAAAAATATTTTTTATGCTGAATAAGCCCACTGATGTAGGTAGTGTAAGGCCTTGACAAGTCTTGGAATGTTTTATCAGGCCTGCTGCCTGAAAACCTTACTCAGTGAATTTATTTATTTTTTGATGGCGTCTTTATTTCGTCCACTAGAGGGCGGAGTTTGTATTTGTCTGTTTGAGCTCTTAACAGTGTGCAACGTACTGTGTCCCATTTCATTTTAAAGTTGCTTTTAATTTATTATCAGTCTACAAAATATATACTCATATTGAATATATGATATTATGTAGTTGATGCCTTTATTACTAGTAATATTACTAGTAATAATAAAGTGATATAATAAATGGTGCTCACAGAATATTATATATAGTGCTGTCATATAATAGTGCATTATATTTGAGCTGCCCTCTTAGAAAACATTTGTACTTAAAAAAAGGAGGCTAAATGGGAAGTCTAAGCACGCATAAGAACTATTCTGTTGCCCATTATTTTCCATTTAATCCGATATGTATATCTAATCTTTGTAGGAATAATATGTTGCTGTTGTTTTTTTCCTGAGCATCCCAGCTGCTTAGATCGGATGAGCTACATGTTATTTCCTCCTTTAGACACATAAATTACAGGCCTTACAGGCAGAAGATATTTTAGGCATTTGGTTGTCAGAAAGACAGAGACAGCATGCTATTTAACAGAAGTTGCTGATGATGTGTTGTTGAAATAAAAATACAAACGTTCAGTCTATGGACAGAAACATGCCTCTATCAGTGTTGTAGATGAGCC
Organism: Pao palembangensis; assembly: GCA_015343265.1. Lineage (NCBI taxonomy): Eukaryota > Metazoa > Chordata > Actinopteri > Tetraodontiformes > Tetraodontidae > Pao > Pao palembangensis. The sequence goes on from CM027092.1 coordinate 2,547,252, forward strand.
ATTACTACTCTCTCTTTAGCCACTACTACAAAAGATCCATATGTTAAATAACCTTTTAATGTATCAAGACTTTGCACAACTAAAAAAAAGATCATTAAAATGCAAAATTGTAAACAAAGGTAGCAACAAAGGTATTTCTTTTACTGTTTGCTAAATACATTCCCACAGCTGAACGTGACACAACAAGAAGTATTTCATCAAAACTGATGTGGAGAAATGTTAAAAGTAAAAGCTTTGGTGTAGTAATATGAAATTTAAGTTTACATTTATAATATCAGCCAAAAGCCAAAAGCACAGGTGAACACAGATGTCACAACGCTGCGTTTTTTTGTTTGTTTGTTTGTTTGTTTTTTTTTGGGGGGGGGGGGGTTGTTTTGTCTGTTTTTAATAGCCAAGGCAAGATTCCATTTTCTAACCTGTTCGTTTTGAATATATATATATATATATATATATATATATATATATATATATATATATATATATATATATATATATAGCATTTGTTTGTGTGCTCAGTGATTTCCGCAAAGCCCCAATCTCCCAAGCTGCCACACCGCCAATCTCGGCTCAACTCCTTTGTCGAAGTGACTGCAGATGGACTGACCAGTGAAACCAAAAAAACAGGCAAACGCAGTGGGCACCTGGAGCTTCAGTGGAATGAAGACCTCACGCTGTGAGGATACCCCACAGATAACATACACACATGATCGCAGATGTCTGTACAGTCAGCTTCATCACCCATAAACTTATCAATTATAAGAGCTTTCACGTTCTTTGCTTGCACACATTTCTATTACTGTATATGTGTATTTAAGGCTAATTGTAGAAAGACTCAGCACAGTATTTCTTAAAATTTGCTAGTTTTTTCGTTAAACTGTTCAGAACATTGACGTAGACAAAGCTGTTGTGGCAGACACCTTTAAAGGCAAAAAGGAATCAAAAAAATTCTTGGGTTACTGTGTCTGCTGGTACTACATTTCACATCGGTAGCCATGTAAAACTCATTTCTGTGCAGATTTTCTTTTAAGATCGATGGTGTGATTTTCATAATGAAGTAGGTGCAGTTTTAATGATATGTGCATGTGGTTGTGTTGCTTTACCTCTCACAGTAATGTGACGCCTCAGAGTCGCCTGGATCTGAAGCTGTGGAGCTGTCTCACCCTGAGAAAGGAGCTACTGGGCTTCGCCACCATCGACCTGCTGGACACACTACGGACTTACGATGGCAAAAGTAAGAGCACATTTAAAATAGGAGATATCAAAAATATATACATTTCGACACATTTCAATGTAACATCTAAGTAACACAACTACAATTATAATAGTAGGTAGTAGTAATTCCAATGTGTAAACCAAAAACTGAAATTTGACGTTAAGGATAAAAAAAACAAAAAACCGCTGATACACATCTGGAAGTCTGGCTTGAATCCCTCTAACTTGGCGTAGCAGCTGAACAGCAGGGATTTCCATTACAGGAGGTCCGCGTCCACTTCTTGAAGGCGTGTCTCTCCACTGATGACGTTCTTGTTTTAATTGTAGGAAATGAAATTTTGAAAGCAGCAGGCTGTGACATATAAAATTGACCATAAACTAGTGGATAAACACCTTTCTTATTCTTGTTACAAAATCAAACAAAGTGCTTTCAGAAATCTGCTTTGGATTACTATCTTTGTTGTGGGACTGTTAGATGATTATGCTACTTTCTTATTAATGCCTCAAGTTAATAAATTAGCAGGGGACTTTTATTTGGAAGTAATCTAAATTATATGTTTGTTTAAATGGCAAATCAGTGTAGTTTTGTTAAGAGCCAGGTGTGAAGAGCCTGTGGGAAGGAATGTTGAGGCGCTGCAGAGCGCGGGGCTGTTATACTCCATTTTGAACTCTCCTCTAGTAGGTAAACACCTTTTTTTTTTTTCTATGAAATGGAGAAACAAAAATAACAGAGGAAACATGACGTGCCCGTGCACCATTTTTTATGCCATGCCTCAATCAGCCCGCTGCTCTAAAACCTTGGACAAACATGTCGTCAGTTCAGAACACACCTGTTTGGCCTGTTAATATGAAAAGCTCCTTTTTGGAGCTTTCTTGTCAATTCAGCAATTCAAGAAGCCAAGAAGGACTAGTATTAGTAAAAGTAAAATTATAGTAGTTATGTAATTTGATTTCATTTAACGTTGATATAATGGAATGATATTGGTGCTTGTCATAAATGAACACGTGCGAATGATGACATCTACGTGATAATCGTGACTTCTCAACAACTCACTGACTTCTAATAAATTGCTTATTACTAGAGATAAAAGGTTAAAAATGTAACTCCGGAATTCTGTTTAATTTAATTCTATTCAGTGATTCCGTTCATTTGGGTGTGATGCTAAGAAGATATAACAGCCACAGATGGTTAAGTGGGATAATTAATCGTCAGGCACAGTTTTAATTTAGCAACTAAACACTATAATCTTTCTTTTGCTTCAGAGGATTATCATTACGATATCAGGGTTTGAATTAAAAAAAATAAATCATTATGTAAGAAAGCCCCTACAAGTTAAGGTCCAAGGATACCGCCTGAACCAGTTGGGCCACGCACACAAGTAAAGCTCGTAACCCTTTAAGCTTCCTGCCCAACCTCAGAGTTGGGAATGAAAGCTAAAAACACCCATTGACTTGTCAGTGCGTTGTGAGCGATGGCCCATCCTCAGACCTCTCTGTCCAAGCAACTTGATTCTCCAACTGGAATGGTAATCCATAATGTGCCGTCTCATCCAGCGATCCTTTCGCCAAGGCGAAAGTGTATTCCTCTTATGAATCACAAGCTTGTTTTTGGAGCAATCAAACGCCGGTTAAATATTGGACTCTTTACTAGACTTTCTTCTGGTGCTGCTTCTCCTAGAATTTGCATTTCCTTCCTAAGCTTTCGCTAATTTGCTGATATCAGAACAAATGCTGGCTCATCTTGTCTCAGAGGAGAGCGAGGAAGATCCGGCTGCGCTTCCTCTGACATTCACGTGGCATCAGCCTTTAAAAACAACAAAAAAAATATTGCTTATCTTTGTCAGCGAGTTTATTTTGATACGATGTCTGTCCATGTCAAAAACCAAGCAGTTTTTCTGTTATAAAAGACATTGAGCTGTCCTTTTACACCCATTCTGTTTTTAAAAAAGTAGAAGGATGCCCGATTTCCTCCAAAACATCTCTTCTCGCCCACATCTCGTCTCACCACATTTATCCACCACAGAGACCAATGCTGTCTCTCTCTCCCCCCCCTCCTGTCTCTTTTTCCTCTTCCTCTGTAACTCTCTTGCACTCGTCACTTCGCCCACCCTCCTCTAGTGGAGAACGTCCAGCTGAGTCTGGTGCTGCAGACGGAGAACAAAGGATCGGTTGTAACAGGAGGCGAGCTCAACGTCTGTCTGGACGGCATGGTTGTTGATTTGGGCTCACTGCCCAATGGCAGCACGGCAGCAGACAGTGAGTCCCACCTTCACCACACACACACACACACACACTCACATGCAGTAACAAATAAAGAGACACTCATGATGAGCCACATACATACTGTGTCTTGAGTGAAATATTTAGCTTGTAATAGTTTTTTTTTAATTTTTGATGGAAAAAAAACTTCCTGATAGAGACAATACAATATCTTGGCATAGATAACGATGTAGCAAGAATATTACTGATCGTGGACTTGACCACAGAGTGATGAATGGGTTTGAAAATAGCACACTGCCATTTTCAATGAGCAAAATAAAGCTGTTAATATATTGTAAAGCTTTGTGACGAGCTACCATTTTATGCAAGGCTTACAGTCTTGAAATACAAGGATTTCCTCATCCGGAAGGAGGGAGCGAAGTGAACTTGCACTCGTTTCCCACAGCAAGTCAAACTATTGGCAGAGAATCCACACAGTATTTCACAATTTTTGCTGCTTGTCACACTTTTTCTGTCTCTGTTAAACGTTCAATAACGCTGATAAAGAAAACCAACAATTAGACGCTGACATACATATGATGAATCGGTGTCCCTTCAACCAGTTAATGAGCGTTTTTTAAGAATTTAAGATCCTCTTGTGTTGTGTGAATGGAATCATTCAAAATTCATGTCACGCTGCATGTAATAATGATAAAGAAAAATATTTTTTGCAATTGTTCACCCTTAGTTCAAGAAAAAGTGTAGACTTTCTGAAATAACCTGATTTATTTATTTTTTTCTCAGACTGCCTTTTAAAAGGTAGTAAGCGTAAACATTGAAACCATGTTGTTTTAGTTTCACAGTATACGGTATGTGTTTACATGCTGATCACCACATCAGCCGAGCAGCGCAGATCTTTAAGTTTAACTCAATCTGCCTCAGTTATTATATTATAATATTCGTTATTATAATATTGCAGTTTGGTACAAAGGCTGCTCATTTAACAGGCTGATCTATCCTTTAGATCTCTACCGAGATCTAATGTGGAGCCATAATGTTCACTATGAGGTTATTTGGGACCTTATAGGAGGTGTTATTTTAGAGTCATCCGTTAAATACATCCATGCTTTCATGCACACACAGGCACATGCACACAAGGCTTTTCATAGAGAGCCTCACAGAGCCCACAGTGTATCCAGCTGAATGATTCCAGGGCCAGCAGTAAAGGCCAAGGCAGCCTGGAACAGTATGGCAGTAAAATGTGTTTCTTTGCGACTGTTATGTTCTGAAGAGCAGCAGAGAGGCGTATGTGCAGAGGCGCTGCATTCTGTTGGGCCAGATTGGCATCAAATTGTATTGCATTCTTTAAGCACTGATATGAATTATTGCTATGCAATGAGCTCAGTCACTGAAACAATACATCATCACAAAATAAATCTTGTATCACATAAAAAATCTTATCTTAAAAGTAAGTAAAACAAAATCAGATTAGAAAATCTCTATATAAATCTTAACTTTGTAATACATGACACATACAGTGACAATTTTGAGTCATCTACCAAGTTATATGGAAATGTCCTTTAATTAAATGTAACATTTTCCTCATCTAAAATCTAGTGTTTCATTAAATGGTCACATCACATATGTCACAGATTATGATGCATGTTTTTACTGATAAATGGCTGATCGGTGAGTTTCGGCAGTCATGTTTGGCCCACTACACTTCCTGTCAGGCAATACCACCATATTCTTTATGCACTTAGTCTTACAATGAGCCAACTTGCTGTTTGTACACTTTACAACTAATAGGCATATCAGTAAGTCAAGATTAGCCACCAGCTAAAGAAATGCATATCAGGAGTGATTGCTTGTGTGTATTCATTTGACCAGTTGTTTGGAGTTTTGTGAAGTGAAGCACTAATTACAGACATCAGGAGTGTTTTTGTCATTGCTGAGAATTGTCTAATGAAGTCTCATTGCCCGCAGCATAATTGCCCCCTATGATCCTGAAGTAGTGTGGCTATGCTTGTGGGGAGGTGGGGCTCCTCTTCTACTCTGCAGCAGGGAAAACTGCGTGTGTGTGTGTGTGTGTGTGTGTGTGTGTGTGTGTGTGTGTGTGTGTGTGTGTGTGTGTGTGTGTGTGTGTGTGTGTGTGTGTGTGTGTGTGTGTGTGGTGTATTGTGTGTGTGTGTGTGTGTGTGTGTAGTGTGTGTAAAATGGGAGAGATGGTAATGAACACAAGGCTGGAGTGTGTCTCCCTAAAAACAGGCTCACAATTGAGCCACTTGTGTCTTTTGTCTTTATGGTGTCATGAATGCCAATTCAGGCTTGTCCTTGTCTGTGGTGTGTGTGTATTTGTAGAGTGCACACATACACACGCATACATGTGTTTTACATTCTGCACTGTGTGTACACAGGCATATGTGCTGGACTGAATGTACCGTATAAAGGTGGAAGTGTGTTGCCCGATGGTCGTTTTAATGCACTCTGTGTTCTCCCTCTGAAGGCACCTCTGTTGGTTTGGAGGTTTTACTAATTTCCTTTGGCAACGTGTCTGATGGACACACACACTATTCATAAACAAGCTCTTGTACTGAAAGATGTGAAAAAACAATAATCCTGGGTAGAAGGAGTCCAAATACTGGCTCATTTTGCAAAGGTTAGATGCTTTCATACCCACTCAGTGTTATATGAAACTTCCCATTCAGTAAAGCAGAAGCTACGTGTCCACAGCACTTCAAACGTTTCCCGACTAGCCACACAGTTGCACTACAGTGCTGAAGATGCCAGCGAGGCTGCCAAATTCTCCATCACGGTATATGTAATTTTGCATGACATCTCGTCAACTTAACACAAAACCGCCAAGGTGATTCACACACAAAGCTGGCGGCCACAACAAAAGCTTCAGTGCAACAAGACCCACCTGAGGATGACGTCACCATGAAAGCCTTTGCTGATATTTTGTTGGGCAAGCTCATTCATATTCCCATAAACTACAGAATTTAAATGTGTCTGCTTCTTCTCATTGTTTTTTTTCCTCCTAAGACAATGACTGCATGAATAGTTGCTGACTTGCATTCTAAACAATTCATCAGTATTGAAGAACTGAAAATTAATTCTCACTAGCGGTTCTTGTTTACCTGCTGCCTTTTTTCAGGTTTTTGCCTCGCAAGCTGGCGTTACCAGGAGTTACCGTTCCTAGTCGTCCATTTCAGCTGCCACGTAGTTTAGTTATTGATGTGTTTTTCATCTTTAGATAGTTCCTGGCTTCAAGCCCTATTTTACAAAGGGTCACACTTGTTCACATACACACACCAGAGCAGCAATTAGCCTCATGCTATTTGAAGGGAGGGGTGATGAACTCAGTGAGCAGGCTATGACACAATGGTTTCTCCTCAAGACTACTGTTTATTTTACTGTATGTCCACCAGCTCTGCTCACAAGAAGCCCTTTCATAGCCACAAAACAGAACTCTGTGTGTGTGTGTGTCCGAGAGAGAGGAGCGAGGAAGGTGAATCAGTGAGTGGTAACTGTTTGCCATTTTTAGATAGCAGCAAATGTAATATATACGTGTTAATTTGGATGATCTGAATCTGTCACACCCCGATTTATGTGTTCCACATTGTGTACGTTTACATTCAAAGAAAAGATTTTAAGCATGTTTAAAAGATGTGTAGTCACACGTTGGTCACACATCACATAGTTTGTTGTCAATTAAACCACCAACTTCCATTGCCACATGTTTCAAAGCCACATGTTAGAAAGCTGCCATGTTTCTATATGTTCTACATTCTATAAATTAAATTAAACACCTATCCAGTCTTTTAGCTTCTCTGTGGGTAATTAAAGTAATTTCCATTTGAACCTTGCAATGCTATTTACAGTCTTAGAACATTTTTAAAAAGTATCCCTGGTTAAAGCTTTTATTGGTAGTAATGTAAAAAAAAATGTTAGATTTTGTTGACTATATTTAGGCTGGTGTGTAAGTTTAAAAGAACTATTATTTGCTGCGATAGGATTATTATGTTATTAATCAAGTAATCAATCAGTTAATTGATTATATAGAATAACCGATCTGCTATAGAATAACTAGCAGATTGGTACTGACAACAGTTCCACCCAGTATTTATTCCAGGAGGATTTGCTGATATTACTCGTACTGTGCATATAGTAATGATTTCTGTATGCGTTACAGAGCTAGTGCAGTCAGACAGACCCAACCTGAGGAGGACACAGAGTGAAGAGACTCCAAGTACAGCTGCATGTCATAGCAGGTAAAGACACACATACTGACACAGAGACACTGTCTCTAAAGGATTACACTGTTTAAAAACAAGCTTACAACTGTTATACTGACCTAAATGGAAATTCATTTAAATTGCCATGAATGCATTTGTTTTGTTTACATTGATCAACACACAGAAATTGAGTGATTTGGGTTGGTTGTGGTGTAATAATACTGTACTTGTATTAACTCGATTCTAAATTTACGTCCTTTTTTTTTTTTAAAAATATAGTTTTAACTGCAGATTGTGCTATTATAGTGGACTGAAACTCTTCAATCCCGATGCCTGCCTGCTTTTTTCCCACAGAGTGTGGTTTCAGATACCTCTCTCATTGGCTCGGTGGTACTGGGATAATAAATAGTAGACTGCATTTATTTCCCAACTTTGTTGAGGGTGTGTATGGGGTCAGATGGTATTTCCCTCCAAACATAGCAGGGGGGGTCACAGTTTGGCCAAGAGCACAACATACTACCGTCACGGAGAAACAGTCAGCATCTTCATTCAGCAACAGAGACAAAGACGACCAGATGTGGTTTTTGTCTCCCGTGTTGTGGAGCGCAGAGTCCAAACATTCATAAATTTGGACAGTGCATTCATACAGATCAACTGTTGATGTTCAACTGGTGGTTTCATTTTTTTTTGTTGCTGCTTTGGGGAGAATAAACAACTGTACGCAGGCCAGAATCCCGTTATCCCAGCATTCCTTTATTCTGGGAAGGTACCACCATCCCATGTTTGTATGGAAGTGTTTTTGTCAGCAAGTTATATTTTGTGTGACCAAAACAGCGCTTGTCCTTTCCACGTGCACTCAGATCTTTCCATATAGTGAAGGCAAATATTGATCTTTCTTTTTTCTTTTTTCTTTTTTTTTTCTTAATCTACATCGTTTGTCTTTTCTGATTCACATTCGCTCCCTCACGGAAGTAACCACCACTCAGTGGGGGGTTCGCAGGGTGGTTCTCCAGGGAATTCCAGAGAGGGTTATCTTACTAATGGGGAGCTGAATGAGGAGCAGATCCCTGCGGCCAGCTCATCTGTTCGCACTCGGTCCTTCAAGGACAGCAACAGCCCCGGACACGGCACAGGTATATGAAAAGTTTAGCACCAGAGGAACTAGAGAGGAAAGTCACCGCTTAGGTTGTATAGTACTTTAAGGTATGGTTTAAACCAGCGGTCCCCAACCTTTTTTGCACCACGGACCGGGTTAATGTCAGACAGTAGTTTCTGGGACCGGCCGGTAAGATGTGGCAGATAAATACAACATGGCGTGATATGACCGTCATGAAAACTGTGCTATTTTCTAAATATAATAATAAATGCGTGTCAATAGTGAATCATAGATGGATGTATCGAAGAGAATCCAGTAATTTTTCAAAGTAAAACATTGTTCAGTTTCAGATAATAAATAAAACGAAGTAATGTAAGTTATTTATTCTTTATGTGCGGTTCCGGTACCACATGACCCAGCGGTGGGGGCTGCTGGTAAACCTCAACCATCACTCTTTTATCCCTCAGACAAAGTGGAATTGAATTCCAACGGGCTGGAGAATTGTCGTTTGGCCCGTCACACTCCTCCTCCATCCTCTCCATCGGGACGATCTTCAGCTGCCAGCAGCAGCAGCGGTGGTAGTCCCTCCACTGGTCAGGACCCCCAGGGATTGACTGCACCATCAGACTCTAACCCCAACACCACCTCTGGTGCTGAACAGACCAGTAGCAGCACCACAGAGTCTGCTACAGACTCACTTCCAGCGGGGTAAGAGTCAGGCATCTCAGCCAAAACGCTAGAGTCACATTCAGTCACATGTGAGGATACATTGCGTTTTGGAGACCGGGTTGAAAAGCACAGACAGAGGAACAGAACTAATGTCATTCTTTTGATGGTTTGAATGTATCATCAACATCTCCCATTACCCTAATTCAGACTTACCCATTTAGAAATGCAAAATATGTTGAATTTCAGCCATAAAACAAGTGTGTGACCTTTGTCATTGATATCTTGGCCCTCTGCTGTACTGTTCATTTCAGAGCCGTTAGTTCCGACAAAGCTTTTTTTGTTGTTTGTTTTTTAACAGCATATGGTTTTTAGTGGGTTCTTGGTGAACTGCTGCTTTAAGCACTCTTGATAACAGAGTTATCAAATTAATTTTACTCTCAATTCAGGTGAAATGAGTTTAACTGATGTGGAAAAACTGTCAGTGAATCTGTCAAGCGCAAAGATAGAAATTATATATTTAGTAAATAGTTACAAGTCCGTTAAATGCACTAACCAGCACTTATTTATGATAATTAAAGAGCTGGTGATTTCTGGGCTAGCATTCATATATCCCAGGGCTTAGGATACTTCCAGTGCTTTCTAAATGGATCTGATACCGAGGAGTTTTGTTTGCTGCAATTACCTTGTGTGAATTACTAAATTGTGTTTTGAAACATGTAAATTGTGCAAGTTAATGCAATACATGTCTTTCTTTGCAGCTGGGAGCAGAGGGTGTTGCCTCATGGGAGAGTCTACTATGTCGACCACAACACCAAAACCACAACCTGGGAGAGACCGCTGCCAGCAGGGTAGGCCTGTCAGATCCTGTTTTCTGTCTTCATGTATTTTTATACACATGCATGCAGGTAGAGGGCATGTTAAATGGTAGGTTAGGTAAATATCAGGTAAAAAAAAGAATCAGACAGTATCTCTGAGACTAATTTACATCTTGTTTATTAGACCAATTAACTTCTAGCATGGATGTAAGAACCTCGTGGAGATAAATCTACAGATCTGGATAAAGTTCATATCTAAAAAGCTGCCCAACTTGTCTAAAGGTTTCCACTGTAGGTCTTTTTAGGTCACTGAATGATTGAAGTCTTCACCAGTTGCTTCCTGTTCATTTATGACATTTTACACACCAGCTTTCTTTTCTTTTTATTTATCCTGTCTGAACTGAATACAGAGAGAAAGAATGGCTTTTTTAAGAAAAGGTCAACGCCCCCTTTCCCCCATATCCCAGTTTTTCCGTGCAAGCCAGAGAGGGAGAGAGAGAGTTGGGCCCTAGAGAACAAAAGTCCTTTTCTTAGTACTTCATGTACTATCCACTACTGCACCAGCTGCTGGCTGCTGTGGCACCAGCTGATCAATCAGCAAACTTATGCTGCCATGTGTGAGCACTCTGACAAACCATATAAGGAAGACCATCTACAGTACTACTTAGAAAATTAGAATATCCTGAAACAGTGCATGCATTTCTGTAACTCAACTTTAAAGGTGAAATGTGCATATTATATAGACAAACAGCATGCAAATCAATATATTTCAAGCTTTTATTGTTTTGATTTTGCTGATTAGGACTTGCAGCGTCAGAAAAACTCGGAAAATTAGAATATTGCTTGAAATCCAAAAAAAAATCATAATCAGCAAAATTACAACAAGAAATGCTCGAGTTATCTCACTTTGCATGTAATGAGTCTATAAAATGTATTGGTTTCACCTTTTATGCTGGATTGCCTGAATAAAACAACTTTTACACGATATTCTAATTTTCTGAGTAGTACTGTATATTTATATTTTTCCTTTTTTTTTTTTTTGGTTTATATTATTTTAGATCCACTCTGACGCACCACTTCCAAAGGTGGCCATGCAACTGTATTGAACACAAGTATAAAAGTAAACAATCTCTTATCCCAGTGAAAATGTTTTGGGTAGAACTACTGCATGTCAGTGAGATGAGATTATAATCTGGATGCAGATAGATGGAGGTCATAGAAGACGAATAGCTGGGAAAGATCCTTCAGCGGGCTGACTTCATTGGCAACTTTTGAAACCCAAGAAAGCTTTATTCGCAACAAGTGCAGTGACATCTGGTGGCATACCAACCTTAAAGCAGTTGTCCAGGATAAGACTAGATCATCCTATCAAAAATTCTTTTAGTACAAAGAAGGCCTGAATTACATGATTATTAATCAGATGCTTTGTAAAGTTTATGCACCAGTTTAATGGTAAAGTTTAGAAGGTCTCAACGTGTTTTCTATTAAACTCAGGGGATGACGGTCTGTTAAATTAAAATGGATTCTGTGTTTACAAAAAGCTGTAATTGAAAGGGTGGCAGTACGTCTGTAAACCACAAATTCTTTTTCTCCTGATTTTTTGTCAGGGTAATTGAGTCCAAGTTAAACAACAACAGAATTTTGTGTTTATATTCTTTTCTTTTTTTCGATCCCCACAATTGCTGTCAATGTGAACATCTGGATTAAACCCTCTAAATTCTATCACAAATACTCAAAAGTTAATACTTGACTCGTAGCACAGTTAAAACAAAGCTGCAACCAATGCTTGAGTCGCGATTGCGGTCCTCTTTGTCTTCTCCTGAAGTTGCTTTGAACTACTTTTTCTGTCCTCATGTAGAAGGTGTGCAGAGTTTATAGATTCTCTGTGTGAACATGCCTTTTAAGCTTTTGAATTTACAGCAACATGATTTGACTTAAGAGCTTGTCTATGATGGCTTCTACAACACAGAACACGCTAGGAACCTGACCGTTAATATTTTTACAAACAAACCAAAGATGGCGTTCTGGACAGTGCGTTAGATATCCTGCTAGTCATTCGTCATCAGTCGGTGTCTTGGTCTTTTACCAGACAGATGCACACAGATTTTACAATAATACTAGTACCACTTGTAGCAACTCCAGACTCCAACAACTCCTCTAGATAACATGGAGAAATACAAATTGAACAAATAAGCGCAGCATGAAGTGGATATGCATTTCTGCTTGCTGGTTAATGGTATATAGTCAGATAACAGGACTAAGTAGAGACTTTGAGACAGGCCACTGTGGGCTCCGGGACTTTCCCTGGCTCCAGTAAATAACCACTGTAGCGCTCGCTAATATCAGAGAGAGAACTGTGTTTTTCCTGCCCTTTTAAAGTTTGGGCATAGGCTTAGTGGTTAGAAAAGCTGTCCCTCAACCAAATAACTCTTAATGCTTGCAGTCATCTTCACTGCTGAATTGTCCTTGAACACAAAATGAAAACCTTCCAGCCTTGCTTTGCTGTCTTGTTGCTGAGCCTAACTTCTAACCACAAAGAAAAGATTTTTCCACTTAGGTACATGTCCTCTCAGGAGTCTTAACAATTGATCTGATTTACTGTTTTTAGCGGAATATTCCTTATCTTCATCTGTCTACTATCTACTTCTCTCCTGTGCTTAAAATAACTAAAATGTGCAGTTAGGGTAAAGGTTAGGTTCAAGGGGTTAGTTTGGGGTTAGGGTAAAGGGCTGGCTAATACATTATGCCTATGAAAGTCCTCACAAAGACAGAAGTACAAGAGACAGAGAGAGGGAATAGCACTTTGGACCTGTTTGTATTTTGTGTCATTAATGTTTTTGGTCACTGTCGGATCCTTTGTGTCAGCACTATAATGTGAAAATCTATTTTGGGTCTTTTCAGGATTTTTTTTTTCATTGTATCTGGAGCTCATTAGGTGTGAACTAGACATGGCATATTATTATAATCAGTTATGCATATCCCCTTTTTGTAAATCAAGCATGTGCATGCGCGTAGCCTAAGTTGACTTATTCATATTGGAAAGGTTTAAAAAGTGAATACCTTTAAAGGATAATGGAAGCTGTAAAGGAACAAATTCAAGCTCTCTTTCCCTCTTACATTCTTTGAAACGCCGTCAATGTGCACAATGTCCCACATACAGCTCACTGTGAAACAACTAAAAAAAATCTGGTTAGTCAAAAACATCAGCGACGTTTGTTCCTTTGCTATGTGTGCCTCTGAAGCACACTGATACTGGCACAATATATTTTTGTTAGTACATGGAAGTGGACACTGTTTTCTCTTCCAGATTCTGTAGTGCTGAAGTCAGAGATATGAGAATAGCAGAATGAGCCTGGGGGACTGGTGTGTGTTCGTATATGTGTGTCTGTGTGTGTGTGTGTGTGTGTTGTTGTGGACCATCTATATCTCCAGATCTAGCATCGTGAAGAACAGGATATACGCAGTGCTCTGACTAATGCAGCTGGCAGACACTGACACAAGAAAACACACCCCAGTGTGCCTGGTTTCCATCGTTCAGAAATCTGACATGTCCCATTGTTCTTCATCATCAGTGCTGCGTACTGCCATAGCTGTTCACATGAAGGCAGGGTCTGACGACTTAGCCAGACTGAGCCAAACCACTGATAATCTAGTTTTATTCCTTTCATAGCATGTAGTCTATATCTCCATGGCAGGAAACATAAAGTTTCACCATTATTTATATTTATTCCTTTATTCTTGCACATTTTCCCTACTTATTATCTCCTTTCCTGTTTTCTTTCCCTGGTTCTATTTTTTCCTGTTTTTCTATAAATGGTTGTAGTCACGGTCAGCGGTGCAGGTTTTAGACTCAACCACCCACCCTTGATGCTTAATAAAGATGTTGTTTAAAGTCACAACTCCCCCCCATCCTCTCTTCCAGCTGGGAGAAGCGAGTGGACCAACGGGGCAGGTTCTACTATGTGGACCACAACACCAGAACCACAACATGGCAGAGGCCCACAGCTGAGTCAGTGCGCAACTACCAGCAGTGGCAGAGCCAGCGTAGCCAGCTTCAGGGCGCCATGCACCAATTCAGCCAACGCTTCCTGTACCAGGTAGTCTGAACCGTCAATTTATATGAACATGTCCTCCGAAAATGCTGAGTTTTCAGACTATTTCATGGAAATAAATCAAGAGAAGATGCATGCTCCTCTACATACTGTATATATCACGGAGGTTTTACCCATGTATAGATGGTCTTGAGGACCCTATGCATGTCCTATAAATGTACATTTTCTTTAACTTCGAAGGTGGGACCAGAACTAACTTGATCGATCTTATTCAGCATAACAACTCAAAGACTGATTTGTACCTTAGTCCAGACTTCCAAGTATGAAAACAACCATAGAGTTTATGATCAAAAAGTCACTGTAACAAAATCCACTATCTTTCTTTTGCCATGCCAATAAATCTCCATTTATCGTTATTAAAATTGTCATGTTGCTCACACAAATCTGCCAGAGAACATCTGAAGTAAGCTAGTAGTGAACTCAGCAGAGTGTGGTTTACTTTTCAGCTAACGGTCAGTAGGTGTTCACCTGTGTGGGTGGGGTCAGAGATGCTGTTTTAGAGTTTGTTTGCTTCACCCTGTCAGTGAAACAGCCAAGGTCATCCTGCAGCCAGACTTACGGAGTTGAAACAACCCTTCCTGTTCAATGGACCATTTTTAAAACCAACCTTAAAACTGTTACAGGCTTCTATAAAAACTCCGCGGTTCATGTTTGTGTGTGTGTGTGCTGGCACTTTTACATGTTGTGTTCATTAATCCCAAATTTACCTGGGTATCTGCACAATTCTTTTGAAAACTAACCATGAACAGATAACGTAGAAACACACATTAGCCATTAACAGCATTATTTTTTTGCTTATAGCATGTTAGTTATTATATTTTCAGATTTAACGAAGCAGGAAAGCGTTCTTTTTTTATCCTCCTGCCTTTGCTACGTCCTTTTATTGCCTTTTCTCCACCCAAGTGTGAGAAAGGACCAAAAGCAGAGCTCCCCACCATGCTGATAGTACACTTCTCGGTCTTGGAATGCCCACACTGCTGATAACTGGAACTATTTATGGCCGTGGTGTGTTTAAAAAAGAAAACACACAAAAGAGTCCACAGTAAAGTCAGAGGAGAGGCACACATAATGTCAAAGCACCATAGCAATTTTCTTTTCAATATCATGGACCACTGCAGCACCATGCCCTACCCAGATTATGAATGGATGATTGGATCTGTGTATTTCTGTGTGTGGTCACAGGCCGTGATGTTGAGGATCGATGCCTTTTTTTTTTTTTTTTTTTTTTTTTTAACGATGCACATGACAACCAAAAAGGTTCTACAGACACACAAACATGCACACAGTTAAACTTGCAAACCAATAAACACAAATATCGAATTCTACTTTCCTTTTTTCACCTTGTTTCACTTTAGTTCCACACAGTTATCAGTGCTTCCATACTATTCTACCCTTCTATACTTTCCTTATCCTCTTTGGGGTGGTGTGTTTGTGCGTGCGTGTGTGTGTGTCTGTCTGTTTGCAGAGTAATTGCAGCTCATTGGAAACCTCAGAGAAGGCAGCCTCAGGAGTCATTAACTGTCGTTTCCGGCTCTCCCCTTTTTCACTCCCCCCTTCTTTTACTTCTACCACTTTTCCTTTACCTCCGTCCTATCCATAAATCCCACCGTCCCCACCCTTCTGACTGTTGCCTCTCCAAAATCCCCCCAATCTTAATTTCCTTTAGAAATTCCCTAACCCTACTAAACTATCTGTTTTTTTATTTATTTATTTATTTATCATGGTCCATCTCGCGTACTCTCTCTCCCTTTTTTTTTTTTTTTTTTTTTTTTATAATCCCCTCCCCCAAAATCACCCTCCACCAACTCCTCTCACCTCCCTTAAATTGGCTCCTCCACCCTCCCTCACTCTTTGACTTTGTGTCCATTCTGGCTAGAACAAGGACCCTTAACAGCAGCGCCTGAATTGGTCCTGTGTTTTATCACATGCACACGTCTACACGCCTGAACGTCATGATCACTCATGTTTACACACAGCCTGTTAGGGTCATGTTTCCATGTGGCACATTTGAAAGTGGTTATGGCATGAAAGGACAATGCACAGAAGTAGTTTAAAATGTGTATATTCTGGTCTTACTGAACAGTTTTCAAGAAAAGAAAAAAACATGATATTAAGAAGTAAATTTTTTTTGAGTATGTATTACGATGACATTTTGTAAAAGTCTGCGTTACAATTTAAAAAACCCTGCATAAAATAGATGTACAATTGTAGTCTTTATTTTAAATAATTAATAGCATAGAAGAATAGACTATAACAAATTCTATAAATCCTGAAGTGCATTATTAAATAATAAATGCAGTTTAGTTTTGGCCATGCTTATGAGCTTTAAACAAGCAGAACCCTTTATTGTATGTCTAATATTCGACACAAAGAAATATATTTTGCTCTAAATAACTGCTGATGTGTTGAAAAACAGCAGGGTACTCCAGTTCCAGTGAAGGTGTTTCCGTGAGTGAGAACACCTTTTGAGTTTCCATGTTGTTTTTTTTCCAACTTGTTGGAGTATCTGACCCCAGGTTTTACCAAATTCTTCTCGGGTCTCTCATACACGAAGCCCAGTTGCACCATAACATGTTTAGAGGTCAAACACACTCTAGTGTGCAAGTCACTTTCAGCAATAGGTAAGAAAATGTGAGCGTTTGAGCGTTTTCACTGCGATATAATTGGATAGTTTGTCTTGAAGCCATATTAGTAGTAGAAGTACCAGAAAGGTTCCTTCCTTCCCTAAAATGAGCCTTTATGGCATTTTTTTCATCCATTACGCAAAACCATTATTTCGTAAATTTGTGTCGACAAGTAGCTTTTCCCTGTTTTCCTCTCCCTTCCTTGTTTTCTCAGTCGCTCTTTCTTTTCCTCCCTCCAGTCTCAGTCTGTCTAAAAGCTGTTGAGAAGCTGAATGGTCAGAGCCAAGATGAAGTCATCATGTCTTTATATCATTATATTCTCCTTTTACCTTTTTTAGTCACAGAAAACCCATAAGGGTGGGGCTCTTGGGCATAGATTGGCTGTCGATGGAGACACACACACACACACACACACACACCCTTTAACCCTGTTATGTGCCTGCTCTCACTCTTCAAGCAGACCCCATCCTTTCCATTGTGACTTTCTCACAGTTTCCATGACTTGGCCAAATTAAATGGGTACAGTCACATTTCTTTTTAGGAAATACAGGACTAAAAGCGCTACCTGTGCTGCCAGCACAGGATAATCTATAAACAAAACGTGTTTCTGACACATGATTGCTGAATACATGTCTTGTTGTTTGTTTTAAGACAGCTTGGCATCACAAAGCTATTAAATATCATAATCACTATTTTAATTGCAGCTGCGCTACTTTTTAAGCAACATAACATCTTGTAGATTTGTGCTCTGTATGGTTGAATAAAACTGTGATGAGGTTTGGAGGACCTGTTCATGGCACACCTAAAGAGCTTTGACTTTCACTGGTTAATGATGACTAACAAGGATCTTTTCAGGTGATTTTTTTTTTCCACTCAAGCTAATATTTTCTGTGTGTTTGTATTCCAACATAAGAAGTTACCCATTTACTGTTCGCCACCAACAAACTTTCCACACACTTTTTTTTTTTTTTAAATGTGTGCATATGAGTGCAGGCTGAGTAAAACCCACAGAGGTTTCCAGGCCCACGCCGAATAAAGGTGCCTTTTGTCAAACCCAGGATAGATTGGGGCGGCCGTAGAGGAGGCGGGTTGGTTGGGGTGGGGTGTCCAGTCTGGAACAAGCATGAATGTTCCCTCAGTTCCCTCAGACATCACACTTCCCTGCCTACTTTCACAGCAGCGCTAGAAAAGAGAGAGAGAGAAAAGAGTAGGAGGAGAGGACCTCGGGATGGGGTACAGCGGGTGCCAGGGTGGCTGAGAAGGAGGTGGGCTTCGCTCGAGGAGGCGAGCGGGAAGCCGAGGGGAGGGTGGGACTTGCATCCATTCAGTGAGCTCATTGGAACAGCGTTGTTGTTTTATCCTCCTACCAAAGCATGTCGTTTTGGGAAGGCATCCTACCCACCAGCCCAGCAGCTCCTTCAGTCGCGCTTCACCGCCGCAGCAGAGAGGAGCCAGCACGCTTCCTTTTTTGGCCTCACACACTTCAGCCAGTCTAACTTACACACAGGTATCACTCCTGATTCTGTGCGAGCGAGATTTGTGAAATTTAAGAGCGCGTCACTGAGTAAGTTTTATTTTCATGTTTTTTCGTACAGTCATTTTATATTTATCTTTTTTTTCCCTTGTTT
Organism: Pao palembangensis; assembly: GCA_015343265.1. Classification (NCBI taxonomy): domain Eukaryota; kingdom Metazoa; phylum Chordata; class Actinopteri; order Tetraodontiformes; family Tetraodontidae; genus Pao; species Pao palembangensis. The sequence goes on from CM027092.1 coordinate 2,565,845, forward strand.
TTCTGGGACGCATCCCCCCAACGTCCACATCCTCGTATGGAGGATGTCTTAAGAAGGACAAACACAGAGAAGAGAGCAGCAAAAGGGTGTCCTAACTGGATTTGTTTTGTCTCTATTTCTGTCTCTCCTTCAGCCGTCTGGTGCTCCAGTGGAAAATGATCCTTTGGGTCCGCTGCCTCCTGGATGGGGTAAGTTAGCCTCACACATCTCACACAAAAACTTCTGTCTTTTTTTTTTTTTTTTTGCCGTCCCTCTGATGGATCAGGACCCTCTTTAGACAGTGACTGGCCGAAACCTCCCCTAGTCTCGCAAACATTGTTGAGGTCATTTTGATAACTCTTGTGGTAGTCAGCTATGTACATAAAACTCTAAACCAAGCAGAAATAGCAGTTTCTATGTCTGCACAGCACTATTAAGTAGAATATTATGTGAGAAAATGTTTCCACACATAGAAGATACTTCCTGCCACATTTAAAACATAAAAAATATATATATATATATATATAATTTTCTGTCTCTACTCGTGGTCTCGATTTTCTGTGTGAAAGCTCTGGATCTCAGTTCACTTCTCTCCTCATGTTATACCAATTCGTCAGTGTGAACAGTGGCTTTATGCTAAAATCCACAAATTACAGAGGCATTATTAGAGATGGCCACTTCATCATGCAGCATTTCCCCCGCCAAGTCATGTAATCGCATCTGCTCAGAATCATGTCACCCGCATCCATCCATTCATTCATAAACGAGCACTCTCTAAGACTTCTTCAAGAACGCTTTTCTCACAGCCCATGATGCCTTTTCAACATGCTTGCGGTGCACTGAGACGAAGAACCTCGCTTATATTACTGGCTCCGATCTGCTTCTCTGGCACGCTTCCTTTCATCTGCTTCCCTCCCTTTTTTTTTAAGGCGCGCATTCAGAAAGATGAAGATAGGAGGAAAGATGGGGGGGAAAAAGTCAAGGAAAACCTTTGAAAAAGTGGGGGGTGCTTGTGGCATTCAAACTGGACAGTTAAGTGGGGGTGGAGTGAGCGAAGGAGAAAGCTTAACAGTTGCAATGTGAGCACTACTGTTTCTGGGCCCTCCACATGCTGCCCTTAATGAGAAAAAGATGTTAGAGCTGTGGACACACACACACACACAGCAGAGCACACAGTCTCACTGTACTCGGGCAGCTTTTATTTCTTGTCATTTATCAAAATGAAATCTGCTGTCCATATTTAATACCCCAACAACATGTTTGCTCGGAGCCCAGCACACACGCGGGCCATGGACTGAACAAACCACAGTGAAATATCACACAAGCCTTCTTGTTTTCTACCACCGGGGTGAGACATTTTCCCCCCTAAAGAGAGCGAACCCCTCTGACCTCTCGCATGTTGTGATAGAACTGTTCCTGATTTCTTGGGTGGGTTTTTTTTTTTTTTTTAATTATTTGGGTTTTGTTGTTTTTTTGTTTTTTTTTTAATTGTCTGACCGTAAACATGAAATACCATAAAACCTTTTTTTCCTGTTGTTCATTTCTTGCTTGTTTCCACAGAGAAGCGCCAGGACAATGGCAGAGTATACTTTGTCAACCACAACACACGGACAACACAGTGGGACGATCCTCGGACCCAAGGGTGAGACCCGAACCCCTCATCCTGATGCATACAGACGAGTATGAGTGTGCATGAGCTTGACTGCTTCGAGTCGGTACGCTGCTTTGGTTGCTACATTGGCAGTTGAGCGTGCTGACAGGAACATCGTCATTTAGATCAGAAAGTGTCTGCTCTGATCTGAAAATTTAGGAAAGTAACCTCAGTATCTGCTACATTCGAGCCACTAATCCCTAAACTCAGCACATTCCGACATAAAACCAAAAACATTTTAGACTTACTCCATTTTTATATATTATTTCATTGTTTCCTCTATGTCCTTAATAGTAAAACTCTCAGCTCACCAGTTCTAGTTGACCTTGTTGAGTCAATCAACTCTCCTGTTCACAATCATAAACGACTGACTTACAGTGATTTGTGTCTAAGTAGGAGATAAAAGCTCTTATCCAAATTTACACTCTGATTGTTTTCCCCCCTTCTAAGAAACATATGGATATATCATTGTATGAAACCATTTGCTGCTCCTCTGGATATTTGGTTGATATCGATCAAGTTTCTAATGTTTGAATTCTAGCAATTTCTTTCAAATTTCAATAACAAGTAAGGAAATAAGTTCTTGATTAATTAAAACATGAGATACGACTTTTTTTTTATGTGCAGCAAACTGAAAATGTTGTACACTCTGGACTGCCTTGAATCACTCATTTATGGTTATATTCTTACAACTGTATACTATTGCCATTTAAATAAGCAGAGAATGCTTGTCATGTCAGTGGTTTGGGGTCCTTCTGAAAAGCATCCAGAGTTTTAGATCTACAGGTTAGCGAGGCGTCATCCGTGGGACAGGGGCCCTCCTGCTGGGATAGCGCTCACTGCCCTCTCCCTGTTTCAGGATGATCAAGGAGCACCCCTTGCCCCCGGGCTGGGAGATGAAGTACACCGCTGAGGGAGTGCGATATTTTGTGGACCACAATTCGCGCACCACCACCTTTAAAGACCCCCGGCCTGGGTTTGAGTCAGGGTAAATATCCTCTCGACATGCTGTCCCAAAAAGTTTTTAGCCCTATTTAACTAGGTCTGACACAATTTAAACACCCCCCCCGCCCCTGCCCCGCCCCGCCCCTGATGTGAGAGCCTTTAAAGAGAGATCAAAACTGTAGCTAAACTAAATAAATATTGAAGCAGTCTCATTTCTTAACACAAGGGTCATGAGAATGTACAGATCAGCTGCAGACTGCATGTGTGTGACTGTGTACTGTATGTGCATGCATTTTTATGTCTATATGTTAAGCATCATCATGCAAGTACGAAACATTAGTTTGCAATATGTTTATGTGGCACGTAGAATATAGCACATCTACTCTTTTACCTCTGATTTTGAGACACATTCAGCTTGGTGGTTTGAGTCATGTTGAAGAGTGTGTGTCTGGCCCAGCGCTCGCCTGCTGCGGTCTTCATTTCCTAACCCAAACCAAGATGTGCCTGGCAAGAACAAACCCAGGCACATAAGAGTTCGCCTTCTTCTTTTCTCCCTGTTTTGCTCTTTCTCTCATAGCATTATCTGTTACTAGTCTCTCTCTCTCTCTCTCTCTCTCTCTCTCTCTCTCTCTCTCTCTCTCTCTCTCTCTCTCTCTCTCTCTCTCTCTCCTCTCTCTCTCTCTCTCTCTCTCTCTCTCTCTCTCTCTCTCTCTCTCTCTCTCTCTTTTCAATCCCTCTGATGCTGACGAGGCACTTATCCAGCAGTGGGTTGGTGGAGCTTATACTAACACAGCTGCAGGCTGAGACTGACTTCTGCCTTTGAGCACCAGATGCTTTGAACCATTGAGAGCAGAATGGCTGCTGTGAATTTAATATTTGTTTTCAGTGCCTGGCTTGCAGAGTAAAGTTTCAGGGCCAATTAAGAGCCTAAAATATAAAACATCACAGTGTTGTTTTTTTTTTTTTTAAGTTAAAGGTTATGAAATCTCTCTTCAAACAGAAATCTACACTTAAGACTGATTTTTCTCGTTTCTTTGATTCATTTGTGTGTGAGCAGGTCCAGGCAGGGTGGATCACCTGGTGCATACGACCGCAGCTTTAGGTGGAAATACCACCAGTTCCGTTTCCTATGCCATGTAAGTGTTAACATTTCATCGTGGTTTTAAAAATAAAATTCCTGGTCTAAAAAAAAAAAAAAAAAAAAAAAATCTGTGATACAAATGCTAAATAACCAGGCACAAATGGCTTATATCAAAGCCAAGTCCAAAAAATTGTCACTTCCTAAAATTAGGTATTCTGGAGAGTATTTCCACTAGGTGGCAGCATTTCAGTAGCTTTTAATGGTGAGTTTGTGACCAAAAGATGCTTATAGAATGTAATGTGTGAGCATGGAAAGGGTTAAAATTTCTTTCAGGCTCAGGTTTGAGTTGAGAGTTCAGAGATCTTCAGTTTACAGCTACAGCAAATGTTGAAACTACAACATGAAACTGTTTTCTGCATTAAAAAATTGTTTCTTTTTTATTTTTTGTCTCCGTCTAGTCCAACGCTTTGCCCAGCCATGTAAAGATTTCAGTATCCAGACAGACTCTGTTCGAGGACTCTTTTCAACAGGTCAGAACTGCACTGCACAGCACAACATCCGGAGTTTAGATGTAAAGATGTTAAAATCTGTTTTATTCCTAATCTTCATACGTGCTGTGGCAGATCATGAATGTGAAGCCATACGACCTTCGCCGCAGACTCTACATCATCATGAGAGGAGAGGAGGGGCTGGACTATGGTGGCATCGCCAGGTGAGATAAAACAAATGTGTGGGTGATTCTTCCACTCATGTTGTGTTCTGTCTGGGCAGCAAGGCTTTCCTTTCCGGGGACTGGAGTTTAACATATGCTTTTAATGTTGGTCATTGTGGTGGCGTAGGTGCCCTTTTTATAACTTTGCATCATTTTTCTTTCTGGAAATATTGGCCAACTGTAGAGTTTGCTGAGTTTTACATGTTTTTGTGAAGGTTCGTGCCTGGATCACGGTTGTCCTGCGGAGGCTTTGCTGTAAATCTCTTTTGCTTTTCTCCCTGACACGTTCATCATACACTGTCATCCCTGTCTTCTCTGCCTCACTCCATCCCTACATGCATCCATCACATGTATTCATCTGTCTTCGCCTTGTTCCGGGTCTTTCTTCCTGTACATGTCATCATTTTCCCGTTGGCAGCGGTCTCATGTTTTTTTTTTTTTCTCCTTGGTTTTGCATTGTGTCTCTGTCTCTGGTGTCACGTCAGTGGTTTTACCCTATGGTAGGTGACATCATGCTGTTCTACCACAGGGTAGAACCACGGACGGGATGCTGGAGGGTGTCTGCGTCCATACGTCAGTCCATACCCACCTCCTTTCATAAACCCCAGAGTAGAGGGGTGCGGGGAGTGCTTGACTCTGGTGATGGAGCTTGTGGTGTTACTGCTGGTGGGCCCTCAATCTCTCTAACAAGCATTTGTTTGTCTGTTTTGTTCATTTTTTATTTCTACCATGAGTACATATCCCTCATTGTATGTGTTGTCAAATTATTTGTGCGTCAAAAGTTGGTTAAATGATGTGTTAATGTATTTAATGCTGCAGTAGATTTTCTTTCGACCTCATTTCATTAGAAATCATTTGTCACATCTGTAGATATGAAGCTTGACAGCATATCATTTAATGCTTAAAAGAGTCTTTTAGTAGACGTATTTATTTGATCAACTGCATTGATGTTCTTAAAAGTTATGTGAACTGTGAATTGTTATTACACTACCTACATATTGCTATTGCTGCTATTACACATGGCGTGATGATGTTTATTCCAACTTATTCCAGTTATTCTAATTTGCTACAACACTTAATAATGTTGTTGAAACAATTACCGGGAACTAACTATGATAAAATAATCCTTGTAACGACTTTTATTTTTTTAAAGAATATTATGTAAAAATTTGAGAAATATGGTGAAAGAGTGAGGAATAGGCTATGAATACTTCCCAAATATAGGCATGGGCGCAGAAATTGCAACGTAAGGGGAGTTCGCAAAGCGTAATTTTTAAGTACTCTCAGCCTACACAGTACCATTTCTTAAAAGTGTGTTTTTTTATTACATTTGTTATTTCGTTTTGTATAATTTCATAGCTTCTGAAACAGTGATTTAACTGTACATAAAATTATTGTTTAGACTATATTTGTTACACGTTATTCTATTTTTTGTTTGTCTAACCAGATTGTATATTACAATAAAATGGAAAGAGTCCAATTTTCTGGTTGCTGGTTGAATTCAGGGCGGATTTTTCATATTTTTCGTGACGTGATGTGTCCTGTTGCTCTGCAGGGAATGGTTCTTCCTGCTGTCCCACGAAGTTTTGAACCCCATGTACTGCCTTTTTGAGTATGCTGGCAAGAACAACTACTGTCTACAGATCAACCCGGCCTCCTCCATCAACCCCGACCACCTCACCTACTTCCGCTTTATCGGACGCTTCATTGCCATGGTGAGCATATCGGCAGTTGATTCTTTATTTAATTTGCTGACGGGCATTTTGTGGTCCTTTACAAGTGGAGAAAAAAAAAGTTAAAACTCATAAAATAATTCAATAACTGTTGACAGTTGGTTGGAGGACCATCATCATGGTCAGTGTGATTTACAGAAGTTTCCAAGGACATGGCAAACACAGGCAATTATGGATATATAGAGAATAAAAACATAAAATTATAATATGTTCCTTAAGTTCTGGGAAGTAAAGAAAGCTGATACTTTTATAGGAATAGATGTTTACGGCGTAGACCAGCCTTTTTGCCTCCAGCATTCCAAACTCAAACTAGCTCTATAATGTCACTTTGGATCAACTTCAGAAAGCAGTAGACGCCCCCCACCCTCCACCCCTCATTCTACCACCCCTCACCCACGCCATGACCTCACCACCCTACCAGCACACACCCTCGGACAGTCGCCTATATTTAGTGCTACAAGGCCCTGCTTACTTTAGTCATAATCCCTTTTCTCATACCTAGTTCACAAACCCTTTTTCCTGACAGCCCTCTCCTGAGTCTGTAAATCTTCCTGTCTGCCAGTGTGTGTGTGTGTGTGTGTGTGTGTGTGTGTGTGTGTGTGTGTGTCAGGATTCAGTAGGAGAGAACAGACTGTGACTGAGTCAGCCTTGGGCGCCTGTGTTGTTCTTGGCTTGTCATAGCTCTGAGTCCACTGTGGGTTTTTTGAACACTAAACAGCACCATCTGGCTGCTCCCTCTGCCCCTGTGATCACACACACACACACACACACACGCACACACACATAGAGGAGAAGATTAGTATGACCGTATTCATTCAACCTCCAGCTTCAATCACATGTACTCCATGTAGTAAACAAAGCAAACACTTTGTTTACTGTATAAAGTTGTGTTTTCTGCAGGTAAATTATTTCAACTGGAACAGAATTCCATCAGGCTGCAGTGATTTTTAGAAATAAAAGAAGCATTCATGTGTTCCTGTAATGGTTGGACTGGCCATTTCAGCATTTTTAACACTTGAGTGGGCATGAAAACAGTCCCCACTGAATCGCCAAAGAAAAACCAGCAGGCCACTCGGAAGAATGTATAGTTTGTCTAGAATAAATTGAAACCATATGGCCATATAACAAATGTCAGTGAACATGCGAAGACGACTACCATATCACGTTTACTGCAGACAAGGATTCATTCCTGTGAAATTCCTCCCTGCAGGCTTTATACCACGGAAAGTTCATAGACACCGGATTCACGCTGCCATTCTACAAGCAAATGCTGGACAAGAAACCCACCCTCAAAGACCTGGAATCCATCGACCCTGAGTTTTATAACTCCATCATGTGGGTCAAGTAAGTAACATGAGCATTATAAGGCATACGATGCATCACACAAACGCCACGTTAAGACTTAAAGCTGATATTCAACAGCTGAATGGGTGAGCCGTTAATCAAAGCTCCGATTTCTGGCCTTGGGACTGAATGTAAAAAGATTTATCCTGTTGAACTCTTAACCTGTTACAACCTTTGTTACAAATTAAGAAAGTTCTTTGCAATGGAGCTTCTGTTCTCAGAGCAGCTGACACATTTCTGCGTTTGTGTGCAGAGAGAACAACCTGGAGGAATGCGGAGTGGAGCTGTTTTTCGCGCAGGACATGGAGATCCTCGGGAAGGTTTCCTCGCACGAGCTGAAAGACGGCGGAGAGAACGAGCTCGTCACAGAGGAAAACAAGGAGGAGTACATCAGGTAAAGGAGAGAAATGGCGCCGAAAGGAGCCAAACATGGGAGGATGGTGTGACAGTTGCGCAGAAACTTACTTCCGTTCCGTCCTTCAGCTTGTTGACCAACTGGAGGTTCACCCGTGGCGTAAAGGAGCAGACCAGAGCCTTCCTGGACGGCTTCAACGAAGTGGTACCTCTGGAGTGGCTGCGCTACTTTGATGAAAAGGAGCTGGAGGTGAGGAAGGTGGAGCAGGGAGGCCTTACGCGGCTGCCACCAAGGTCCTTCAGCAAAAACAGCACCGTAACGACGTTGAATCTGCAGAATGCATTTTCATGGCCTGAACCCACTACTTAGTGGTTTTATTTTATTGCCATTTAGTCACAGTTTTTTGCAATTAAATTCACTAGCACTCAATAAAACACACAGGAGCGTATGCTTTATATACTTTACATCATATAATGAGCATTTATTGCATTTCCCTATTTTCCCAGTTAAGTTAGCCTTCAGCTGGGGTCCAAATTTAAGTAAATTTTGCTTGCTGGTAGAGTCAGATGAAACATCTAGTTGGAGCTGGGGAGTTAAGTCACATTATTAACTGTTTTGTTCCAATTCTTTCTCCTAATTGATGAAATATTTGTCCTAAATAAATTCACATCCCAACAGCCAAATTTAACTTAGTCTGAGATGGGGATGGGACTCTGACTCGGCGTCGTCTTGTCCCAACTCACCCTCTGCCTGTTGATGTTTAACGCAGATATACAAGACGGAGGAGACGCAGCTGAACACGTAAATGTTTTTGTCTGTTGTAGCTGATGCTCTGTGGGATGCAAGAGATTGATCTGGCAGACTGGCAGAAGAACACCATTTACAGACACTACACCAAAAACAGCAAACAGATTCACTGGTTCTGGCAGGTAGGACTCTCTCACACACACACACACACACACACACATATCAATTAGGAGCAGCACAGAAAACTGATGGACTTGTTTTCCTGCAGGTTGTGAAAGAGATGGACAATGAAAAGAGAATCCGCCTACTCCAGTTTGTTACAGGAACCTGTCGTCTGCCTGTAGGGGGGTTCTCTGAGCTAATAGGTACCCAGCCCTCTACACATCCAGCCAAATTATTTTCAACATCAGATCGATCAGGACAAAAGAGGAGTGTCTCATTCAACACATCTGTAGTTTCCATACAGGGCATATTTCTCATTTATCAGTCACGTCATTGTTCATGCTTTATGGCTTTAATTTAAAAATTGTAAATTACAAACAGTCAAATTAAACACACAGTCTACATTTACTCCTAAACTAATTTTACTAATAATATCTACATGAGTTGCTTGGAATGAATATTATGACTATTTAAAGTCAATAGGACCTGTAAGCTACATTCAGTTTGTTATTTGGACATGATCATTTAAAACAGTTGAAGAACATTTTCGTAACTGATCATTTTCATCATTTTTACTCTCTCAGGAAGTAACGGTCCCCAGAAGTTCTGCATAGACAAGGTGGGGAAGGAGACTTGGCTTCCAAGAAGCCACACATGGTAAGCTGCCTCCACATCTGTAATGTAGTAGCAGTCAAAGTAATGTACAAATACAGTTGCTTTACAACAGAAACATGTAAACTAATGAACATAATCAAGCCATGTCTGTTCATTAAAAAAAACAAAAAAAAACTTCTAAAAGCTACCAAATACACACATCTAGCCAGCATCTGTCAGCGATCACCGAAGCTCAGAGCTTTCCCTGGTGCCAATTGGTGTGACAGCACAGGACTTGTTAAAGGAATCAAAGAGGCAGATCACATTCAAAACAACGCAACAAAATTGGGAATAATTGATTAAAAAATGTGGGATATTTTTTTTTCAGCTTCAATCGTCTTGATCTGCCGCCGTACAGGAGTCTCGAGCAGCTCAGAGAGAAGCTCATGTTTGCCATTGAAGAAACAGAGGGATTTGGACAAGAGTGACAGAGGAGACTTAGATTATTCAGTGGAACTGATTTTATTCTTATGAGTTTGCATTTGTTAATTACAGGGCTGAGAATTCACTTGTCATATAAAGCCCTCCCTCGACGGTGGGAGGCTCATGTTCCGGAATTAAAATGGGAGATGAGACACAAGTGCATAGACTTACACGTGTGTGGACACTCATGCCATTGTTTATATGCACATATATATATATATAGATATATATATCTATATATAGATATATATATATATGTGTGTGTGTGTGTGCATTTGGCTGAAGACACACAAACCTGAACATTGACTCATTGTTATTGTTTAGATTTGCACCAAAGCAAGAGGATTATTTCAGTATCAGCATCGACTCACACAGACAGCACAGCTATCCACAGATGCAGTATGGCATATCTAGCAGGGAGAAATACATTTTCTGCGCCATGAGAGAGAGAGAGAGAGAGTTTGTGTGTGTGTGAGTGAGTGTGAGAAAGTAAGGGTTGGACTTGTGAACCTCTGTTAAAGAGGCTATGGAGATGAAATGTGATTTTATTTTTTATCTTTCTGTTTCTTGTGAAATTTAGGATTTTCCTCCTGTACATAACTGAAATAAATTAAATTTCAATCTTGATCTGTGTTTAATTCTTCTGTTTTTCTATTGTGTTCATAGTTAACCAAAAGGTCTAAAAATCTCATTAAAACGAATGCCAAGCAGTACACTTTAATAGTGCACTTATTTATGATAGATACATTTCAGAATCAGTCTGCATTGTCAAGATCAGTGTGAATTCAGCTCTAAAACATTTGGAGCTGGATTCATATCAGATAATGAAGAAAATAGAAAATATTCTATATATAAATAACCATTAGAATCATTTTGATAAACAAAAACAATGCTTTCGAATATTTTCTGTCGTTATAAGTTGGGAAAGTATTCATTTAAATTTTGATGAGACCATCTCTAGAATCTTAAAGGCTGTAAACAAGGTTAATTACAGACTGTTATTGTGAAAGTTCTTGGCATTGCCCGGAAGTGACATTGTTACCTGGAGTTTCTCAAAATACAATGTGATTGATTGTCTTTGCTTGTATTATCCTTTATATTCAGTTAACACCCAAAGACAATGTGATTGTCTTTGCTTGTATTATACTTTATATCCAGTTAACACCCAAGGTCTGCACTGACTCGGACATGTTTGACGGGGTCAACGCGGATGGAATTTCCAGTTTATGCTACGACCGTTTCAATCAACTTCCTCGCAGAGGAAAGCCTGAGCCGGGTAGAGAGTGGACCCTGCTGGCCGCTGTGGTGAAACCACACGGTGCACTAAATCTGAAGAATTAACAGGTTAGGTATAATTATGCTTTTTTAAATCAACTGTTTAATATATCTAATGGCTTGTTTTACCCATTTTAAATTTATGTACTTAATGAGAATAGTTAGAAAGCCATATCTAATACAGTATTTCAATTTATTTAAAATGTACAGTGATTACAACTGTGTTTTAAATCGACAAGTCCAAATTTTGTAATTTATTCTAAGTCGAGATCTTAACAAACTCAACTGTTAATGCTACAGAGGGATTTATTATAAAGACAATATAAACTTAAATAATGAGTCCCAGTGGCTGTCGGTTCGTGTTCAAATTACTTTTTAAAGTGTGCATGAATATTTCTGCCTACAGTACATATTTTTGTTATTTCCCACTGGCATGAAAGGTGTGTCTCATGTAACCAGCATGCATTGCGTGTCGCACGCTCCTGGCAGCCATGGTAACCGCTAGACGCTAGGTATCAGCGCTGCATAATAGTCGCTAAGCTAGTTAACTTTAGTAAGTAGCGCGTCTTTTTTTTAATAAGCTATTGAGAACTGTTTGATTACATAAACTGATATATAGGGGTTAATTTAAGATACACAATCCGCAGGTGCTTTTCTATTTTTTGTCTACGGTTGCTTGACGCCCTGTTCTTATTGAAATAGCATCGGCGCTAGCTATTAGCCGGTGGCTAATAGCGCACTGCCTGTATCTATGGCGTTTTATGAAGTCTATTCCCACCCGGCACTGATTCGCTACCAAGCAAGTGTTTGCACGAAAGCTACGCTGTTCCTTTTGGTTGTTTTGTGCCTTACCTATATCTCCCCATTGTTGGTTGCTTACAGAAGCCAAGGTAGGAAATCGATACTTTTCTAAGTTTTTGGCAAATAAAAACTTGAATTTATCTGGTGGTTTATGTAATCTTTGCTTATAGAAATGCTCTTTGAGTTTTAGGTTTCTGGATAAAAAGAGCCACTTATGAGGAACAGCCGGTTGTAAGGTTTCAGTACCAGACTCTTCTGGTTGCAGCCACCAGTATTCGGGGAGACTTCGTCGCTTGGAGCACATTTCCCCACCTGAACAACATGTTGGCATCCAACCTGCGGATCCCTGCTGTCTCTGTAAGAAAGAACACATCACCCATATGTGAAACGCGACAAAGCAAAGAGAAGAGAAGAGAAAACTATCATTTAGTAACTATCCGAGGAATAGATATGCACTAAATCATTTTCTTTATTCTTGTGGATGAACAAACTGCACAGGTCAGAGAAGAGGACCAGAACCATGACGGGAAACTGGACCTGTTGATTCTTAATTTGCAGCTTCCGCTTCAACCTGAGGAACAGGTGTACAGTGTCCAGCTGCTGCTTACCTTCAGCTACCAGCTCTTCGTATGTATTCAACTACACTACCTGCCCTAAGTAAATGATTTTATTGTGATTTTTTTTTTTTTAATCCTACATTTAAAGTCAATAACTATGAACAGAAAACAGAAACATTCATTCACATCTTAGTCATCCTCCTAAATGTCTGACTTGTGCATGTTTTGGCAGCGCATGTCCACAGTGGTGATGCAGAGCCTGGCATATCTGCAGCACTCTTCCGCTGTTCCTGGAGCTAAGCTCTTCATCAGTGGAGATCTCAGGCTACAGCAGAAGACGCCGCTGCCCCACAGAGGAGTGTATGACATTTATAATGTGAGTACATATTGAATTTAAATCTGTCCACTGCTTGGAGTAAGGCTAACTTGGTGATGATATTTCTTATATGAAACTTAAGTCACTCTATCTGTATCTGTCCATCTTTTCTAGTGTAAAAGTTTTTTCCAATTAAAACAAATGAGTTTGTCGCAGTTTTACTTGTGGTTATACAAAAAAAAAAAAGAAAAATGGAGACCGGTTGTTTGGATTAAATTCTACAGCGAGTTTTTGTCTCTTTTTTTTCTTTCTTGATATTAAGGTGTCGGTTATTGACGGCTCCAGCCCCTTTGCAAGTGCGTACGACCTTGAAAACATTATTGGAAGCTACCGTGAGAGAAACTGTAAGTTGTCAAAGACTTCTTTTGTTAATACTAACTTAATGAGCAAAGAAAATCTGATTTATCGGAAATCACGATGGATGTATTTAATGTCTCAATTCACAGTGCACATGTCATAGGATCATACATTTTTCATTTCTGATAGGGATAAGCACAATGTCAGTATCATCTCAACATATGTCTTATTTCCATAGTGACCACAGTATTGTCATATCCAGAGCCAGTGTGGACGATAGGACGAGCTGCTGGTTCTCCCTTTGAACTGAATGTCAAGATCCGATACCCTGTAGAGGTCATAAGATATCCTTTATCAAACCGTCTATGAGAGATTCCAGTTGTTTTTAGTAGGTCTACAGGTGGGAAAACCAATGCTCTGGTGTTTGTTACCGGTCCAGTTCTGTCAAATACCTGATGAAGAAGACCAAAGCCAGGCTGTAATAACAGCCCTCTGCAAATCAGAGAGGCAGATCTGCACTTCACAGGGCTTTCATAGAACATTATTTTGTTAGAACATGAAAAAGCGTCTTCATTATGAACTATATGTTTGGCTGTGGTTCTGAAAACGCCATAAAAAAATCATTTGAAATACTTAAACAGTTTTTCCCAGAAAAAGTAACCTAGTCACTCAAGATGACACACACACACACACACACACATAATTAAGCATTATTAAGGCATAATCAGAATCATTAGCAAACAATGACCTAACCAGCCTCAGTAAGTCTTTAGATTTAACAAAAGCTTTAAAGAAGCTTTAAATAAACAGTTTATTTTTAAGTTAACATCTCAGCTCTTTAACTCTGAGGATATTCACTGAACTTGAATAGAAGGGAGTGTGCTTTGCAGAAATCAGCAACTTGTTGCTTTTGACCTTCAGTTTTAGCGTGTATGAGTTCTCAAAGTCCAAGTTTCAGCTGTTCTGTCGAGAGTTCCTCGTCATTTCTTCCTTAACTTACTGCATCCACCTACCGCCCTGGCTTCTGGGAAACTATCAAATTTGCCTGGATTCAGTATGTTAGTGTCCTTCTCATTTTCCTCTGGGTTTTTGAGCGTGTAAAAAGATTTGTTTTCAAAAACCAAATTATAACCACCATCCCTATGCCAATGGGAAAACCTCACCAGTCGTGATACATACATTTACATTCGTTCTTACTTTCTTGTTTGTGTCATCGTTTCTAAGTGAATCAGATTTGTTATTTTATATTGTTTTATACAGTATTTTGTATTAAATTCATTTCTCTTAAATTACAATTGTTGTTGCTTCTATTATATCTCTTGGTTGATTGTTTTGTTTTTATTTTTTCTTCTTCCTGTCTGTTTAAGAATTTCTATATTTTTCATGTTTGCTTTTACACTTTAATTACCCATCCCATCTGGTTATAATGCTCCTTTTTCTTTATATTTAAGTCCTTGTGCTCTCCTGTATATGTTTGTCAGATCATGGGGGTCGACTACCTGATGTACAATCATTTTTCAGTCCACTAACTCAAAATGAACTAAACATAACTGAAAATATTTTTTTTTTCCTTATGACACACACACACACACACACACAGGACTATTTTAGACTTGGAAATGAGTCATTCTGCTAGAATTTTCCCATGTGTTTGTGTGTTTGGTTAGACCCATGACAGTAGTGGATGGGTGGCACAGGAGACAGAGCCTGGAACTTCAAGGGAGACACAATTTCATAATTTCCGTTGGCTACTATGATAGTCCATAAGACAAGGGAGTTATGTTTTTATTGTGGCAAAGGAATTTTCAAGTCACCCATTTTTTTTGAAAATAAAGCTTATCAGAGACTGCATTTCTTGATTCCACTAGTCTGGCATCTTTTTTGGCTAATCAGAAAAGTCCAAGAGCATGTTTGAAATAACATATACGCCCTCATATGTGATTAATAACACAATATGATAATAATACTAATAATAATAAGAAGAAGAAAAATAATTAGTACTGTCAGAATTTCATTATACTACCTTTGTGTGGACCATGGTTTTCTCCAAACAAGGCTAATTATGGCGTTTTATTGTGAAAGTTCCTGGTACGGCCCGGAAGTGCAATTATCGTTTCCTGGAGTTTCTGAAACTATGCAGTCTGGCGGTGTAATGTTCATGTCTTTGCTTGTGTTGCACTTTAAATGTACTTTTAGTTAATCAGAAACGTTTGGCAATGAGCCATTACTTGCACTGACATCATGTTTGACGGGGTCAACGCGGATGAAATCGCCAGTTTATGCTACGAGCGTTTCAATCAACTTCCCCGCAGAGGAAAGCCTGAGCCGGGCAGAGAGTGGACCCTGCTGGCCGCTGTGGTGAGAATCACACGGTGCACTAAATCTGAAGAAGGTTAGATATAATTATGCTTTTTAAAATGAATGTTTCATTCACCCATTGCCATAATTCATTCACTTTATAGTCTGTACAGAACTATATCACGGGAGTACGTAGTAAAGCATATTTAATGCAGCGTTTCAGTTGGGTACATGTACTAAAAGTCCAGATTTCTGTGGTTTATTCTATTTCAAACAAGACCAGCTTCGTCTGGAGCAGAACACTGAATCTGTTTTTGAAACTTGATGCTGCAGAGACAATTTTTATAAAGATAATATTAACTAAAATAATATATTGCTGGTTTTCTTTCCCAGTTACAAAGGAGGTGGTTTCCCTGGGAACTGGGACTAAATGTATTGGACAGACTGCTATGAGTCCCAATGGTTGGTTTTCTTCATTTTGTTAACAATTTGAAAATCCTTTTTTTTCATTTTCCTGACCCAGTTTGTGGGTCTCGGGACAGAGGGTGTCTTAATTTTATTTTATTTTATTTATTTTCACTAGCCTGTTCAAAATAAATTATCAAATCAATGGATTCTACATTAGTTTTAAGAACATGTTTACATATTTTTTTTTTTAAATTTAATGCAGTTAATAATTAACCATGAAAATGTTAATCTTCATACTTGAAAGAACAGCATTTTATTTTTCTTGATTATCTCTTCCATTTAGGTGATGTGCTCAATGACAGCCATGCAGAAGTCATTGCTCGGAGAGGATGCGTCAGGTGTGTGTTTGTGTTCAGTTAAGTGTTTCTACGGCCAGAAAAGCAAACAGAGATTTTGATAGCTGTCTTCTGTTGTGTGTGTGTGTGTGTGTGTGTGTGTGTGTGTGTGTTTGAAATTGTAGGTACCTGACCCAGGAGCTGCACAGGACCGTGACTGGTGGGGACAGCTCTGTGTTTTGTCGGGCAGAACAGCAGGGGAAATGGAAGCTCAAGCCAGGAGTTTCCTTTCACTTCTTTTCCAGTCACACTCCCTGTGAGTCCAGTATTTTCCAAGTTTCCTTACTGCCTCTGTCATAAGTTGTGTGAGATCAGGGACATCACCGAGCTCAATATCTGGAATTTACATGTTTAAGATATTTATTTCCCGTGTTGTCAAAAATATAGTCTAGTTTTTTTTTTTTATTCCAGCATCACAGCAGCAGTGATACCAAATAAAAATAGTCATTATTTGTCAAAAGTCTAACCTGGCCTATAACATTCTGTGTATTTGAACTGGTTTTACCAGGTGGTGATGCGTCCATCATCCCGATGACTGAGAGCCCGTCTCAGCCCTGTCCTCCTGTCACATTTGTGAAGGATCAAGCCAAAGGAAGTGCCATGAAAAGAAAAGCTGAAAGGTTAGATGAAGGGGAAACCACCAAACGACTCCGTCTGGAGGAACAGGAAACAGCAGAAAGCACGCCAGAGGACAGAGGAGATCCACAACAATCCATCCTTTTAAACTCATCCAGAATTGAAACTTGCTCAACACAAAATCTTTCATGGAAGGCCCTGGAAGGTAGGGGATCATCTGGCAGCACTGGACTGCGTGCACAGGTCCCAGACATTCACAGAACAGGGGCCAAGTGTGTCCCAGGTGCGCCGCCTGACCCTTTGAACGCGGGGGAAGGGTACCACAAAACAGGGCTGCTTCGAGTAAAGCCTGGTCGGGGGGAACCGACGTTGTCCCTCTCCTGCAGTGACAAGCTGGCACGCTGGGGAGTGCTGGGTTTCCAAGGCGCACTTCTGTCCCATTACCTGCAGGAGGCGCTGTACTTCACTAATGTGGTTGTGGGGAAATGTCCGTACAGCCAGGAAGTCATGCACCGAGCCTTGGTCACCAGGTGAGCAGTGAAGTGAAAATAGCATGCCAAAACATATTTGGGCTTAAGACAATTTGTAATATTGTTTGTATTCATTTAAAAATGATTATTAAATGTGGCAGTTAAAGTCAGAATTGGATCAATACAACATTTGCCAAAGAGTGCTGAATGCTGAGCTGCATGTTACTCAGTAAATGCATTGAAAACTGACACTTTTATATGTCGTCTATCACTTATTTATTCTGTATTTTTGTGCTGGGCGGTTACAGACCTCGTTTTATTGTATTTTAATTTTACCGTCCAGGTGCTCACATGTGTCAAACCTCCCTGATGGTTTCTACACGCATCCACCATCTATAATCCAGGCCACTTTGGAGTTCCCCTTCAGCCAGGGCCAGACTGAGCTCCAAAACCAGGCCGGACAGGGACGGATCTCCCCCTGCGGGGCAGGTATATTTGAGGACACCAGTTTAATACAGATTTGCTATACATTCTGGTCTTCCTTTGACATTTAATATTAGTTTATTAATAAACTCACCTTAAACTCTGTAACAAGTTAGACAAGGGTCTAACATAATATCTAACACTGAAATTAATAAGACTTTATATTGGTGTTTTTTTATTATTATTATTTAAACTGACTTTATTGCAGTGTTCTTTTGTAGCCATCAGCTGGTGTAATGTCACTGAACAGCCACTAGATGTCACTGCCAATGGCTACAAACAGGGCGTCACGAAGAAAATGTTAGGCACAGCGAAAGCCAGGTGAGTCAGCCCCCTTTATCAATCATCTCTGTATATAATCCATCAATAGCATCATTAGCAGAAGGGATTTATTGACCAGTTACATTCCAACTATTTGTGTGCCCTCAGATCTCTGCTGTGTAAGCTGGAGCTTTTCCATTCCTTCTTGTCTCTGGTGTCGGCCACTGACCCTTCAGCACTTCCCAGCTCTCTCAGGTAACCAACAATAGCATCTTTGATTCTCACAAACCTGAGAACAGCCTGAAAATGCTGCTGAGGCTGTCTCAAGTCTGCTTTTATCAGTTTGTCCTCTAGGACAAATGTCATCTCTTGTGATGATGCACTAGAGAAAACCAGGCTACCAACAAGGATCCGATGTCTTGGAGGGGAAAAATTCCTCAAATTCTTTGCAGTACAGATTATTAAGATTCAATATGTAATTTTGCTCATTCCAGATGGATTCTTTTAGAACAAAATTTACACAAAGTGTCACATCTCGGATAATAAAAATAATAAGTATTGATTATACCAGGGAAATGAATGAAGATCTGTGTAATTTCCCCTTTCTGTGTGTGTGTGTGTGTGTGTGTGTGTGTGTGGATGTGTGGATGTGGATGTGTGCAGCCCAGTTCACGCTGAGGGTTAAGAACCATCTTCAACAGGGTTCTCTCTGTTTAACACAACCTGATCCCAGTTATCTCTGACCAACCACACAGTGGACGACATACACACACACACACACACACACACACACACACACACACACACACACCCCTTCTATGTGTGCAACCTTAGAATACAAGGACAGCTTTATCCGCACCGACAGTGATATGTCAGGTGGGAGAAACAGCTGAGCTATCAGAATAATCCATAAACCACATGGTTAATCTGTCCTAAATAGTTTCCCTCCATTTGTGAAGTTCTAGATTCTTCCGGGGTCAGACCTACCGCACACTGTAAATTCAGTAAAGGTAAAATGGCAAATCTTTTCTGAAATAAAGGTGGCAGACCTGGATAAGATGTTTCGCCTCCTGGTCAGGAAGAACAGTCTTATTGTTTCCACGCAGCCCATCGGCTGTTTTCCACGTTGCCTCTGCGGACAAAACTGCTCTGGTGCAACGCACACGTGCCCTTACACTCGTGCATCACAGACACACTGTTAAACACCACAGCAACATATTCACGTACAACCCAAACTGAACGCTTGTCTGCTGATTTATTGTGTTTAGGGAAATAATCAGATAAGCACACAAAAACACACGTTATGCCTGTGTCCCTTGTTGCCATGGTCACAGCTTCATGTACTAGATAATGAAGCTGTGTAGACGTATATAAGTCATTCATTATACCTAATTAAACGTTTAGTTTAGAAAGCTTTTTGGAAATCCACACCTAAGAGGGAATAAAACATATGGGAGCACAACCCAGCTTGGATTCGTTACGTCTGTGCTGGTTATTTTTATTGTCTCGTCTGGTTTTCAAACAAACTCTTCTCCAAACGTCAGTCCACATTTGCAGGATTTGTCGTTTGAGGCTCGTGTTCTTGTACTAATCCATGCAGCGGATGGATAATCTGTGCATCATTATCCCTGGATATTCAATCATCCAATCACTACCGATGAATGCTCTGTCTTCCTTTGTGTTTTATCGGTTTTATCAGGGCATCTGGTTTGCAGACTTACTGGGACTACAAGCGGGCATCCCAGTCATACCAGCAGGCCTGGCAGCAGCTCCACAGCCAAGCCTTCCCCCTGTGGCCACGCAGCGACAGGAACCTGCTGAAGTTCCATTGAATCCTCTCTTCCAAGGCGAAGGAGAACAAAGTATGTGTCTTAAGGGACTCAAACACACACACACACACACACACACAGCCGAATGATGCACCAACTCCTGAATGTCACTTCTTTTTTTAACAAAGATCCATCTTATCCCACCTGATTCTCGGAGGCTCCATTTTTAATAACAGCTGCTTCATCCGAATAAATATAAAATGTTTTAAATATTAAATATAAATGTCAGGTTGTGTTTGACTTTCCATAGCCCCGGGTGTCAGTGCAACAATGTGACTCCCCGTTGCTTTTTATTGTCCCCAGGTGATGGCTTTATTGTGTGTGTGTGTGTGTGAGAAAGAGAGAGAGAGAAATGCTCTGACTTGAGCTGCTTGAATTCTCTGCCTTGAAAACTGCAGTTTTTTGTTGTTATTTAGCCGGTCTGAATCCTTCCCGTTGCGTTTTTCCTCCAACAAGCTGAGTTGTTTGCATTTAGGCCGTTCTGGCCTGTACACCTGACCAGGGTGTCTCCTCTGCGGAGTCCATCCTCTGGGACTCGTGACCCCCTCATAAAGACAATAAGGTGCACATTTTTGCATGACTATGCCCTTTATTGATGGCCAGGAAGCAAATTAGTGAATGGGCGGAGAAATACTTGTGTTGATTTTGCTGAGCTGTTTTTTTTGTTGTTTGTTTTTTTATTGTTTCTCGCCGTCTCAGCTGGTTCCCATTGATGTTAAAAACAGGCAGCCTTCTGTTGTCTGGTCATCTTAATTTCAAAATTGATTCAACAGCTGATTACTAGTGATAAGATAATGTTCACATGAAGTGATGATGATGGTGTCAGTAATTGAATTTCTGCTCTAGGTCGAGCATGTACAGCACATCTGACTTTGACTAAAACAAGACCAAAATAATGATGCTAAAGAAACCCGCTGAGTATTTCTTTTGTGCCAAAACCCTCTCGTTGCATCATTTGAGCCTTTCTAAAACACTGCTAAACAAAAAAAAAAACGATGTACTTAGGGTTGCTAACGCTACTTGTGAGCAATCACAGTGCAATTGTAAGACCCTGGGACGCTTTTCACGATTAACAACCAACATGACGCGGCATCCTCCAGTATTTTCACTTAACAAATAACCAAAAGAAAAAAAAAAAAGAATGCCGTTATTGACTTTACATTCAGCTTTATTGGTCAGGGCTTCCAGCTACATTGGTTTTGCAGCTCTATAAATTAGATCTACTTGAACAACCACACCACACAGATGAAATAAAACGATACCCGTCAATATATTACACATTTACATCGTTTAAATGGCTGAATAAGTGAATTAGTGCACTCAAATAAACACTTTAATGGGTCAAGTAACGTATGAACTGGATTCAGCACTGGAGACTACAGACGCGGCCCAGAAGGTCAGCCTCGACGACTCGCCCTGAAACCTGCACGAGCAAAAGCGTCGGCGACACTTTGACTGGGGCCGAGTCGCCCCACACCAACATTTCAGCAGGGACAACGTGCATGTGGCACCAACCACCGAAAATGACATCAACAAATGAGCTGGACGACTCGGGAATACCTTGATAAAACGATGAACGGCAAATCTTTACGGTCAGGTTTCAATGAAAAAGCGCAGCGCGACTGGCCTGGTCTGGACTGGAGTGTTGCTTTTCTTCAGCGCTGTTGCAGGCCGGCGTCAGGACGGAGACCTGGGACCTGGGTGGTGCTGATATCTATTAGACAGTATCTCAGTCGTATGGTGCAAAAAAAGCCAACTGACAAGCAGACGGGGAAGCATGCCGTAGCATCCCCGTGACAAGGCCTTGCACATGAGAGGAAACAGTACCAACACATCGACTACATGTCAAAAACTCTTCTGACGAGTGTGTTTCTAACTACAGCGGAACATAAATACTAGCCAAACAGAGAAGTGGCCATGAAAAGGTTGTTTTTCCCTCCCTTTCTTTTTCCCATGTGTGGTGACTTTAGTGCATGGCAGTGTTCTCTAGTCATCCCTCAGAAGTTGATCTTTAAATGTTAAAAAGACCTCCGAGGTCTCGATGCCATGTAATCTCTGAGCCTTTTGAAGTGATATAGCAATTTGGGTTGTTTGTGTAGTTCACATGTTCACCCTAAATGTGTTTAATATCAATATAGAAAAGGAAACACAGATGTATGTGCATACACAAGCAAAAACCAGTTGTCTGAAACGTAATCAGGCTTTTTCCTGGGTGAGGATGAACCCACCAGAGAAAAAATAACCACGTCATCCTTATCCGGCCGTTTGGAGGAACCGCTGTTCCACGAGCTTTGTTCGAATCTCGATCATTTCTCGCGTTGGCGCTGGTGGGTTTCGACTGATCTCGTGCCTGGAAGCTTGACTCTGGGCCACATCTTTCTCCATGCGGGAAAAAACCTGATAATACATCAGTGCACATGTGTCCCTGCTGTGTGTGTGTGTGTGTGTGTGTGTGTGTGTGAGTGTGTGATGTAGTAAGGTACAGGTATTAATCCCATTGTGAATGAGAGGCTTTAAAACCAAAGGTGTTTTCTCCGCTGTAGGCCACGTAGAGAAAACCATCCTCGTCTTTCTCCTTGTCGTAGAGCTGGCCCATGGTCAGACTGCAACACAGCAAAACACACGGGTGAGGGGGGACGGCTCCACCCTGCTGCTGATTTATAATAAATCATCCAGTCTACGCAGTAGCAGAGCGCATCCTGTAACCTGATCCCACACGCCAGTGTACTGTATGTAAATAAAGATGGATCCCTTCCATTTACAAAGACCAACTCATTCTTTTATTTGTTTTTATACTTCAAAATGCAAAGCAGCCACTTTGATTGTGAAAGGGCCACACGGTTACTGTCTATACCAGGGGTGGGCAATTGTTTTGCCTGGAGGGCCACGTTGGGTTGTAGATCTTGATGAAGGGGCCGGCCAGGTGGGGCAGGAAACTAACCCCCCACATGAGGATCAGAGGTTAACTAAAAATCCTGCTTGGTGTACTGTTGATAGAGAAAATATTTAGAAGAGCCTGTAAACTGCTCCATCTAGAGATGGATGATGAAGCTCCAAATGGTGTTTGGCCCCACCTTCTTGAGAGGACATGTTAGCATGCTAGCTGAAGGGGGGGTCGGAACCCTTCTCTAACCAATCAAGCTGACGACCTTCTTACTTAGGCTTTTGGAGTAATGATTGCGAAGGCTCTGCTGGCCGGATTAAATAGTTCATCAGGCCACATGTGGCCCCCGGGCCTCAGTTTGCTATGCAGTTTCCTCTTGTGTAAGGTAGATTTTACAGAGATGGCTTGTTTATTTCCGTGACCATATGAATATAGCACTGCCGCATTGCTTCATTAATAAAATGTATTTTGGCACTGGCCCCAGAAAACGTCCATTAGCAGCGTTACGTTTGAAATGTGGGGATGCTTCGCTCACCTGGACTGGGGGACAGTTTTGTCAACAAAGAGGAAGATGGCTTTCTCTGAAGGGAGCTGGATGCGTTTCCTGATGATCCACATGAACTGGGCCACCGTGATGTCGGAGGGCACCAGGTACTTCCTCTTGTCGATGTCCACTATTTGAGATCCGCAGACCTTCTCCACAATCACCTAGAGTGCAGCACAGAAGTCGAAAACTGAAGCTGGTTGCAGCTGACGCAGGACCAGTTTGTCTAATATATCGGAAATGACACCATATTAGCATAATGCTAACTGCTAAGCTTGACAAGCGGACAGCATAAAAGCCACAGCAGCAGTCCTGATGCACAGCAACACCCAGGAAATGGAAAGTCAGGCATGAGTGATCACTTGAGGCTATGCATTATGAAAAATGTTTAGATCATCATCGACTGCTCTGAGGTTGGGTGAACAGGCCTGCTCACTAGAAAAGCGTTGTGATTCGTACACATTAAGTCTCACTTTTGTTAAAAACGTTCAAAATGAGCAAAACACTATCAGCGAGCCCCTTTCAGGTGTTCAGTGTCATGGCGATCAGATTCGGTGTGAGCTGAAGATGGGATGCAGAGTCACTCACTCAGCCGTTATTCACTGACACCCTCGCACCACACACACACTCACCGGGACTCTGTCAGGATATTTGTTGCGTATTTTGGCTGACTCCACGCATCTGTGCTCTGGAAAAAGAGACAACAGGAAGTCAAGGATTACAGAAATCCTCCGCACTTAATCAGACTGTACCCATATGCAAGTCAAAGCACAGTAACCGTCTGTAAGTGACAGAAATCTTTGTAGAAGCTGTCGCACAGCAGAGCAGGGAAAGAAGGCGGAGGTAATAGGTGATAAGAAGTGATGGATCCATTTAAGGTTTGAGCACATTACATGCTTTCATTAGCCCAGATAAGAGGCCTACTTTTGGAAACATCTCTGCAAAACCAGGAGTGTCTCTTTATAGAGACCAGCCGGGTTGTCCAAAGAGAATATGAGGACAGATTCTGAATTACTGCCTACTACAAACTGCAAAACTTACACACTTACAGGGTCGTCAGAAGAAGGGCTGCTGCAATAGTGTGTGTTATTAATGGTGAGGTAATGCTGTCTTTAGTAACCTGTCTTGACTCATCTCAGTTGATATTTTTATGCTATTTTCAGTTCAATTTGAATTTGATGTCATCAGGAGGGGTTTTCCTCGCATTTTTCCACTGCATCCCACCATTTTAAAATAGGATCACAACAACTATATTATGACAGCAACAAATGTTCTCTTTTGATTAGACGTCTTGGATGTTTATGCCTCCACTGCCTGACAAACTGGCACAACAAAGAATAATATATGTAAGAAATGTAATGAGAATTAAGGTCACAGCCACTACTAGACTTATTACAAAGCTCTCAGAGAGTCAGACCTCAAGCAAGCAGCTGATTTCCCCACATACTGTGACTCACACATGTAGTATAGTGTGTTTATATACAGTATAACGTATATAGGCAGAAGTAATACAAGGTTACATAACATAGCAGGTTGCTATATGATCAAAGCCCTTTGGCCTATGATCTTGCAACGTTCACAGTCTCTTCGGAATCGCGATTATCGCCAAAATGTAATCATCTGTTCCTTGTCTATTATTAACGGTTCCTCAAAATGTCATTAAAATCCGTTCTCAACTTTTCGAGTTATTTTGTTCACAAACAAACAGACAAACGCCGACTGGCACATAAGCTTCTCGGCGAAGGTAATAAAACATTACACTGTCAGTTGTTGGATGGAATCGTGAATAAAGACAGATTTGAAGGATAAGGCGGCACATCAACAGTGTCATGGCTAACAGGATAAATGTGCTAGCAAGTGTTGCTATTTTTGCAACGTCACGGATTTTCATCGTTTTATTTTCATGCTACTAAAAACTGAACTGCATGTTCGTGATTATGCGATGATGAGACTAGAAACCATGAATCTAAGAAGCATAAACAGAAATGGGGATGCGTGACATGACAAGAATCTCTCGTTTCGTAACACCCCAAAATCCCGTTACCGAGAGAGTGGTCCTCTTTAAACATCCATTTCATCTTTGCCGGATCCCCACACTCGGGCGCGATGGTGGCGTTGAAAGGTTGGAAAATGTCCAGAAAGGCAGACTAAAGCGAACAAAACAAAACGTCCACTGTTTTTTGTCAGAAACACCCGCAGCTGTCCGGTTGTGAGGTGACGTCACCGTCTGACAGAACTGTTGTGGTAACGATGCTACGTTCACGTGCTCTGGAAAGAATCTGTTAAACCCAGAGACTAATAATAATAATAATAATAATAATAATAATAATAATAATAATAATAATAATAATAATAATAATACCAACAACAACAACAATAATAATAATATGTAATCAAAATGTGGCAGCAGTTAGTATTGTTAGTTATTGTTATTGTTAGTAAGTATTGTTTTTAAAAGTTGTAATTCTGCTTTTTATTTCTTCGTGTATTACACGTTATGCACAAGCACTTAGTGGACATTCTGAGCAGCTGCTCACATTCATCTGTTGACTCATTTATTTACACTGATTTCATTTGTCTTTTTGTACTTGTTTGTTTGATGCATTTGCACTTAAAAAGGGGGTGCGTGCCACATCTTGCTGTACCTTTTATAATGACAATAAACCTATTCTATTCTATTCTACGGCCTTGGAAAGAAAACCAGCCCTGAGCTATTGACAGATCAGACCATTATTGATAATTAGATTATAATTACGCAGGGTGTATGTGCAGGGTTAAACATTTCATAAGAACAATTGAGTGTACATTAAATTAAATTAGATTAAATTAAATTTAATTAAAGTGCATAAATTAAATAAAATTAAAGTGCACATTAAATATTAGAATCTTTTTGGAAGGAAGGAAGGAGGAATTGAAAGTGATCATATTCTAATTACTGTTATATTATTCAATCCAATCTCATTTATTGGATAAAGATTGCTTTATTATGTTTCTTGATAATCGGACTCGTGAGAAGAGCTATATCGTGAGCTATCTTTTAGTCAAATCTTTTGTTGTTTTTTTATTTTTCAAAGTAACAAGAAGGTAAATACAGGAGGCTATCGCCTACATGAGGTATTATTATTTTGTAGTGGTATAAGGCATAGGTCTACCCAACCACTAGAGCCATTAGGTAAGTGTCTAGTTACACCGCTCTGGTTGTCAAGCACTTAAACAGTATCCCCTAATGCTTTTCGTGGCACTTTCACTAACACTGGCTTGAAAAGTTGCAATTACAGATTAAGAAAGTAACTAAGAGAAAACCATTTTTCAGGAACTATCTGAAGAACAGATATACACTAAATTATTTTCTTTATTCTTGTGGATGAACAAACTGCACAGATCAGAGAAGAAGACCGGAACCGTGATGGGAAATGGGACCTGTTGATACTTAATTTGCACTATGTATTCCACTACACTACCTGCCGTAATGAAATGATTTTATTTTATCTTGTGTCTGTTTAAGAATTTCTATATTTTTTCATGTTCGCTTTTACATTTTCCTTACCCACCCTTTAATCATGTACCTCTTTCTTTATATTTAAGTTGTTGTGCTCTCCTCTATGTATTGATCATAGGGGTGCTATACCTGTCCAGCCTTGTGTGCATCAGGTCTTGGGTCTGCTTGATCCCCTGATCCTGCTCCCAAAGAGAACGACAGGCCTGTTAGCTGCCTGGCACAGGTTGCCTGTGTGGCTGCTAGAACTCGGTTGGCTAACTCTCTGCCACTACAACAATCGTCATTCTCTGGGAATCGGTTCAAAATTTGAACTCAGTGAAAACATTTTCTGGTGAGATCATCCTCCCTGCATTCTAGCGTGTCAAAGCTTCCTTGTTCTCACAGTCCTGGCAGTCAGCGAAGAACATCACGCCTCTAGCTTTGTTGTTCTTTGCCCCATCAAACAGTCTCTGATGCCTTCACTCAAGGTGTTAACTTTGACTGAGTTTCTGCCTTTTTAAACACACTCTCTTTGCTTTAAGGCTGCTCAACTTCTAGTAAATATCCAAAAGACAAAAAAAGAGACTTTGCTCAGGCCTCAGGCTTGCCTGAGACGCTCTGCTTGGACTCTTATATTCATGAAATAGACACCATCATATACACTATGTGCCGTGTGTTTTCCCTTCACACACAGTTTGTTTCATAATTTATTACTTTGTCCGTAAATGACCCTAAGATTTTTGGCTGCTCCACGGATTCTTTGCCAGCTTTCTAGAACTGAATAGCATTGGGTGTTTTCTGGTGATAAGATGAACATTTTGTGCAAATATAGCCATTTAAATCACACACATTGCTTTCCCTCGTCTATTTCCGTGTAATGACCCATTCATACGTAAATACATTAAATATACTGCTTAAAAAGAATAGGTTTCATTCTTATGAACACTATGCACATTGCAGGTTGATTTGAATCTAAATATGGGGTGATGGATAATTACTGTTTACTGGAAGATTTAACTTTCCTTATATTTTAATGTTTAACAAAGAAGCACATGTCTCTAAGTTGCAACTCACTATAAAAGTTGATTAATCTTTGACTTTGACTAAGGAACTGTTTAAGGAACTGCCTCTAATGAAAAAAAACACGTCATTGTACACCTTAAACGCCTCATTGATCACAACAGAAAATATGCTGCACAAAAGCTTCTATAATCTCTTTAATGATGGCTAAGGTACTTAAACAAGACTAATGCTTTCCATGTTTCCTCTGACTCAATACCCCAGGAGATGGTTGTTGGTTTGCGTGCATGGCTAAATTCTGTTTGTGTGTGTGTGTGTATGTGTGTGTGTGTGTGTGTCGTTCTGGATCAGTTCCATTGCATTAGCTCATTTAAACTGGGTTGGGTAATTTAACAGAAGTCGCACCCTATTTGCTCAGCTATAGAAGAACCGAACACCCATCTGTCCTCAAGATGGTCACATGAACAAGAACAAATCCATGAAGCAAATAACTCTAACCCTCGATCTTGAATGATGAATGGCAAATTTATTTTTTTTAATCCTGTTTCACATGTACATTAAACTTGCTGTTGCTGTCGTTCTACGCGGTCTTGCTGTTGTGTTGTTATCAAGCCGCAGGTGATCATGGAGAGAGCACAACGAACGGTGTATTCATCATTATTACAAATGATGATGGAAAATGAACAAACAGGTGGTCAACAAGCAGAAAACATAACAGGTTATGGGCCCAGGCGCAGTGCAAGTGGAGGAAGATGGCAAAGGGTTAGTCTTTGATGGTGATGAATGAATTTTTATCCTCTATTTTTAAGCTGGGGAAAGATTTAATTCTTGGAGACTTTAACCTGCATATTGACGTGGACACTTCTAACCCAGCCGTGGGTCTTTTATCCGTGATAGAAATGTTTAACTTTACGCTACATGTATCAGGCCCTACACTTTCTAAGGGTCACACTCTGGACCTAGTTTTCTCTCTTGGCCTTCATGTTTCTAATCTGTGTGTTGAGGATGCCCATTTGAGTGACCACAGTTGTGTGTTCTTTGATTTGAATACCCCACTGGAGGTCTTGCCAGTCTCCAGTGGGTCATTGAGGAGAATTATTACTGAGTCTGCAACTGATACTTTTCATGCTGTGTTTGATCCTCATCCTCTAACTGACTGCGTAGATGTGGACAGCTTATTGTCCCGCTTTGACTTGCTCTGTGGCTCAATCCTTGATGAGGTGGCTCCTTTCAAGCTTAGAAGCCCATCTCACAAGCAGCGTTGTCCCTGGATTACTGAAGATGTGGTGAACTTCAAAAGACGTTGCCGTAGAACTGAGCGCCTCTGGAAAAACACTCACCTTGAGGTCCAGACTACATGTTAAGGACCTTATCACCTCTTTAAACAAAATGCTAGGCGAGGCAAGATCATCCTATTTTGCCCAAATCATCACATCTAACAAGAAAAACAAGAAAAAAGTGCTCTTCAACACTATAAATTCAATTGTGTCCACTCCAGCCCCCCCAGCTGCCATGCTCGGCTTTTTAACTTTTTTACAAATAAGATAAGGGACATAAAAAGTAATTTACCACAGTCTTTGAAATGTCGCTCAACGCACACTAGTCCTCCGAGCCATAAGTGGTCTTCTTTTAAACTAGTAACAGAGGAGAACATCTCCTAGCTAAAATGAAACTGCCTTCTAGCTCTCAGGATGTTCTTCCCCCTAGACGAATGTTGAATGTGTTTGATATTATTGGCCCACGGGTTATCAAATTGTTTAACATGTCACCCTCCTCTGGCGTGTTTCAGTCCTCTTTAAAACGTGCTGTTGTGGGGCCCGTACTTAAAAAAACAAACCTAGACCATTGTGATTTTAAGGCCAATATCCAAACTTCCATTCTTGTCTAAAGTCCTAGAAAAGGTTGTGTCTAACCAGCTTTTCAGTCAGGCTTTCGTGGGCACCACTTTGACACGGTTGACCATGATATTCAGATTAACTGGCTGCAGGACTTGGTCGGGAAGTCTGGACCGGTCCTGAGTTGGTTCTCATCCTATCTGGTCCGCAGAAGCTTCAGTGTGTCAGTCAACCACCAAAGGTTGAAGCCTTCTGACCTAGCTTATGGTGTGCCCCAGGGTTCTGTTCTTGGCCCGCTCCTCTTCCTCCTCCTTGTATATTCTTCCTCTTGGTGAGATCATCCAGCAGTTTAATGATGTTTCCTATCACCTTTTTGCTGATGATCTACAGTTACATCGCTCGTTTAAGGCACCAGAGGCACATAAATTGAGCTCCTTGCTGTTTGTCTAGCGTGAAGCACTGGCTAAGTGATAACAGCCTTCAGCTAAATTCAGAGAAAACAGGGACACTCATTGTTGCCCCAGAAAGTGCCACGAATGGCATTAAGCAACAGCTGGGCAATCTGAGATCCTCAATAAATCCACAATTAGAAATCTTTGTCTTGATGAGTCAATGTCGCTCGCTTTGGAATTCTCTTCCCCTCTCACTTCACTCTTTGGACACTGTAGATTCTTTTAAAAACTCCTGAAAACTCATTTTTTTAATGACGTTCTTAGTCCTATCGACCTCAGTCAGTGCTGCTAGATTACCTCCTACCCCATTTTATAGTTATATTTTATTATATTTTATTCACATTTCTATTTTTATCCTTGTTTTTACTTGTGTTTTATTATATTACCTGTGTTTTATTGTATGTTTTTATCTTTGTTAAAACACTTTGTGAACTTGGTCTGAGAAAAGTGCTATACAAATAAAATGTACTTATTTAATTACTAACTAAACATTTGTTTTGAGAGTGAGCCAAATGTTTCTCCCTGACCATGTGAAAAGAAACGGACTGATGGTAGATTGTGGAGCCACATCCCACATCATAACTGAAATGAACAAATTTACAAAGTTTGATGATACTTTCAACCTCAAATCACACTAGATGGAGCTAGCGGATGGTACAAGGATGAACAATGTGGCGTACAGAGGTCCTCCTCCAGGATTCTGAGGGAAAGAGCGTCATGATCACACTGAAGAAGGCCCTCTTCATACCGTCATATCACAGAGCATCATCTCCGTCCAAGCTGCCACAAGGGATGGAGCCATGGTGGTTTTTCAAGAGGGACAAAATGAACTTGTGAGCAAAGAGGGGACTGTCTTTCGCATAGAAGAACACAAAAGGCTGTACTAGTTGAGAACGGTAAACACTCACAAACACAATTCTGTTACTGATATAATGTCCAAAGATAAAATAGGTTTGTGATGTAAAAACATGGCATGAGATTATGGGACATTGTAACATTGGTGATGTGCTAAAATTACCTGAGGTAGTAGAGGGAATGACAGTTACAGGTAATACCAAGATAGACTGTACGGTTTGCACAGAGGGAAAATTCCTGAATAGCAGGAATAGCAAAGCTGATGCTAAAGCTAATGCTTACAATGACAGATGAGGAAGGCAGGCTCTGTGGTTGGCGCAGAGCTGGACAGCCTGACATCTGTAGCAGAGCGACGGATGCTGAACCGGCTCCTTTCCATCATAGACGATCCAAACCATCCACTGCACAGCGCCTTCTCCAGGCAAAGGAGCAGCTTCAGTGGCAGGCTGTTGTCACTGGCCTGTTCCACGGACAGACTGAGGAGATCGTTCCTCCCCCACGCCATTCGGCTCTTCAACACCTCACAGGGAGAACGATAAACAATGTAGCGCTCTGGACCCACACACTATATCACACTGTTACATTGCACTCTGTATTGTGTGCACTTTATTTTTTTTATCTCTATGTGACTGTATTTTCTAAAAACCTACCTCTTCAGAGTTTTTCCACAGTCTAGCACACTGTAGTTTAATATCTAGTATTTAGTATTTTAGCTTAGTTTTAGTATTTAGTGTTTTAGTATTCTCCTGAGACTTGCATGCCCTTGTGTGTTTCCACTTTGAAGCTGCGGAAAATGTGAATTTCTCTTAGAGATTAATAAAGTATCTATCTATCTATCTATCTATCTATCTATCTATCTATCTATCTATCTATCTATCTATCTGTCTGTCTGTCTGTCTGTCTGTCTGTCTATCTATCTATAGCAGCCAGAGGATTTCGAGGTAAAACTAGTGAAGAAGTCCCTCTACGGTTTGAAACAGTCTGTAATAAACTGGTATAAACAGCTGAATGACCATCTGGTGCAGAATAATTTCAAGAAAAACCAGTCCGATCACTGTGTATACAGAAAACAGACAGGAAATGTGGCCATTATGGTTACCATGTGGGTTGATGACTTGATAGTAGCTGCAAGCAACAATGACCTCCTCAACAGGTTCAAAGACACTGTGAAGGCACAGTTCCACATGAAAGATCTGGGGGAAATATCTTGTTTTCTAGGCATACAGTTGGAACAACGGGAAGGTGAAATCATAATGAATCAGAAAAGATACATCCAAAAAATGCTTGAACGGTACGGGATGTCATAGTGTAAACCTGGGTATACACCAAGTGAACTTAGGGTAGAAGGATTCAATATTGAGGAGAATGATGGCAATAACATTGCCAATCCAAAGATTACCGTGAAATAGTAGGCAGCCTGATTTATGCCACGACGTAAGCTGGATTGTTAGTAAACTGTCTCAAACACTAGCAAACCCAAAAATGGAGAACTTAGTGGTGGCAAAATATGTTCTGAGGTACCTAAAGGGCACCAATGACTATGAGCTGAGTTTTAAGAAAAATGATGAGAAATTGAATCTCATAGGATTCAGTGACTCAGACTGGGCATCCTCAGTGGAAGATAGCTAGCACTAGCAGATACTGTTTTAGTCTCACCAAAAAGGGCCCCACTATATCCTGGAAATCAAAGAAACAGCTTACCGTAGCCCTTTTGACCTGTGAGGCTGAATACATAGCGTTAGCTACCACGGCCCAGGAAAGCATGTATCTAACCCAGCTATTAAGCGGTATAGATAAGTGTACCAAAATACAATATATGTTGACAATCAGGGAGCCATTGCTCTGAGTAAGAATCCAGTCAACAGACAAAGGTCAAAACATATTGATGTGAAGTATAATTTTGTTCGAAATGTGCTCAGTGAGGGAAAAATAATCATTGTGTACGGCCCATCAGAAGATATGGCTGCAGACATACTCGCAAAGCTTAGTTTAGGATTGTGAAGTACAATAGTTTTTTTTTTTGGGGGAACTAAAATGTTATCTAAGACACTTTAATGAGAGCGGGGTAGACAGCTTCAGATGATGAGAACAATGGGGGTGTTGGACTGTGTGTTCTCATGTGACTGTATTTTGTATTTGCACTGTTTGAACATTACTATAATGTGACGTTATTTCCCTTTATTGTGAAGGAATGCACCAGATATGTATAAAACTTCCTGTTCCTGTCACTCTAAGTGGTCTTGCTGTTGTGTTGTTATCAAGCCAGAGGTGATCATGGAAAGAGATGTGCTGCTGCACGGAGAGTGGAAATAAAGGACATAAAGCACAGTGAACGGTGCATTCATCATTCATGGATGAACAAAATCTGCTACAAATGATGATGGAAAATCAACAAACAGGTGGTCAACAAGGAGAAAACATAACAGAGCCATTAAGAATAACTATTGGAACACTGTATTCTTTTTAACACTTAAGTGATTCGACTTCAATGCTCTGGGGCAATGTTTACTTCCTCCGCTCTTCTGTCTGTCTTTATTGGTGACCAAAGATCTTTGGCTTTGGTAAATAGCAGACGGCAGGATATGGGCCCAACTCACAGGAACCAGATGCATCCTTTTTTCCCAGAGTTGTTATTTTTCTGAAGTTGACACCAGTCTGTCTCTTTCGGGTCAGTCAGCCTGGCCAAGGAGATTTAAACTGAGGACTAATAAGCAAGAAATACAATTAAGTGAAATATCATTGTACATTAAAACATTAAATCGTACATTAAAAAAAAAACTCGTTTCAAAATAATAATGTTTAGAAATTGAAATTAACGCAAATGAAGCGCGCCGCCCCCTTGTGCCGACCATCAGCCCAGCCCAGCCGGTTAGTAGCTGCTTGCGGAACCCCGCCCCGCTATGGAGGCTACGGGCTGGTAGACATGAGCCGCTTGCCCGTCCGCGGGGCCGCCAGCCACGTCTCAAACACCGCTTTGTACACAAGAGGACAGCGGGAGAACCGAGCAGCCGCCGGCCGAGGACACAGCGGAGGACAACACCGCTGGGAGACGGAGCGTCGCATACTGACTGTGAAAGCCGGACACCACGTCCAAAGAGAAATTAAATGTAAGATTACTCTAAATGTAGACAAGTTAGAAACAAGCAGGCATTTTTCCAACTTTGTTGTGTGTTCACCTTGTGAATGAGGACTACCCCCTGCGCTAGTTTCTGAGGGACCGGTGGGTGAAGTCTGGCGGATGCACTTTTTCTGGGACAACATAATAACAAATTTCGGTATTTCTGCCCCAAAACTCAGACACGGATTGGAAGCTTTGATTAATTCGAGGAGTAAATGGTTATCAAAATCAATTTAGACATTAACTAAGCTCGGTCAGTATGACATTCTTTGGCTTAATGGGAAAGCCCAAATGGAGACCCAGAGAGCGACAACACCCCCATTAAAATCGTCCTGTTTATACGGGCACGCAATTAAAATAATGTTGTTAACGTGTGTTCATGGTAAATGAGGCTGGATAGTATCAGAATAAGTTGTTTAAAAATGAATTTCAATCAGGGCTCTCTGACTATTGGGTGTCCAAGTTTGACGACTGAACTAAACCATAAAAAATATATTACATTGAAATTTAGAACAATAATATAGCTTAAATGGCAAACCAAGCATAGGTCTATTAGAAGACATAGCTAGACCTTATATCCTATGTTCACTGTTTCCTAACAAAGAAAACAATGAAATTGATTAGATAATTGAAAAAGAAGAATGTTTCTTAACTCTGGAAAGCGTGTGGCACAGCGCCTGGGATTACTGTTTCCTCTTAAAGTAGTGTTTTGTGCCAGCCTAATTTGAACTTTGTGCCAATTTGCTGGTTGTTATATCACTTTGGTATTTATCGTTTAAACCAAATTTTATAGTATAGCCCTAGGTAGGTTTTTCAATCACGTCACGTTTAACTTTTCCTTTTTCTAAATATAAATGCATCACCAAGCAGGAGGCAAAGGAATGGAATGTCCTCCAACAAATGAAAAATAAAGTCCTATGTGACTGACTGCATTCTTGTGTGTTTTAACATCTCAGTAAAGTTATGGTATTTGAACTCAAAGATTTTTGCCATCGTGGTAGAGATATTTTGATATTCAGTGATTAAGCTAATATTTGCAGGTGGTTATGCTGCTTGCTCTTATGGATATACATTAAAAATATTCCAGCCCAGCTACATTTTTTCCAAATTGCAGTCATTGTCATCTGTTCCCTGGCTCTTATAAAACTAATTCAACCCATAAGACATGTCTTGGATCTTCCAGGACTGACAGAGTGCACATATTTGCATTTATAAGGAGCATATGTGAACAGTAAGTCTTCCTTGCAAGGTGAGCCTTCTGCCAGTTAAACAGTACATTTAATGCCATTGTACACTGTGCTGAAACTTTCCCATAATTGACTGAATTTATGTCTGCTCTCTGGTTGTTTTGAAAAAAGTTTTAAGTATCTACAAAAACTGTACACTGAAGAGTTTAAAAAAATGTAATGTAAAATTCACTACGTTACAGCACATGCTTGTTCCTGTTAACCCTCAAAGTTATTAGTTTTTCCTACCCCAATGATAATTTAAGATAATAAAACCATAACAGTATATTCAAACTGGACCAAAAACTCTGATTTGAAAACCATATTCCAATCCGTGCCATGGATATTGTGAACCCTTCCACCCTTAACAATTCATGACCGTTTACTTTAATGTATCCCATAAATGCTCCATTCACTGTAAAAAAGAATTGGGAAGTGTGTGTATGAAGACACAGAGGGAAGTCGAGAGAAAGGATCTTGTTACGGAACAGTTGTTTAGGACCCAAACGCAGATACACGCAGGTGCTCAAAGAACAAAAAACCCTTTATTTGGTGTACAAAAGGAATAAAACAAAAGGCGCTCCTGATGGAGGAAAAAGTGTTCATAAACTCAAACGATCCAAATCTTCACAGGGAGGCTCACTGCGGGGTGTCCAAATGACCAGAACTCAGACTCTTCTCAGGGAACGTGGCGACTCTGGAAACAGGGAAAACTGAGAAATAATCCACTAGACACAGGAGACTTCAGTCTGAGTGAGTCTGGTACCACTCTCCAGGTGAGGTAGGAACAAACAACAATCCAGCAACGGGGACCAGCTGGCAGCCTCCCCGAGAACACAGGACAAGCCGCACACACAATAAAGGGCCGGCAAGCTGGACCCTAACAGTACCCCTCCCTCAATAGGCGCCTCTTGGCACCCTACCTGGTCCTTTTGGACGGCCCCAAGTCCATCATCCAGGGTGGGAGGAGGCGTGTCAGACGGAGGGACCTAGTCGGACTCCTTGCCCGAATTGGACCTGCGGGCCTCAAGAACTGCTTTTCCTTCTACAGGGGCAGCTGTAGCTTCTACAGTGGCAGGTTCAGCCCAGACCTCTGGGACAGCTTTTGTCTCCTCTGGGGCTGCTACCGCTTCAGCTTCTGCAGGAGCTGTTTCAGCCACTGTCTCGGAGGCAGCTTCTGCTTCTACGGGGGCGGCTGTTACCGCGGGCTTAGGACCGGCCTCAGCCTGGGACTCTGGGACAACCTCAGCCACTCCAGGGGCGGCTTCGGCGATGACCTTGGAGGGAGCTTCTGCCTTCTCAGGGGTAACCTCAGCCCAGGGCTCAGGAACAGCGTTAGCTTCATCGGGGGCAGCCTTAGCCAAGGGTTCAGAAGCAGCTTTGGCTTCAACAGGGGTGGCAGGCCTTGCTGCCAGGATCAGGGGCTTGGCTGCAGGGGTCAGAGGCTTGGCTGCAGGAGACATTGCCTTTGTCTCGGGGGTTACAGCCCTTGTCGTGGTAAACGCAACCCTGGATTATAGCGTCGTGGCCGTCGTCGGGACCGGCGTGGTCGTTGACGCTGTCGTCAGGACCAGTGTGGTCATCGGCGCTGTCGTTGGGACTAGCGGGGGCATCAGTGATGTAATCGTGACCGGCGTGGGTCACAACGCTGTCGTCAGGATCACCGTGGTAATCAGCGTGGGTGTCGGTGCTGTAGTCGGAGCCGGCATGAGTGTGGTCATCTGCGCTATTGTCGGGACTGGTGTGGGCGTCGGCGATGCGGTCAGGGCCAGCGTGGGTGTCAGTGCTGTCATTGGGACCGGCGTGGTCGTCGGTGCTGGGGTCGGAGCCGGCGTGGGCGCTGTCCTTGAAACCCGCGTGGACTTCGGAGCTGCCCTTGGAGCTGGTGTGGTTCCAGTCTGTGTCTGAGCCTCCCACCTCTTGGCCTCAGGAGCCTTCTTCCTGGAACTGGAATTGTTACAGGCACCTCCTACCTCAGGGTCTCGAGGAGTCCTCCTCCGTCTCCGGGAAGGCTGGGCCGCCACAGATGGGGAATCCTCTGCCGGGAGCAGCACACCTGGGCCCATCAGACTGCTGACACCGGGCGAGCTGCAGGACTGGGCTGCCATAGGACCAGGGGATGACTTGGCCGGTGCGGGAATGGTGCCAGTCCGTCTGTCCATGTTCTGCACCACGTCCGAGAGTGCCTGAGTTGTTCTCGCCATGTTCTCCCCCTCTCGGCTCCTCCGCACCACCATCTTGCCATCTGCTCGGGCGGAGCTGGATCCACTGTCAGCCGGGGCGGCAGCCGCTGCAGTGGGAGACGGCGGGTGATGGGAGCCAGTCAGTCAGGCAAACAGCTGGGCTGAATCAGATACTACTTGAGCCAACGCCGCGATTCGAGCCTGGTGTGATCAATCAATCTCCTCAAGCACGGAGTCCGGAAGCGCAGCGCCCTGGAGCCACTGAGCGAGCAGCGTATCTGCTGGATACATGCTGGCTGGATTGTTCTGTTACAGAACAGTTGTTTAGGACCCAAACGCAGATACACGCAGGTGCTCAAAGAACAAAAAAACCTTTATTGGGTGTACAAAAGGAATAAAACAAAAGGCGCTCCTGATGGAGGAAAAAGTGTTCATAAATGACCGAATGACCAGAACTCAGACTCTTCTCAGGGAACGCGGCGACTCTGGAAACAGGGAAAACTCATCAGAAATTATCCACTAGACACAGGAGACAGTCTGAGTGAGTCTGGTACCACTCTCCAGGTGAGGTAGGAACAAACAACAATCCAGCAACGGGGACCAGCTGGCAGCCTCCCTAAATCAGCCGCTGATGAGCCGATCAGCGACAGGTGCGCAGCCACCACTGGACCTCGGGAACCCGCGCCCTCTGCAGGGAGAACACAGGACAAGCCGCACACACAAGCCGGACCCTAACAGATCTGTCATTATGTCTAATGTTTATCGTTGTAACCTGAGACTGTGAAGGTGAGAACATTGTGTCGGGGCTTGTTCGGTAAGTGCAGCACATTACGGCACGTTTGGATCACCTCAGTGAGCAGCACTGGCCTCTCACCGAAAAAGGACACATCATTTGTTTTTTCTAAAAGAGAACACATGTGTAGACCACCAAGTGAACAGTTGTGTTAATGAGGGCTGCGAAAACATACATATCAGTACACACACACACATATATATATATATATATATATATATATATATATATATATATATATATATATATGGATGATATGATAGGATTTGCCAACATGACAGTGACAAAATT
Source organism: Pao palembangensis (assembly GCA_015343265.1). Taxonomy (NCBI): domain Eukaryota; kingdom Metazoa; phylum Chordata; class Actinopteri; order Tetraodontiformes; family Tetraodontidae; genus Pao; species Pao palembangensis. The sequence goes on from CM027092.1 coordinate 2,604,336, forward strand.
ACTGCCGCTTTCACTTTTGTTGTACACCTACTGAACAAACACTCCTGGTCCTGGTTCTTTCTTTGCAGATAATTCCAACACCAACAGGTGAAAAATGAGTTTTTGTGTGATGGATAGATGCTGCAGTAATCCCCAGTAACTAATCCATATTCTGAAAATCTACAATAAAGTAAATATAAACCTAACTTAGACAATAACTTAAAAATATGGTTGACTCAATGTGTCCTGTGGTTGGGCCTTAAATATGTCATAGTATCCTGCCACTTTAGGGTTAAAAAGTAAAGCTAAATAGATGGATACAAGCCCTGATTGTGTGCTACAACATGTGGACCCCATTGTCTGCGTGAATTATTCTCCATTGTATTCTGTTTCTATAGCAACAAATAGCTAATTATTACAGAGCTGATCATCCAGCTGAATACACAAAGAAATTATAAGGACTAACTTTGACTTAGAAAAGCAGAAACATCAACTTCAAGGTCAGACGCCTTGAAGATGATGTTTATAGCGACTTGGGTGTGTGTCAGTGTTCTTGGAAGCTTGCTGATGCTGCAATGAGTACAATTTCAAACATTTAAATTTCGTTATTAAATTATTGTTGCGTCAAAACTCAGAATTCAGGACTTGAAGATCAAAAGATGCAAATTAATCGGGCAGATCAAACGGATCAAAGGACAAAAGGATCAAAAGACGAAAGGATCAAAGGTCAAAAGTTAATATAAAGCAACTTCACTCGCTGCGGTGCACAAAAGTGCAATAAGATTGGATTAACCTTTCAAACACGACCACAGCCCCTGATCAACCAGAAGACGCAACTGGTATGAAGTAACTTTGTATGATTGTGTTTGATTGAGCCAAAGATTAAGAACCAAAGATTAAGATTAAATTTAAGTACTTTATTGTCAAACAGTCATACTGAATTGAAGTCATGGTAAAATGTTCTAATAGTAGAAATGTTTGATAGAGTACTTCATTTCCGACCTGCTGTGTAAACTGATGGTCACATTTACTGTTCAACATTTCCTATCTATTGTTCAACATTAGCTATTATTTGCATCATCTAATGTTCAGCATTTGCTATTATCTAATGTGCAGTATTTGCTGTTAACTATTGTTCAACATCCCATGTCATTCACTGTTTAACATTCGCTATTATCTATTGGTTAAGTAATGAAGTGTTATAGAGTGTTAACAAGTGTTATACATGCAAATCAGATACGAATGTGCAAAATGTATGTTCTGTTTATCTCCAAGGTTATCAACCTTTTCCTTCCCATTCCTAAACTATTACTCAATTAAATTAGTGGACGAGAGGAAACGAGTTGTCCCTTGCATCCTTCAACGTTGATCAAGCAGTTTTTCAAGTTTGGGCACGGCTGTGGTCGCAAAAAACTCACACAACTTGACAATTATTAAACGTTGAGTGACTGCACTGTTTGACTATATTTGACTTGTGTTGTCCTCTGACCTGAGTGTGTGTGTATGTAGGTATGTATGTGTGTTTGTTTCCACAGTTTAAAAAAAACAACCTTTCTTCTGTGTACAGAAAGACCATCACGAAGCTCCACTAGACAGAGAAGAGTTCTACCTGAAGCCCCTGGCACTGAATTGGATCCGAAGCGAGCCAGTCATGTTTCGCTGCAAGATGAACATCAGCACCATGATTTTGCTGGTGACTCTTCAGGGTGCGACAGTGATGCTGTTGAGCGGCTGGTATTTCCAGCTCAGTCCCTGCTCCCCCACTCCCTCCAGTGGAAAAGTTCAGGTTCTCCTGCTGTCGTCGTGGCGCTCGGGCTCCTCCTTCCTCGGTCAGGTGTTCAGTCAGCATCCATCGGTCTTCTATCTCATGGAGCCCGGGTGGCACGTGTGGAGCCAGCTCCCCAAAGTGAATATCCGGATGCTCCGAGTTGCTGTGAGGGATATATTTCGGAGTATATTCCAGTGTGACTTTTCTGGAATCGAGGCCTTCCTCCCAAAAAATCATAACGTATCTGACGTGTTTATGTGGAGCCACAGCAGAGCGCTGTGCTCACCCCCTGCCTGCTCCCTCACACCACGCGGGGAGATGAGCGATCAGCCCGAGTGCATGAAAAAATGTGTTGCTAAGGGTCTGCACGGGGCTAAGAATGCGTGCGACACTTACAGCCACGTGGTGCTAAAATCCGTGCGCTTCTTTGAGCTGGAATCCCTGTATCCGCTCCTGCAGGACCCAAACCTAAACCTCCGCATCATCCACCTGGTTCGAGACCCTCGGGCTGTGGCCAGATCCAGAGAACAGTCGGCCAATGCGTTTGTCGCCGACGATGCAATCATACTGGAGAACAGGCGCATGCCAGCATCTGAGGTGCTGTATCAGGTCATGCAGGAGATCTGCCGTAGCCACGTGCGCATCAGTGAGAGGGCCCTCCTGAAGGCCCCCCCGTTTCTCAAAGGTCGCTACAAAATGGTCCGCTTTGAGGACCTAGTACGTGACCCGCTCCAGGAGATCAGTGGAATCTACAAGTTTGTAGGTCTGGAGATGACCAAGCAGCTGGGGCAGTGGATTTACCAGGTGACCCACGGCAAAGGCACAGGCACCAAGAAGGACGCCTTTACCATCACGTCAAGAGACGCAGCAGATGTTTCGCAGGCTTGGCGTTCCGCACTGCCGCACCACAAGGTGAAACGCATCCAGGATGTCTGTCGAGGGGCCATGACGCTGTTGGGATACAGGACTGTTGGCAGTGAAAAAGAGCAGAAGAAGCTCGACATAGACCTGCTCGTGCCCCAGGAACCATACAAGTTCTCCTGGGTAACGTCGAAGACGGAACATCCAGCTCGCAACAAAACAAGATAAATGGCAAACACTATACATAGGTATATTGTTTTACGGACTTTATTAGCAGTTGAAGTCGATTCTTTTTATTTTAAGGTAATTATTTAATTTCTTTTTCCACTCTATGTCCAACCACGACCTTTCGGGTGAGGTAATTCTACGGGGATTTATCTGTGACTTTATGTCAGGCTACTATGAAGTAGAAGAGTCGCATACTATTTATAATTTAAAAACAAGTCCCCTTTACTCCTATTTCTATCTTTCCAGCCATTCACTGTTCTATATTTACGGGAATATTTGAAAATATTCAGCGTAGATGGTCGGTATGCCTAATCAGTGCGTTTGGATTAGATGGTTATTATCATTTGTAAAATGTATCCTCGTTTAAACATTGAGTTGGGCTTCAACTATTATGTAAATTATAATCTTGATTCTTTTCAACTCGTGATTGATACCCTTCATTCCATTCTTTTGTCTGAAGGATGCAGTCAGGTAAAAGCAACATTTGCTGTGATCAGAGGGCGTTGTTACTTAGAAAGAAACTGCTGGATTCATTAAGGTAGAGATTTTTTGTTTTTATTCATTTCTTAACACTTGACCACTTTCTTTGAGCAGAAAGTGGATTAGCAATGATGTGATTTAATTTTTGATCCTTAAACGGCTCCTTAAAGGATGTAAATCTAACGCCTAGATACTGTTTATATGGACACATCGACACTTTACCGTCTAGACACAAACTAACTTATAACATTTGATTTGACACAATCTAACAAAAAAACGTCTTAGACACACAATTATTGTTTTAGTCTTATTGTTCTGGAAACTGAATACATCCTGTATTCACATTTTGAAAAGCGGTACTGGAGCTTTTGTCAGATTTATTAAATGGCAGCCAAAGCATTAACATATCATTTTCAGTTCAGTTTATATACAGATTGATTCCTAATGATACATCTCTATTTATAAGCCTATAACTGCACTTTTATCACATTTCAATTTCAAGTTTTTCATGATCTACTCTATCTGGTAACAAGTGATATGTAATCTCTGAACACATTTGAAATAGATGATTACCAGCAATTATGTCCCCACCAAGTGATCGACTTTGTGTTTATGGTGGTATTCCTTCCTTAAAGAAAACAACAATGCAAACTAATTTGTTAGTTTCTTCAGATTTATACACAGTTTAATAAAGAATAATTGATTGTTGTTGGATTATTATTTTGTCATTGCTGTGATTAAAGTAATAAATGAAGAGATTCAAATAACCCCCGACTGTTTCGAAGAAATATTCTTTGCTTACTCAGGTAATGAACTTCGACTAGTCTACAGTATGTTTTTTACTTTCAACAGCAGTGAATACACTTGCTGAACTGTGCTGTGTGTTTCAGCCCACAGTTTGACAGTCAAAGGCCACTCAGGTCGGTTTTCTCGGCTCTTCTTGTGTGTACAAACTAGGAGAACGAGCATGAACAGTCGGTAATTGCCTTGCCCAGCAGTATTTTGCTTTGCTTTTAATTATAAATCTCCTTCCGGGCAACACCCGTTATGTGTCTGCGCTGGGTTCCTGTTCGTGTCTCCCGATTCTGTCGTCCTCATCTGATTCTGATTCCCGTGCATCCTCCCTTCTCATCTTGCATTCCTCTTCAAAAAGTCTCCCATGTTTCCTGGAGCTTAGATGCCCCTGGCTTGTGCAGAAACCTGCAGGAAAAGCAGAAGCTCGGCCAAATGGAATACAGCAACGCTTGCCTGCCCCTGCTTTCATTACATTTCTCCTGCAACTGGTATTTGCAGCAGAAAGCAACTTTTCTTGCTGATGTTCTATAGATGATCCACAACACAGGAGAATGTGGAGGTAATGGGTTGGTACATCTTCCCATCATGAAGAAACAAGCACAGAATTCTAACACTCGTCCAGGCGGCTTCCTGTGACAGTGCACGCTAAGCTTAATTCACTGCTGAAGCAAACAGAAGCGCATTATCTGAATAAAGGAGAATTTTAACGTTTCTCTGAGATGAAAAACCCTGTCTGATCAGATCAGCTAGTGTGGTTCCGAGCACATATTCCCACAATGTCACAGGGCAGGTCCGAGTACAGATGAACAGAAAAAAAGACGTTCCAAACTCCCGCACTGTTCATGTTTGTTTTTACCAAATGTCACGTGTGAACTAAACCTCTTGTCCCAGCAGGAGTCTGTTGATCAGATGACACTCGTGGACAACCAGGGGGCCCATCTGAGGAGTATTTGTTAATGTTGTGACATCTGGAGGGATATGTTTTGGAGCTGTGTCCACACTGTCACATGTTTATTTTACTTTTTGTCTACTTTTTTGTTTCCACATTTCAGAACTAAGAACATTCCATTTTCTGCTCAGTTTCATTCTTAGGAGAGTGCTGATCAATTTAATAACAGCTTTTGAATTTAAATCCTTTTTTTTTTCCCTGCAGACAGTTTAATGAGAATTACATTATTACAAAGAAAAAACCAATGGGTAGATTGTGGGGAAACATTCAAATATCAGGCTCAGTTAGTGGTGCAGAGGGAATGACAGAACACATGCAGCCCAAAGCAAGATGCAGAAAGATGCTCATATGTTCTGAGAATTGTGATTAAGTTCTTCATGCTGCTATCACCTGAGCTCAGTGTTTCAAGATGAGGGTTACGTGTGTGTGTATGTGTGTGTGAGTCCTGTAATGACTGTCCAGGGTGTCTTTCTGCATCTCAACCAGCAGATGGGGTAATATGTACAAGCCATGTTAGGGACTAAGCAGTAAACAGAAAGTATTTATGTATTATTCTCCCAGTGCAGCGCTATCTTTATATTCACTACCCTTCCATATGCCTACAAAAGAAAAGTTTTCACACATATCACTGCTTGGAAGATAAATATATGATAAATATAAAATATAAATAATAATATACAATATAAATAAATATATGATATATATATATATGTATAAGTATATGTATATATATGTATACATATATATGTATACGTATGTATGTATACATATATATACATACATATGTGTATAGGTGATCGGAGCACTCGGGGCAGTGACCCCCAAACTGGAGGAGTGGCTCCTCTAACGTCAGACATCTCAGTCCACAAAAGCGCAGTACTAGGAACAGCAAAGATACTGCGCAGGACCCTCAAGCTCCCAAGCCTTAGAATAGAGGAGGAACCACCCGTGGGGGGTGAGACGGGCATTTTTTTTTTTTTTTTTTTTTTTGTCATATACTGTATATACATATATGTTAAACTTCGTATAATTACATTAAACCGTAGGGACAAAATTTGGGACAAAATGTCGATGTAGATACATTCATGAAAAGATATCATCACGTGAAGAAATACAGTAATTGTATCTGTGCAGCCTTTCTCCTGTGATTATATCCAATGACTGGCTGCCATCTAGCGATTGAGTTTTGTCACTTTTATGTAAAGATTTATGATCACTGCAGTTTCATTTTTAATTATCATTGTCTTTCTTAAGTGCTATATCATGATGTTTATAGAGAATATTTCATGTATCACACAAAAATTGTATTTATTTTATATTTAAATGATACTGGACAATCTTCTAAACAATCTTATGGGAACAGCGTATATAATATCACTTACAATCACACAGTACATTAAATGTTGATTTTCTAAATTATTTTATTAATAGCAGTTCATGTTCTTGCTGCTTTAAATGACCTGCAAAATCTGCAGTATTGGTGTTTAGGATTCAAATATGTTACTTAGGGATTTTATTATTTAACTGTATTTCACAGGTTCTGATTTTAAAGTTGAATAAGAAAATGAACTGAGACGTCAAACTTTGGCGATGATCAGCAGCAGGTGGATAATGCGACAGCCAGAGGACGCTTCTTCCTTACTGACTGACGTTATCTTATTCCTCAAGCTGTAGCTTGTCGAGTTAACAGGAAATTAGAACATCTGCTTTAATTTTCAAACTAAATGTATTAGATATATTAAAGGATTGTGGTTAAAGCTATAATTATGACAGAATTAGCAACAGAGCGCAAAACTAACTATATGTGATATCGGATCGGCGAGCCACTAGAACGGTTTTGCTCTTATTTCGTCATAGTTGTTTGTATTGGTTTTATTTTGAAATTATCTTTACGGAAATATCTTTTTAGTCATCGCTGCCTTAACAGCGTCGCGTTAATGACGCGCAACTGAGCTGGTGGAGAGCGGAGAGGTGGACAGGAGTGCGTGGCAGGCATAAATGGCCTCGGTGTTAAACAAGTGAAGGATGGGCTTCACGGTATTGCAGCCATGGCAAGATCCACCAACCGAACCGCCGAAGATGGAGACCCACGGATAACCGTTCCCACGGACCGCGTAGAGTCGCGGGACCTGTCCGAGCCCCGGGAACTGTCTTTGGAGGAGGTGCTGAAGTCTTATGAGCAGCCCATCAACGAGGAGCAGGCATGGGCGGTGTGCTACCAGTGCTGCAGCGGGCTCAGGGTGCCCCGCCCGCCAGCGGCCGGAGTCAGCCCGGTAAAGGGTCCGTCCTCCATCCTCCTGCACCGAGACGGAACCGTGTCACTGCGGACACAACACAACAACGGTAGGGCTAACTGTCTTCTGGGGAGACCAGCCTGCTCAGACACAAACTTACGCATAAAAAGTACTTTCGAACAATGAGGCTATGTTGGGAAAAGTAAGTTTGTGTTTACAGTTTGGCTGTTTTTGGGTATTTTGATTGAAGCCCAGATCAACAATGTTTCTGTCGCGCTGGGTCTTTTCCCAGTAATGTGCTTTAAAAAAAAAAAAAAAAAGAGAAAAATAAATAAAACAAAAATAAACTAAATATTAACTAGTAAAAATCTAATGACATGTACCACACCAGTTTACCATATTATGGTGGAATTTTGTAGTATCTTCCATGTTTTCCTATAAATCACAGCCTTTCAATCAACTACAAAACAATGCAATTGGAATTTTTCCTGGTTTGACACAGACGGGACAATACAGCTGGTTTTTGTCGCATTCCTGATGTCAGGAGAAATGGTCTTATGCCGGTAAATGATTAATTATTCATAGATCACAGATCCAGCCAAGCTTTTCCTCTTGCAAACTGTTTTGCCGACTTCAAAGAGTCTGCATCAAACCCCAGAAGATTCTCCTGCTTCCTCCTGGTTGATTCCCATAAGGAATTTAGCAAGCACCAAAAATAATAATGATAAGAAGAATGTGCTTTAAAGATTAGCTGGCTCTGAAAAACCTATTTACAAAAGCTAAACATAAAAACTACATTTTGAATAAAATCTATAACTGCTTTTCCAACACTTTTGCTAAATACAAGCACTATTTTCAGACAAATATTTTTTATGTCAATTATGTTCCAGATCCCTTAGGGCCTTTGACCTTTGATCTTCCAAGGGTCAAAGCCTAAGGTCTAGCGACTTTGATAATTAGTCTGTTACCTGTGTGTGAAGTAACCTTGTATTCCTACAGGTGTAAGTTACAATATGTAGGGAAATGACCTGTTTTTCTAGTTATTATTAATCATCACTATCTGCAGAACTATTTACCACAAGTTGCTGTTTGTGTACACGACAAAAAAAAAACAAAAACATTGGACATAAAATCAAAAATAGGAGGAAATAACATTGATCTTTACAATACACAGTTCTGGTAAATGGTGTCTCCTGTCATTTAAGATCACGGTTGACACGTTCCAGATGAAAATCTGTCTGTAAATGTTTGACCGATCATACTAATGGTATATTTAACTCTCAGAATATACTTGATTTTCCTTGAAGGAATTTCTCACGCCACAGATTTTTCAAGCACGGAAGAACTCAGGCTTAGAATCTCTCAATAAAATGGCAGTACAGTTGAAAAATCAAACATTTTAATAATCTATTGAATTAGAAAACAGTCTAGATGTTCAATGTCATAAATTCACAGGTCTTATTACTAAGAGCGACAGACATTTTGATACCCTCAATAAAACAGAATGAAACATTTTCTATGAAAATGTAGTCTTATGTGAGTTCTTTTTAAATGCTGCCTTCAGCTTCAAATATTCATTAGAAAGACTAATGGGGTTCTTATTATTCCCACAGCAGCTGTTCACATTATTGCAAAGTGCCCAAAAGCGATACATCATCAGCATAATCTCAATGATCAGAACACTGACAGATGCTGGAACTCATTCTGTTTAAAATATTTATTTTTAAAAACCAGTGAGTGCAGGACTGAAGACTGAGGTTAGGTCTGTGTGTGTGTGTGTGTGTGTGTGTGTGTGTGTGTGTGCGTGCAGCTGACAGGAGGTCAGAGTCCAGAGAAATATCACTCCTGCCAGAGAGCAAACTCCAGATAGTGTCATTGTTCATGTCAGTGCTTCCCTGAATTCTTTTAGCATTTATGCTGATTTATGAACTGACTTTCTCAACCCCCATGATGGCGGCAGATAAGCGGTACTTTTAATGTCGGAAATGCACAAAGGTTAATTTTGATGGTTGCAACAAGGAAAAAGGAAGTGCTGCACCCTCATGTGTCCTTAATTCATTTCATTGTTGCCACCTCTGAATTCACCACCTGGAGTCTGTTTGTCATTTTGTAAAATTCCTTAAAATGAGTCTCTGAGGCTGTGTCACCATGGCAACAAATGACAAAGTCTGTCTTAGAGAGCATTTGAGTCTGTGTGAGGGAATGTCTAACCAGCACCGAGCGGGTTGAAATGAGTATAATACGTCTTTAGCGATAGAATACGTTCCGTTTCTCAGTTTTAGTACTGAGCCTTTGCTGGCTGGCGTGTCTCTACTGGATATTTTGCAAATCTGGTCCATTCATCTGACACCACCTGTAAGTCAAAAACAACCAGCCCCTACAAAAGCAGTAGTTATTTTTGGGCGCTTGAGCCACCAAATAAACAATCCTCCCTAAAGGCTGTGTTGTTATAGCTTATTTTGTAATATTAGTTGCATCAGTGATGAAATACAGCAGAAATGTTGCTTTTTGTTGCTGTGTTTTAATGTCGAGTCCCAATACATCTTCATTATGAGTCTTGTACGTCACATTCCTAACAGACTGATGGATGAGAGTCATTCATGCTTGTGGCCTCTTTCATCACTTGGTAATTTAAGAATGAAAAGTAGTATTTTTCCCCTAAATTAAATGATTTTGTCAAATTGTTTTTAACTAAACTTCAATGTTTTGTTTTGGTTTTTTTTTAAGCTCAACCCATAAACAGTAGATTATGCTGTTATCCTGCACCTGAGCGCCAGAGCTCCCCCCTTCCCATCTTTTGTGTCGATTGACCCGTAACTGTGGGAACCTGGCGGCTGTGTCTTGGCCCAGCATTATTTGAACCTGTCTGGCAGGTTTGCAGAGGTTCAAGTTGTTCCGCCCGCCGGTGCAGAGGGCATCATAATAGAGTCACTGTTACTGGCTTTTGTTGCAGATCATAGCAGCGTCTGTGTTCACGTGGGAACCGAGTGACTCTCTGTCCGTCTGAGGTTCACGTCCTGCGCTCAAGCACCACATCCGTACCTGAGCCCTTAAATACATTTTATTCTTTGCATTTATAATTTCTACGCTTCAGATCTCGTCCCCGACGGCACCCCGGCCTGTCTTCTTCTTTGAATCTCCAATTTCTCTGCAGTGAAGAGCTGCTGATGGAAGGGTTTCAAGCCTCTCGGGTGTCATTGCTGACATCAGTGCCAGTAGAAAGCTGCTTTTTTTCCTTTTTTTTTTTAAACACACATATATGTCCACACAGCAAAATAAGACTGCAGCACAATAATGCAGACCCAAGGAGCTAGGGCTGTGGGACACAGCAGCTGATGAATTACTCTTGTTTACACATCTTTAAATTAAAAGATTTTTGTTCAAATCACACCTCCTTTATATTAAAATTCATGAATTACAGAAATTGGGAGAGGTGCCAGCTTATTACACTGTAAGATGAACATGATTCGAAACAGAGCTCCCAATTAAAATGTGGATTGAAGCTTCTTCACACTAACTCTGGTACACAGCTGCAGATTCTGGGGCTCACTAATGAACCTAAAACAAGACATCTCCCTTCACAAGAACGAGAAAATGCTCTCTGAAAATGTATCGGCAGCTCAAAGAAATTGTCCAAACAGTGCAGAGGGAAGTGAGGAAGCTTTCCTCCTCCTCATAGTAAACAGATCAGGACCAATTTCAAGTTGCCTTGAAAGATAACGAACAACAACAAACCCAGAAGGTTGTGGAAGAATGAAATGGCCAGTGTGAATGTCAGTGGTTGACAGATGTCTGTTGTTTGCGTCTCAGGTCCTGATCAGTTACCTGACGCCTCCTTTGTCTCTTCAGAGGATGAAGCTCTTTTCCCTTCGGCCGTTGAGCATCAGGTGAGAGACTCAGACGACAGCATTCTCTCACAGATGGGCACTGAAGCGTGTTCAGCTGTAGGATCTGCTACATGACCTTTACCACCACATGCTTTTAGCCATTTCATGAAACAGTTGGTGTTTGGTTTTTTTGTGGGGTTTTTTGCCTTTAAATGTCCTCTTTTTCTAAAGTAATTTTCAATTTTCGTGCCTGGTTGATCTTATTCTGCGTTTACTTGTCTTAGATTTAACTGCAGTAGGGGTTCATGTTATGGTCCAACAAACAAACTGCAGTTATATAGAGAGACATTATCAAATTACTTAGAATTAGTGGACATTACAAAAAAGACACTTGCTCGCATTTAATTAGTGAAACGGTGTATAGACTCTAATAGCACTGCAGCTCGTTGCAATTTTGATATTGCAGTCTTCTTTAATAAGGTGACCTCACGTTAATTATATTTGATTTTGTTGCACACTGCTGACACTGGGTTGTTGCATCATGTCAGAGACGAGGACAGAAAAAAAAACTGACTGACATAATAACAGCAAAATAATTGGATTGAAGTGAAATAGGAAATGGCATCCTCAGCCACTATTAAATAAATAGCGGGATTTGGGTTGCCGGAAGGGAAACTTATGCAGCAGTAACTTTGTGAACTGTGAGGCTGAGACGCTGTCAGCGGCTCTGTGACGGTAGAAAAGTGACAGCTAGAAATAATTAGGGCGGCGCAACAATGTGGACGAGGGGGCTTCCTGACAGTCAGCACACCTTTTTAAATACAGTAATTATTTTTATACAGCCATTAAAGATATTCCTTCTCTTTTCATCACAGCAAATCAGGTAATGCTCAGACATGTAGTCGGCGGTAAAACTAAAGCCGATTATGAATCAGTTTGCTAAATAGCAGCTAGCGCTACCTTGCTGTGAGCAAGACCTTCTAAACGTGGGAGAAGCTCTGCCATTTCACACGAGTATAGATACTGAGCAGTTACAGAGGAATAAAGCTGATGAGCCACACAATGAAGTTATGGGAAAGAGTAGTGGAAGCTAGACTAAGGGCACACGTGCGCTTTTGTGAGCAGCAGTATGGTTTCATGCCAAAAAAGAGAACCACAGATGCAGTATTTGCTTTGAGGATGTTGACAGAGAAGTACAGGGAAGGTCAGAGGGAGCTGCGTTGTGTCTGTGTAGATCTGGAGAAAGCTGATGACAGGATGCCCAGAGAGGAACTGTGGTGTTGTATGAGGACGTCTGAGTGGCAGAGAAGTATGTTAGAGCGGTGCAGGACATGTACGAGGACTGTAAGACAGTGGTGAGGTGTGCTGTAGCTGTGACAGAGGAGTTCTGAGTGGAGGTGGGAGTGCATCAGGGATCAGCTCTGAGCCCCTTCTTGTTCGCTATGGTGATGGACAGGCTGACAGACGAGGTTAGACAGGAATCTCCACGGACTATGATGTTTGCAGATGACATTGTGATATGTAGTGAGAGCAGGAAACAGGTGGAGAAAAAGCTTGAGGAGTGGAGGTTTGCCCTGAAAAGGAGACGAATGACGGTTGAGAGGGACCCAAGTGGAAGAGTGAGGTTACAGGGAGAAGAGAAAAAGAAGGTGATTTTAAGTACTTAGGGTCAACAGTCCAGAGCAATGGAGAGTGTGGAAAAGAAGTGAAGAAGCGTGTGCATGCAGGCTGGAGCGGGTGGAGAAAAGTGTCAGGTGTGATAGAAGAGTTTCAGCTAAAATGAAAGGAAAGGTGTACAAAACTGTGGTGAGAGCAGCGATGTTGTTTGGTCTAGAGACAGTGAAACTGAGGAAAAGACAGGAGGCAGAGCTGGAGGTAACAGAGGTGAAGATGCTGAGGTTCTCTCTGGGAGTGACCAGGATGGACAGGATCAGGAATGAGGACATCAGAGGGACAGCACATGTTGGAGGGTTTGGAGAGAAAGTCAGCGAGGAGGAGAGCAGGAGGCCTAGAGGAAGACCAAAGAGGAGGTTTATGGATGTAGTGAAAGAGGACATGAAGGTAGCTGGTGTGCGATAAGAGGATGCACAAGACAGGGCTAGATGGAGGCAACTGATTAGCTGTGGCGACCCCTGAAGGGAAAATAGAAAGGAAAAGAAGAAGATAGATACTGTGCAGTGGAGCACCTGGGGCTGGAGATACTGGAGTCTTTAAATGGTAAAATTTGCTAGGGTGAGAAGGAAAATATAGGAAAAAAAGCCCAAATTCTCCAGGGAGAATATTAATAACTTTTGGATGAATACACAGCACTGTTGCACAAGTGCAAGAGAGAGTTGCACCACCCATATGAGTTTATTCTTTTATCCATGTGAACCTAATGGCATTCTGTAAAACATATTTTTAGAGATTACTTGACATCCTTTAGATCGGGGGGGCAATTTTTTTGCTTGGAGGGCCACTTTGGGTTTTAGATCTTGATGAAGGGGCCGGTCAGGTGGTGCAGGAAACTAACCCCCCAAATGAGGATCAGAGGTTAATTCAAAATTGTGCTTCTAAAAATATTTAGAAGAACCTGTAAATTGGTCCAACTAGAGATGGATGATGAAGCTCCAAATGATGTTTGGCCCCACCTTCTTGAGAGTACATGCTAGCATGCTAGGTGAAGGGGGGGTCTGAACCTTTCTCTAACCAATCAAGCTGACAACCCTCTTCATTTGGCTTTTGGAGGAATGATTATGAAGGCTCTGCGGGCCGGATTAAACAGTTCATCGGGCCACATGTGGCCCCCGGGCCTCAGTTTGCCCACCTCTGCTTTAGATTATGGTCTGTTCATCCTTGTGCAGCTGGTCCATTCGCTGGGTGTGGCCATCTACCGAGCTCTGGACTGGGGGCTGGACGACAGCGAGGAGCGGGAGCTCGGCCCACAGCTGGAGCAACTCATCGAACGCATGGTCGGGGGCGACCAGGGTGGAGAGGACAGCAGCCCTGCTGGGAACAGCGCAACAGATGAGGGGTACAGCGGCCAGGACGAAGAGGAAGACGAGGAAGACGAGGAGCAGGAGCGAGTGGCGAAGCCGGTGCGCACGTTCCGCCAGGTTATGGCTCTGTGTGCGTCTCGGCTGGCCAACCCGAGCTTGGCTCCAGAGCACTACCAGGCTGTCTGCAGGGCTCTTTTTGTTGAAACGCTGGAGCTGCAGACATTCCTCGTCAAAATCCGAGACGCTAAAGAGGTACGATGTCATGCATTGGGTTTGCTGTTTTCGACTTAGTTCTGCCCCCCTGCCGTAGCCCACACCTTGAATGGGTGTAGCCTGCTGCATTAGTCTTCCTGTGGATATACCACAAAGCACAGACTGATAAAGCACACGCCAGTCCAGCTGTCATTCAACAGATCAGTACGGCTCGTGATAAATGTTTTTAACCTCTCGAATGAGCCTGAATCCAAATCAGATTTAAGCATTTATAATCCAATAAGTTAGTTAATTGAATGATAGGAAACGGACTATAAAATTATGATCAGACATCCTTCATGAATAGTTTGGTTTCAGCTTTCCTTTTTTGTGCAACATGAATTAAGTGGGACTTCCAGTGCAGTCAGGAAGCGTTCAGACGCTTTCATTTGCCTCAGTCAGTCAATTCTCATCCACCTACGCAAAGAAACTGGAAACGTTCCCCTTTTTGAAAATGGAAATGCTCCAATATTTAATTGACCGGAGTGTTCAGACATTTCACCTGCTCATCCTTGAGGTGGTTCTGAACTTTGACGGGAGTCGAGCTGTGGGAAATGCGTTGGGGAAGGCTGCAAGGTTCTCAAGAACGCAGTGGGCTCGAATTTTGAAAAGGAAGACGTTTGAAAGCTGGATGGAGCAAAGTACCTCAGACTGGGTAGTTTGCCTGTGTGACTCTGACACACAGGCAAACTAATGCAGGAGAGAATGTGCTTGAGCGGCAGGTTATGGCCCCAGAGCCCTGACCCCATCCAACATCTCTGGAGACAGAGACAGATCTTGGGAGGATCTGTAGCGAATAATGGCAGGATATCCCCAACTCCAGGTGTGTAAAGCTCGTAGCATCCTACCCACGAAGGTTGAAGGCTGTAACTGCTGCCAAAGGCGTGAAAACAAATGTTGAAAAAGGTGTGGGACTGCACTGTACATGCACATATCCAGGTAAACTTGCAACAGAACCTCATTGCTATTGTCATCAACGTAACCACTTTGCAAAGAAGTGGTGTAGCAAGGGTGTTTTATATTCCTGAATTTAAAAAAAAGTTTTTTGTTGCACAGATGCTGAAAAAGATCACGTCAGAGGAATCACTGAGAGACAGTTCAACAGCCGAGCTGGATGCACTGAAGCACAGAGACTGGGTGAGACAAAACAACTGTGCACACTTTGTGACAGAGGACAATACAGCAGTGTTGCGGACCGAACGAGCGGGTTTCCTGGCGTGGACATACGCGCTCACCTTGCTGCTGTGGTCGTTTGCCTCCCAGGCACGTCTGTGGGTGCAGCTGATGAAGGAGCTCCGGCAGGGAGTGAAGCTGAAGAAGGTGCAGGAGCAGCCCTTCAACACTCTGCCCACAGAATTCAGCCTCACACCCTTTGAGATGCTAATGCAGGACATACGAGCTCGCAATTTCCAGCTACGCAAAGTCATGGTGAGAAGCTCAGACTGAGCGTTGGGTAGCGTGTGCTAAAGAATGGACGGCTGTCAGTGATTTACCTGGTGGAAATGTTTACTAAGCGTGTAAAACATAAATCCCGCCGTGCAAAAGTCTGCAAGTATCGTTTGCAAACTATTTTTTTTAAGTGCATATAATAAACATTTCCTTTTATAATTTTAGATTTTGCAAAATTTAATCGCGTGATTATGATATACAGTGCATCCGGAAAGTATTCATAGCGCTTCACTTTTTCCACATTTTTTTATGTTACAGCCTTATTCCAAAATGGATTAAATTCTTTAATTTCCTCAAAATTCTACACACAATACCCCATAATGACAATGTGAAAAAAGATTTTTTGAAATTGTTGCAAATTTATTAAAAATGTAAAACCTCAAAAATCACATGTACATAAGTATTCATAGCCTTTGCCGTGAAGCTCTAAATTGAGCTCAGGTACATTCTGTTTCCACTGATCATTCTTAAAATGTTTCAGCAGCTTAATTGGAGTTCACCTGTGGTAAATTCAGTTGATTGGACATGATTTGAAAAGGCATACACCTGCCTATATAAGGTCCCAGGGTTGACAGTGCATGTCAAAGCACAAACCAAGCATGAAGACAAAGGAATTGTCTGTAGACCTCCGAGACAGGATTGTCTCGAGGCACAAGGCTGGGGAAGGTTACAGAAAAATTTCTGCTGCTCTGAAAGTTCCCATGAGGACAGTGGCCTCCATCATCTGTAAGTGGAAGATGTTTGGAACCACCAGGACTCTTCCTAGAGCTGGCCGGCCATCTACGCTGAGTGATCGGGGGAGAAGGGCCTTAGTCAGGGAGGTGATCAATAACCCGATGGTCACTCTGTCTGAGCTCCAGCGTTCTTCTTTGAAGAGAGGAGAACCTTACAGAAGGACAACCATCTGTGCAGCAATCCACCAATCAGGCCTGTATGGTAGAGTGGCCAGACGGAAGCCACTCCTTAGTAAAGGGCACATAGCAGCCTGCCTGGAATTTGCCAAAAGGCATCTGAAGGACTCTCAGACCATAAGAAATAAAATTCTCTGGTCTGATGAGACTAAAATTGAACTCTTTGGAGTGAATGCCAGGCGTTACGTTTGGAGAAAACCAGGCACCGCTCATCACCAGGCTAATACCATCCCTACAGTGAAGCATGGTGGTGGCAGCATCATGCTGTGGGGATGTTTTTCAGCAGCAGGAACTGGAAGACTAGTCAGGATAGAGGGAAAGATGAATGCAGCAATGTACAGAGACATCCTGAATGAAAACCTGCTTCAGAGTGCTCTTGACCTCAGACTGGGGCGACGGTTCATCTTCCAGCAGGACAATGACCCAAAGCACACTGCCAAAATATCAATGGAGTGGCTTCACAACAACTCTGTGAATGTCCTTGAGTGGTCCAGCCAGAGCCCAGACCTAAATCTTATTGAACATCTCTGGAGAGATCTGAAAATGGCTGTGCACCGTCGCTTCCCATCCAACCTGATAGAGCTTGAGAGGTACTGCAAAGAGGAATGGGCAAAAATTCCCAAAGACAGGTGTGCCAAACTTGTGGCATCATATTCAAAAAGACTTGAGGCTGTAATTGCTGCCAAAGGTGCATCAACAAAGTTTTGAGCAAAGGCTATGAATACTTATGTACATGTGATTTTTGAGGTTTTTCATTTTTAATAAATTTGCAACAATTTCAAAAAATCTTTTTTCACATTGTCATTATGGGGTATTGTGTGTAGAATTTTGAGGAAATAAAAGAATTTAATCCATTTTGGAATAAGGCTGTAACATAAAAAAATGTGGAAAAAGTGAAGCGCTATGAATACTTTCCGGATGCACTGTAAATAGATTATGCGATGGTAATATTACATTGACATCTTTGGGAATATCCCACTTCATCCCATCAGCATTGCAGTCTAAGCTCCTGTGTTCTGTTTCATTGTGTTCAGTGTGCTTTTTAAAATGTTTTCCGATGAGGTTTTTTTATTCCTGGCTTCTTTTAATTAACATTTCACACACTCGTTTCAGTCTAAGCTAAACTCGTATATCGATTGATGTGGATTTAGAGAGCTTTTACAGTTAAAGCATCCTGATATGGTTTGAGCTCCTCGTCCAAACTTTAAGCCAATACTCTGCAAAGAAAGTTCAAGCAAGTTCCATACTATTAGAATATTGTCTGATATTCTTTTGCGTGTTTTGTGGAGTACTGCTCTGTTATTTAGAAATTTGAAGAGCAGAAGAAGTAGCTGACATATCTTCATATCCGTTCTTTGCCCTCACTGGTGGCGTGACTCCGTATGGTTGATATTTGAAGGAATGGAGCCTCTCACACATCACCAATTCATTAGTTACTTCAGAAATAAAGAAAATATACTACACTGAGTTCAGTAACAACCCTGGACCTTATTCCAAAATCCATGATGATATAAAACAAGACAGCACCGAAGGCGTATCTTTCACGCCACAGTCCACTTCCACCACAGACTGTAACTTTGGCTATAGGAAGGAAATGTTGTGTAGCAGTTACCTTGAGGCTTTCTCCACAGGCGGATGCATAATTCAGCCTCAAAACACAAATAATGTAATATTCAGCTTCTCTCAGCCTCCTGTTCTGGCTGCCAGAATTAGCATTTATATCTACACTTTTCATGTCTCACGGCCCAAAAACGGACACGGACGGAAGCAGACGCCGTGAATCCATAGCAGCTTAGTTTATACCGCGTTTTAGATTGTTTGTTAATGATGGATGTGTTCCACACCTTTTCATATAGTCTTTACACACAGGCAACAACCTGTAAAGTAACTTGGTGGTTACTGGGTCTTGTAACACTAATTAATACGTCTCTCTGATAACCTTGGTGTGCTTAATTTATACAGCACCAGAGGGTAAAGTTAACAAGCATCTGCCCAGCATAACTGATTACTGAGTCGCTGCTTATAATCCAAAACTGGCAGTGTTCCTTTAGGTTACACTTAATAAGGTAAACAGGTAAACTGATATTCAAAGATTCACAGGACATATGGTTTTATGTATTGTTAACACAACGCCGGTAATAATAATATACTTATGATGGAAAGGTCAGGTACTAATTTTCCTTTAAACAAAGGCTACGGTGGTTATAATATTTGTGTATTTTGCAAAGCCAGCTGAAGTGCGTTTGCTGTTTCCTGTCCCACCCAGGTGGGCGGCGACATACCCACCAGAGTGAAGAGGAACGCCCATGAGCTGATCTTGGACTTCATCAGATCAAGACCTCCACTTAAACCAGTGAGTTAAGAGCAGTGTTGTGGGGAAAAAAGAGGTCACTTTCTCTTATTTTGAGTGCAAAACTTCAAAGCGCAGCACAGAGAATATCATATGAGATACAAAGGCTGTACCAAACACATTTGGTATAGCATCTAATTTAAGTTTTTTTTTTGGTTTTTTTGTTTCTTCTTTCCGTAGATTTTATGTTACAAGCTGGATAGATCTTTGGGTTTTTTTTTTGGGGGTTTATTTTTGGAATACAGTTGTGCAAGATTATAACAGTTGGTGAAATATAGATTCACACTAATTATGTTCTACACTGTTTTTCTGTATCAGTTATGAGCAGAATTCTCAGTTGATAAAATATGTAGTGTATTTTTATACATGTGTGATCTTAGTTTTGTAGTATGGATGACTAATCATTTGTTGTGATCAGGTTTCAGAGCGCAGCCTCCCTCCTCCTCCACCCCAGCAACAGTCGCTCCACGACCGGGTCCTGGCTGAGATCAAGCAGGAGCGAAAGCTCAGGCCTGTGGTCCAGCCCAGCTCGGGATGTAAGGAATCACCCTTTGGCACAATATGTCCCTTTTAGGCTGTAATGTCTACAAATGAGTGTTTTTCCATTTGGAGCTGGAGTATGTGTGGAGGAGGTTTTACATTTCACGTATATTGATCAGTTATTTAAAGCTCAAGGGCATTTCAGCATGTGGGGTGAAGTTAAAGAGAAAGCAGCTGCTTTGTAGTGGATGGATGACGACAAAAGCGGAATCAAACTACCCGAAATTGACTATTGTTAGATATAAACTCATGAGTGACTAACAAGGAAACACTAAAAATGAGCAAACAACACGGAATTTAACACTTTCATTTTAATATCATGAAATTCCAACCCGGGCAGCACGGTGGTGCAGTGGTTAGCTCTGTGGCCGCCGGGCACTCCGGGCTCCTCCCACAGTCCAAAAACTTGCTCGTTAGGTGAATTGATCAGTCTAAATTGACCATAGGTGTGAATGTGAGTGGTCTTTGTGTAAGCCCTGCGATGGGCTGCCGACCTATCCAGGGTGTACCCCGCCTCTCGCTCCTTGACAGCTGGGACGGGCTCCAGCAGACCCCTGCGACCCATGTGTGGATAAAGCAGGTACAGAAGATGGATGGATGGATGGATGGAAATTCCAACCCTCTCAACATGGGTGTAGAATAATCTATATAAACTATTTATAGGAAAGTGATATTTACAGTTTACCCAACCACTTAAATGTGGATTTATTGAGGCAGAAATGTATTGATCTTTTACTTTTCTCTGCTGTCTCAAAAATGTCAAGACTTTACTGCAGTCTTTAACTAATCTGATCAGAATTTTCACAAAAGTGTTGGCACTGTGTGTGTGTGTGTGTGTGTGTGTGCCCCATGCAGTTGATTCACAACCTGTCCAGGGTGTACTCCTGCCTCTTACACTGTGGCAGCGACAGCGAGACAGGAAATGGATGACTGGATGATGGTGCTTTAATCAATCAGTGAATTAGATCTATAGCACTAATCCAGATGAGGGAGGGGAAGCGCCTTAATGTCTGATCTAGACCCTGATGGTGGCCTTCACTCTCAGGGCTCTTCTTGAGTCGTGAATGTCTAATCTTTCCTTGTGTCTCTAATTGTTTAAGCATTGATGGGTAACGCATCCAGACATGGATCCATGTTTTCTGATCTCTGTACTTCTGACTAGCACGCTTTTCCTCTTATCATCTTTTTAGCCTTTGGCTCGCTTCCCTGTCTGGCCGAGACTTGTCCTTGTGACGTTAAATCCACGTCGTGCATCGATCTGTCTGTCTGCCGACCGCTGTCCCGCCCACGAATCCTACTCAAGGCTCCCACTCTGGCTGAGATGGAGGAGATGAACCTGTTTGAGGCGAGTTTAAGGAGCGGTTGGAACTATGAATTCTTGAAGAGAGATGAGAAATTCACTGAAACCAGCGGAGCAGGAGACTCATTGCTACACATGCATTGTTTTGGAGCTGAATCAGGTTAAAATACCTCTGCCAGTGCAACACAAACTATTTGTTGTCCTAATGAGGGGCCAAGATGATCAACTAGAAGTCAGAACTGTGTCTCAGTTTTAGCTCAGGTTCCCTTTTATTTATATCCTGCATGTTGAGACAAGTTAAGCTCAGAAAAGAAGGTATAGATTCAGCTTATTGCATGCACATTACCAGTCCTCTTACAGATTGGTGTAGCGCTCTCATCCTTCCGGTCAGCGTATCAGGGACGTGAAATGAGCATCGGCCATGCCACATTTGTCTCAAGTCTGCGTATCAGTCACCTCCACTCAGACCTAAACTCATTCAGGGAGCTGGAGCTTATTCTGTTAGCTGCAGCTTACCAGCAGGGGGTTGTGTGATTGTGTGATTGTGAGTATTCATGCAGTCCTAGCACACAATGCTGTCATCCACTTTAAAGTAAGCGGGCTAATTTGTTTCCCCCTTCCTCCTTACTGCCCTCGGCATCGCCTCCTTCACCCACCCACCTTTCAGGAAGAGGACTCTCCAGACAGAGGGGAGCTACGGAGAGTGGAGAGTTCCCCCACCCCTTTAAAAAGAGACCGCTCCTTCTCCGAGCATGACCTGGCCTTACTCCGCGGGGGGACCTCGCCTTCACTAGCTGAGTCGGTCCAGCAGGACGGGGCGGTCCAGCTCAGGGACGAGAGGCCTCGATCCAGAACGCTCGCTGGTTCCACGCCAATGCCTAGTTATAGAGGTCAGTGTCTTCATGTGGATGGAAACAATGAAGGAGTGTGAGCGATGAAGTGACGCCTGAATAAGACACTGACACAAAAACTGTAGGAAACTAGTCATATTATTTGCTATTTGATTTGGATGGTGGTAAGGACACCGATGCGCTCACAGGCTGTAGCGCTGGAGACGTTGGCTGTGCCACTTATTGGATCTCGTACCACAGAGGGAGACAGAGAAGCAGATTCTGACCAACTCCGGTCACAACCCCTACTGACTAAAGTTGATTAACTTTTTGACCAAAAGGAAAATACATTAACTTACAAATATAGAGTCAGTAGGACGTTTGTGGACAGGATTGACAGAGTTACACCTGATGGATTCCAATCAAGCGTAAAGATGCTGAATGTCGGGGTGGTGTGGCAGCTACTGGTTTTCAAACTATTGTGTTCAAGTAGGACACAGAATGTTCTCAAATGAGGCATTAGCGTCACATTCTTATTTGCAACCGTCCCGATTTGCGTCCAGATGGCTGCAGTCTGATGCTCCTGCTGCTGCGTGCCCCGATCATTCCACAGGGCTCAAAATCTCCAAACCACAGGGATTTACTGTGTAATACATCATCTCACCGACAGGGGGCTCTCTAGCTTAACTGTGACGGCATCTGCCCATAAGCCGCAGCTGTCATCTGCAGCTGATCAATCTCTTTTACCTTCCATTAGAGCATATTGACACCTTTCCCCGCACACGATCGATGAAGCCCGACGGGATGTGGTCTGTTTTTAGCCCCTCCACTGTGTTTTGTGCCCTGAGCCTAATCTGGGTCTTCTTTCTGAGCATTTGCATTTCCCTGCACCGTGATCTAAGCTAAATGTTAATTTCCTCTTATGTGCTCTGTTTTTATCAATATCCTCAACGCAGCTTCCTTCCCATCACATGGCTGGGCACCAGCCTCTCCAGCGCGCCTGTCTCTGAGTTCAGCCGACGACACCACAGAGACAAAGTCTGGCTCCAGCCTTGGAGACGAGCACCAGTGGATGGTGAGTTAGAAGCCAGAAGCAGCTGTTCTCAACCTCCCCAAAAGAGCATAATAATAATCAGCAGCCAGAGCTGGTTCACTTGGATTTTCTTCCACGGTGGCTTAAGAAAGATGCAAACATGAGGCCAGTGCTAAGTTCTATTTTGGCACTTTGACTTTTAAGCCAAAATAAACAACAGAAAATATAAGAACACATATTAAAGTGAAATTTTTCAAATGACAGCTTACTGAAATGTAATTGGAAAATGCAGCCATGCCCCAGGGATAATATTAGGTTTTCCTGACTGGTTATTTAAAATTCCTAGTAAACACAGCCATAATGCTTAAAAAAAAGAGACAAAGCCACAGCTTTTTGTTTGCTTTAAAGCCCAAAAATGTACCTTAAAACTGACACTTTGTGTTCAGAATGAAATAATAATTTTAGCATAACCATTTCTATGTAAAGGGGTAGTGAGAAACAAAGCTAATCGATCTGAAATCAGGGGAAGGGGGTAATTTAATCCATTTAGCCCAGAAATCAGGTATTGAACTGTCAGAACTTCCATAATTAACCTGAATCTTGTATGTTATCTGCTAATCAATAGGAGTTCAGCCACCCTGTGGAGAGCCTCGCCCTGACAGTGGATGAGGTCATCAATGTGCGCCGAGTGCTGGTGAAAGCAGAAATGGAGAAGTTTCTTCAGAAGAAAGAGCTCTATAATAACCTGAAGAAAGGCAAGGTAACATATGGGAACTGCCATCGGTGCTGTCAGCCCTGTTACGTGTACACTAATTGGACTGTGTGTGCATGCGCACGTGCGTGCATGTAGGTGTGCTGCTGCTGTAAAGTGAAGTTCCCTCTCTTCTCATGGCCTTCCACCTGCCTACTGTGTAAAAGGTAACAAATCTGTTATTCTGAAATGTTGAATGCTTTCAAGAAGAAAGGTACTTTCTTTTTGACTAAACAGAAAACATTATACTTCACGATCAAGAATATTAAAGTATATAAAAGTTGACTGTTTTTAAAATGTTTTAAATCGTTATGTTTTTTTCTAGGCAAACATTACCTTTAAAACAAAATAGTAAAGCAGTAACATTTTTGTTGTTTAATGAGCCCAAATTGTAATTACTGACTCATTTATCTTGGTAAATCTCAAACTCTTAATCTAGCCATGCTTCTTTATTTCTTGCAGATCTGTCTGCGGTTCCTGCAGTGCTAAGGTAAATGTAAGCGTTGATTGCAGCTCATCAAGAGCATTTCGCTTTATCGTTGCCTTCATTTAATTTTCATTGAATTGAATTTAATGTAGGCATTCTCTGCTTAACCATCTAAATTGCCATCTTAACTCCTAACACAGTGGCATTAATAGTACGTTGCTACTTTGCTGTGGCTGGCACTTCTGTTGACGTTGCTTCTTCTGTTTTTGTCGGTTCTGGTTGTTGCTTCGTTCCAGGCCGTGTTGGATGTGTGAGTCTGTGCTATAGCGGTTGTTGTGGTTGGGCTTTTGTGTGTTTTTGTCATTAGCGTGTAGCTCAAGTGTTTCTCGTGCTTTTGACGTGAAATCTGTGTCTGTGGGATTTGTGGTGCCGGTTGTTCACGGCTGTTGGTCTGGAGTCCTCCTGCATTCGCATCATTTGGTCGTATTGTAACACTGTAAATTCCACCTTTTTTCCTCATTTGTTCTCATCCATTGTTTTTCTCTGCTGCTGCTTCTTGTAGATGAAGATTCCTTCAAAAAAGATGGCCCACATTCCTGTGTACACTGTGGGTTTCCACAGCACTCCTAGAAGCCATGAGCAAAAATTCCACGTCTACAAGTAAGTCTGTCTAAGTGTCTTTCTAAAAAAAAAGATCATAAACAATGCTTATTTATAGAAGCAACGTGTTTTTTAAATCCGTGGTAACAAAAGACCGTAAATGCAAACGAACAAGTTTTCATGTGATGGAAAATCTAAATCCCAGGTGATCATTAATTTAACCATACACAGAAATCGCTGTTAAATAACTGTCTTGCTAAAGTGTCATTTGTTAGTTTTATTTTAAAAGTGACTAATGTTACTGAAGGATGCGATATTTACATTCTGCACTAAAATATAGGCCTGTTAGTAATATCAGTGTTTCACCCTAGTCCAAAGACAAGTGTGCAAGGTTAGCAAGCCGGCCTGAGCAAATCCAGTGTTTTGAACAGTTGACCTGCTTAATCCAATCATCCCCCCCACCCCAACACACACTGCACTTGCAAACACACACGCAAAATCTTTTCCTTATATAATCATGAAGTGCCTCTTCCAGTGCCGTTATGTAATCATAATTACTCAGCTGTCATTATTGTCTCACTCGCTCATTGTGCAAAGCTGCGACATGAACAACAAAATGAGGGATGCACCAGAGTTTCTAGAGTTGACTCTGAGAACGCAGACGTAGCATTTATGAACCGTACGTACGGCAGAAAACTGTGCGCACGGCCATTTCCAGGCTCGGCATTTCTCAATCTGGACGTGAGCGTACGAGCCGCTCAGATCCCACGTCAGGTCTGACATCGTGGACGCGAGTTAGAGTCGGTGTGGATTGGTGGTGCAGCACAGCGAGATCTTTAAAAAATGGAAAAATAACGATTAAACAAACCTCAAACTGGTCATTAAGCACAGGCAGCCACATATTCGTACGGATTAAAACGTAAACGAATATCATTAATAAAATAAATATCTGTTTTTTACAGAAGCGTTTTGATCAAATATAACCTGTTTTTTTTCTGAGAAATTCGGTTTGTAATTCGGTGTAATTATTTCTGTTTTTCTGACTTAATTTCTCTCTTTCTCTTTGCTTTTCTAGGCAATCTTGTCTTTTTCGTCTGAGTAAACATTTTCTGGTTTTTCGTGGTCATTGACAGAATATCTAATAACTGGTGAAGCTGCCACAGAGCAGCGGCGTCGTTCCAACAGAAAAGGTTTCATTTCTTTCTCAGGTTTCTCCTCTCAGTGTTGATCTTCAGTGGGCGGAGCCTCTGAAACATGAATAGTTAAGGGCGGAACATGTTAATAACGATCAGTTTCAGCTGCCACATTTATCAAGATCCGCTGAGATTGGCCACACGGAATTTTCATGAATCACACGTGCGTCTTTTCGTACCATGACCCCTGCACACAGATCTGCACACTTTTCTAGGCAAGCTTGATAAATGAGGGCCATGATGTGGCGACACCAGTCGATTCCAACCAGTCCTGCAGCAACAATTACTGTAACATTTAGAATAACTGCCACTTTGTCCACAACAATCACAAAGATCTACAAAATCCTTCAGGTCTCCTCATCTCAGTGTTCTAAGAAGGTTTGACAATTGCCAACCCAAGGAGTAACGTTCCAACCCTGTCTGTCCTCCCGCAGGCCCTTACACAACTTGTCTCGTCGCTCAGTGGAGGAGGAGTTCCCTCACCTGTACGCCCACGGCTGCACGCTGCGTGACGTCTGCGCCGAGTGCACCAAATTCATCGCCGACGTCATTTCCTCCAGCCGCCGAAGCCTGGACATCCTCAACAACACTCCGAAGAGGGAGGCCAGAGCGGCTGTGACCGAGAGACCCCGGCCGCAGCAGCGGTCCCACCTCAAGCCTGGACCCCAAACAGAATCCCCCTCACCCCCAGTCACAGGATCACCTGCAGCCCAGTCCTCAGTCCAATTACCAGCAACAGAGCCTTCGTACATCACCGGTGTCTTCTTGGCTGCAGCTCTACACCCAGACCATCAACAGAGTACCAACGAGTGATTAACAGTTGATCACATTGCTGTCCTCCGGCACCGCACTGTGCGCACACCTACACCCACACCAACAGTGGGGTTCTTTAAGGATTCTAGTGAACGATAAATAAGTATACTGTATGTAATCCACAGAGGATTTCCCTTTGTGTTGGGTTGTTGTATTAAATGCATTGCTTAATGGCTGTGCTATGATATATGGAGCTGTGAAGAACCTTTCTTTTTTTAAGAGTCGACTCTAAAGGCCACCACCTCAGTCGTTAGCGTCCACGCCTCACAGTCTCCCCCAGCTCAAATATACACACACACACACACACCTGTGCAAAGCGACACACCTGGCCACCACATAAGGTTTGATTAACTGTTGCTTGTCTGGCTTATCTGCAGCACAACTGCTTCTAGGAGGAGGTTAACGGTTCCTGTGTGGCTGAGGGGAAGTACACAGACAGAGGAGGTGGTGGTGGTGGTGGTGGTTTCGGGAGGGTTAAAGCTATGCAACATAGAGTCAACATGTAAGCCTTGCATTTTAGCTCTGCCTTGTTGTTTATGAATGTAACTTGGAGGCACAGAAACAGAAATGTACTTTTATAAGCTCATACGCTGCATAAACATTTACTCATCGGAGCGGCTGCTGCATAGCAAAGCTCAGTTTTGCATTCACAGCTTGAAAAGCAAAGCTGGATGAGGCGTGACAGCAGCGGTGTTGTGACCGCACCTTTAACGGACGCAGCGGGTTCATGCTAATGGCAAACGGACAGATGGAACTCCACCTCGCTCAGTCTCCATGGACGCATACGTGCAATCTGCTCTGGTTTTGTAAATACCAGTAAACTTCGGCTGCAATAAAATCTCATGGCAAACACGACCAGCGTTTGTGTGTTTAACAGCTTAGTTAAAATGTACGGTGTTATTCAGGACAAGTTCTCATATTCAAAGTACTGTTTTTTAAATTGATATGTATCATTGGTCATTTGTTTTGTTTATAAAATACCTGTTAATAACTTTATAAAATATAAAGTATTGCACCATGTTTAAAACCCCCGTGTATTATAAGAGCAACTGTTGGGTTTGCATGACTTTTGTGTTGCACGTCTCGAAGATGTTGTATCGTCCCACAATTTTGCTAAACATGTTTCTCGGTAGGTCACTGGAAGGTGTGTAGAATCTCTGATGTTTCCACCTGCACACTCTGCCATTATGAATTTTCAATTGCCTTTTTAAATCCCGTCACATACGTTGTATGTTGTAGTTTTCATTCACAAAGTCCGTAGGCCCGCATCGCTCCGCCTCTGTTGCAATGAATAAATAATGAGCAGGGCGGCGTGTCGATTGGTTGTCACTAGCTGTCATCCGGCTCAGTATGCAGACACGCACTGTCAAGTGTCGTCAATTCCATCGACAGACGGGAAAATGGCAGATTATACTTTCAAAATAAATGCATTCAAAGCTTTACCATCATGCTGGGGCAAATGACGGTTCTGTGATGCACAGAGCCTATGTAATCACATATTGTAGTCTTTTAGTATTGCATTTTATAATTTGTACTAATGATATGCTTAGACTGGGTAATATGGTATGGAAAGAGGTTGAAAGAAAATATCTACTAAAAGTCACCAGTGAAACTGATTAAATTAGCAATAAGCACTCAAAGCGTTAAGTGGACAATTTTTAGTTGCAGTGTTGTACTGTCTGTTAGGACTGTATTTTAAGAATTGGCCTACAATGTGAAGATTTAATACATATTTTTTAATCTTCAAACGTTATAGCGGAAACACTCCATTTCGTTAAGCTAACTTTGCAGTGGAGGTCGAGCAGCTTTAGAGCCTGAACTCAACAACAAGCCCTTCGAGGGTGACCAATCACCGTCAGTTTATGCTTTTCTTTTTTTCCTCTCTCTGTGATTTTTGGGAGTCCAGAACTTTGTTCTTCGCTTGCTTGTGCAGGCAGCCCCAGTGTGAGTGGGTGTGTCGACGCTGGCCAGTAGCCGCTGCTTGTGCGCACTCTGAAAAAGAGGAAAAAAAGTTGGTGATGAGTTCAGTGTGAAAGCGGCCCGCCTCGGAGCAGGCTAACTACCCAGGAATGGCAGTTTGGACCAGAGCGGACAAAAATGGTCAGCTGGACCTTCTGCTCCGCGACCGCTGGATCCGAGTGGCCGCCGAACTTACCCGAGAAACGCTGACTCTGACGGCCGAGGCGGAGGTGAGCGGACAGGCGGGCAACTACTGGGACTATAACAACAGTTCTGCGGGCCTGCGAAATGGCATGTCGAACGGAAACGACCCAGGATCTACTGTGGGGATCCCTGGCCGCGGTCAAGACCAACTCCTGAACCAGAGTCATGTGGGTCGGGGTCGTAGCAGCAGTCCCGGACGTTCGGGTGCCAGCCGTGGTCAATACGACAGCCACTACTCTATGAACAACCCGGGAAAGTACCCAAATAACGGCTCAAACTCTGACTTTGGGAGCCCCGGTTCAAGCTATGGTAGTCCAGGGTCCAGCTTCGGGTCGAGACAAGGGGACTTCCCCGTCAGTTTAGAAGGCTCCTCCGAAGCTGTGCGGAAAGTCCGAGTTGTCAAACAAGAGTCTGGCGGGCTGGGGATCAGTATCAAGGGGGGGCGAGAAAACAGGATGCCCATTCTCATTTCCAAAATCTTCCCGGGACTCGCCGCAGACCAGAGCCGTGCTCTCAGGGTGGGCGACGCGATCCTGTCGGTGAACGGTAATGACCTCCGGGAGGCAACGCACGACCTGGCGGTTCAGGCGCTTAAGAAGGCAGGGAAAGAAGTGACGCTGGAGGGTAAGTTGGCCAACGCAAGAGCGCGGACTGAGAAAGGCCGAGATTAGAGGCTACATACCTCTGACTCTGCACAGTTATCATCCTCTTACTGTATCAGTTAGCTTCATAAAACACATTCAAACTTAAATTACATCATATTAGGGAGAGGCGGCAAACAATTGGAAGAAAGTTAAGCTTTGATCTAAATGAGTTGATTATACGGTACTAATATGATTATTGTGTCATTATTTCACTCATTGCTCAGTTGGAAAAGAGTAATATGGCACAGACTGCAAATAGCACACCCCTGTTTTTATAAGGCTTTAGCAGACATTGAACCAAATCAATTTTGTAACAACATGACACTTTACCAGTCATCATTGATGAATGACCTGTGGGAGGAGGAACAGGGCTTAAATATCATGAGCAGACCAGAAAATTTTTGTTATTGTAAATAGGAAAGTAACCACAGTTGTGGTCACAGTCAGAGTTAGGCAGATATATTATCCTAGTCTGTGTATCTGAATGGCTTTGATTTGCAAAAGATAGTCCCTCCACTGTAGACACAAACTGATGAGGTTGGTGCCTGTGTGACTGTCCATGGGGAAAATGACATTATGTAAATAAGCAGATAGGATGTTGCCTATTTACTACAGGCATGGGTTAATTCTTACCGAGCATGTTTGTCTTCTTCAGGTTATAAAGCCATCATGGTGTAATCAAACCCAGCCAATTTGCATTATAATTACTGTAATATTGTCTGTGTCATTAAATGACATGTCTGTGCGTAATGCGAAACATCACGGACAAGTAGACTCAGTATTTATGTCTGTACTGTCAAATCACACAGTGTCACACAGATCATTCTTTTAAGGCTGTCGGAACACACAGATCTGATCATTTCTGTATGCAGAAATGCAGATACACTTTTGTTTTACTTTGCTATTAAACAATCTAATTGATAAAACTGCTGAACATGAATGGATGACCAAAATAGGTACTGACAGACCATCTTTAGCTTTTACTGTTATACATAACACAAACAGTAAAGTCAGTGTTTTTTACATGCATCGGTACTCTACTCTGGTTTCTGCAGCAGAGATGTGTGATACTTGACTAACTTTATGAAGCTATAATAGTCTCTAATGAAGTAGTCACTTGTGCCCCAACGTCATTTTTTATTTGTTAACTTTTTTACAGTTAGCTAAAGTTAAATGTTATTTTTGGACCATGCTGATACCAATACAGCCAGTCGGTACTTTGTTTTCAGCCCTTTGAAGTTAATTGTTCTGGTTTTATGGAACAGCCACTCAGTGCTTTAGTGTAAAAGTCATTTAGGTGGCTGTTTCTACCAGAATGCGTTTAATTAACCAACAGTAATGTAGTTAGACAAGAAAACGTAACAACCACCAAGCTAAAGATATATTAAGCAGGCAAATCTAAATTAGGTTGCAAAAACACGAACTGTGAGTTTGCTCTCCCTGTTCTTTTTTTTTTTTTTTTGGCCTAAAATGTCAATATCTACCTCATTACACTATAACAATAGCCTGAGAAATTAGCCAATTTCATGTTTTGGTAGGTAATTGAATATTTATCTGCCAGTGCATCACAGATCACAGTATTATTGACATTTGCAGCTCTGACAATAAAAAAAAAGGAAGATGTTTTTAGTAAACTCTACAGTCAGTCAGTTTGGATCCTAAACTGTGCTGATGTGGAACTTTTTCACTTTTCTTTCTAAAGTGGAAAAAACGAATTGGAGGGAACGAGGCCACAGAGCCCCCAGGGTTTGGAAACTTAAGGGGCAGGAACAGCTAAATGGAGTGGTTAATGGTTTGGAATGAATGCAGGACGAATACTGATGAGCACATATTGTTGAAAGTAATCAATGCGTGACAGCCTCCCAGAATAAAAACAGGTAAAATACACTTCCAGCTATCTAATGCATTAATTAAATGAAACCCAGAGGTGCTGAATAAACACAAACTTTTTTCTCTCATCAGAGAGGAACCAAAATATTTAACATCCGACTTTTGTCAGCCTGTAAATGGAGGATGTGCAAACAGAGAAATGACAGTTCACAGATGTGACACGGTTAAAGTGCCCACGTTAAATATTTTCAGATTCAATGGTGGAATCTGGCAGCTGTAAATGGAGTAAAAAAAAAAAAACAAACAGCCATGCAGCAGCCCTCAGGGTTTGACAGACGGATGTGCTGCCTCTTGCCATGGCCTCGGTGCAGACATGGACCTCTGCAAGAATATGTCAGCTGCCACTGTTTGTCAGACTGACAGGCGGTGAGCTGTGGTGTCTGTGGACCAGCTCTTCCTCCCAGAAAGATGTGGGGTCTTTTGTGGCTCCCACTGTGTATTTTAAGAAATGGAGGCCAGACAGAACGAGGTTTGAGTTTCCAGACCACTGTGCCGTGTAAACAACATCCCCCTCCCCAAATATATTGTCACAATTAGCTTGGGTAACCTACATTCCTAACTCTCGTGTCCATGTGTGTACGCAGGGCAAAGGTCAACGCTGGCTGCAGTGGGGGCTAATTGTCTCTTCTCCTCACTTACTCACCTCCATTACCTTTTGTTGAGGGTGCAACATAAGAATGGAAAGACTAGAATATGTGAGATTATAATGGGGTCTGTGGTGCCTCATCAGCACTCTCATCTCAGTATGGATATTTAGTTGACTGCATATCCTACAATAATACTGTATGTGCTCAAAGATCATTATTTTTCCAGTTATTGGCTTAATTTTTGTCTTTCTCTTTGCATAATAGTTAAAGTTAGCATCAAACTTACATGACACAATAGAAACTTGATCAATTATATTATGTTCAAGACAATTGTACGGACTTTCATCCAAAATGGCGTAATTAGCACTGGATTAGCAAACAAACAGACAAATCATCATATTATCTTGGGTTATCAAAATGAATGGTGATGTCGTTTGCTCTGTATCCTTTGAGAATCTGACCCATTTTGTATTTTTATTATTTATTAATGATTGATCAAATGAGTGCACTGTCTAGACTTTTTTTTTTTTTTTTTTAGCATCAGTTTACAAGAGCCAATCACGTCTTGTAAACTGATGCAACAGTTGCAGCAAGGACTTATCTTGAGAGCCCTTTGTATGTTTAATTGATGGCACATACCAGACACAGCGGCCATTGATAAAATGGGGACAACGCTGATGAGGAACGGTTCTTTTCTTTTTTCTGGAGCCAAAACTACTCACCGTGACATTTGTGAGTCGCTTAGGACGAGATCGGCTGTGGAGTCTGGGTCTACTCTGAATAGCCTGAAAGGGGCTTTTGCCAGTTTGTTAGACTGTCTCTGCATGAACTCGTTAACCTCTTTACTCTACTGATGCAGCTTTTCTAACAGTTAAACCCCATGTTTCACAATGGCGGCTACATTAAATACTCTAAAATAGCTAATATCATATATGTAAATAAAACATTTGACCATTCGAGCCACCTCTGACTGCCTTGAGGTTAGTTAAATAGTTAAATCTGTCAGATTTAATGCAAAACCTACCTGTGAGATGTGCATGAATGCATTTGCACTGCACCTGTAACCAATAAGACTACAAGTAATATAACTGCAGAGCTCCACCACGGCTGAAAAGTGTTTCCCTCTTACTGGAACCTGCTGTGGATGAACGAGCATCAATCCCCCACTGCTGGTTGTAATCTTTTACTGTTGCTACAGTATACAGAATGATTATTTTTGTCCATAATCTGCTTTATCCTTTGTAGAAAGTTGGCACACATATCCAAACACACTTTGGGGTCGGGCTGAATATGCTGCCCTGTAGAAAACAGGCTTATGGCTGTCATTCCGTATTGTGGGTTTTGCACACAAACACACTTGTTTGTGTGTTTACAATCACTTATGCGTGATTTCCTAATGGTCCCGTCACTGAACCAGTCCCCCCACTGAACCAGTACAACACAGGAGGGACAATGGTCAGTCTGTGTATCAAGATGAATAGATGAATACTCTTCTCCTGTCGTGAAAGGGTTAATCCATAATGATGACATTAACATTGGTGTTTTTGTTGTTATATATAAATCTATATATAAAAATAGTCTGCATGAGTTTTGAGACCTCCACATTCTCATAGCAATTCATCTTTTTACTACCCAATCTGAGTCTGGTAAATTACTCCTATGTAAAGAGCCATTAAAACACACTTATAATTGATGTGAAATGAAAGATAGCAAACTAAATGTCTTGATATTTCTGGCAATAATCAGTGTTAAACGTATTGCCTACGCCCAAAAATAGTAAATACAAATAATTTGTTTCACCGATTCGTTGCATTAGATTCTTGACTGACTGAATCAGTTCATCGTCATACTGATGCAGAAATCCTGCAGAAAATAGACCTAGTGACTGACATGCAACGTTGCATGCGACAAGATTAATCCCACGGACACCGGTTCCAATAAGTTGATAAGCTGCGTAAAACTTAGAAATGGTGCCAGTCATGTTGGCAATAACCTGAAGTGCTCTGGAGCGTGTGGAGAGGTGCTCTGTTGGGCATATGAGTTCAAAAGATACAATGGATATGCCCGCTGCCATCTTGCACCGGTGACATCATTTGGTGCCGTAGGCTGTGTTGTGGTGACTGGAAAGCGGACCCTGGGTATATCGAGTCCCAACCATATGGCCTACCGCTCAATAACGAGCAGAGGTCAGATGTCAGATGGGAGATTGATTAAAAAACTGATTTGGAAAGAAAAGGAAGTGAGTCATTGTTTATTGTTGGGAGTGTCGGAGGCTTTTGATCGCTCCTAATTTTAAGCGTGTTGCAACCATCAAATTTTTTATTTAATTTAATTTCAAAAGTCAATAAAGTTGATGATTGTGTGATTTTATTTTTCCCCCATTTTCTCTCTGTTTTAAAGAAGGTCGTTTAGACACACAGGCAGTTTGGTTTACTAAAAGAAGAACTTTGCATTCGGATCGCCTTCTGCTTTGTCTCTTAATCAGATCTGGTGCAATAATCTGCAGCAATAAAATATGCTTTTATCATTTTTGCACGAATGAGTCAGTGACCTCGTAATTCCCTGCATAGCTTCAACTTCCTTCATGCCAATAAGAAAATAATTATTAACACCTGTTGACATGTGTGAGAATACGTTTCTGTTTCCACAAAATGTGCGCACACGCGCACACCATATGGAAAGCACCTCTGTACGAGTTGGGCCTCTTCAGGGTCATAGTACTGTTCATGCCGACCGTCTGTCACACTGTCATGACTTACTCCTAAATACCACAATTTAGGTATTAAAATATTAGCACTACAAGTAGTTAATTGCCTTTTAATATGTGTTTCAGCTCTTCTAAGTGTTCCTAGTATACAGTTGTATCGCCCACTGATTTGAATGTTAGTCTGAGAATATAACTACAGCCCTCCCCAACACCCACCCCTGTACCCAAAAGGGGAAAAACACACACACGTACACACACACACACACACACACACAAGCGCTCACAGTTTCTTTGGGGACTATTGTAGCATATTGCTCTCATTATGTTTCTGGCCGAAACTCTTTTTCAGTTTTTGAGGGGGAAGAGAACACGAAGGAGTGGGCTAAAAGATTTAAGATAGGAAACATGGGGCTGGAGAGTTTATGGGATATGTGGGAACAGAGGAAAAAAAGCTTGAAACGTGTGTGGGGGCACAGCGTGCAAGAGGTGGGAGATGCAGGATTGTAGAATTGGAGGTTTTGACGGAAGAGAAGAGAGAAAGCAAGCAAGTTTGTTGAAGACGAGCAGGCCAGACCTCAGCACAATTTCTGGGCACTGTTTAAGGGGAAAATTCTGAGGATGTGGTCTCAGTGCCTCACTCAGTTACTGTGCCCTTTTATTTCATCACTTTGGCCATTCCTCAGAGTAATTGTGTGTGTGAGTGTGAGTAGACGTTTGCATGCTTGCATGTGTGTGTTGTTGCAGAGCAGAGGATAGTGGTTTGAAGAGTGATAGTTTTACACCAGCTTTGCAACACCACCAATGCCACAGGAAAATCTAGTCAGACTGTTCTGCTGCTGCTTTGTCATGTTATTACTCTTCACACGATGTATAGAAAGAACATGAAGGCAGGCCGAAAGGGAAGTTTTTGGAATTTCTGAATCACCCTCGCACAGGTTCTATATATATATATATATATATATACAGTATGTGCTGCGTGCAAATGGGAGTTCTTGCAGACACGCATCCATCGAGCTGCTAGTCCTCTGTGTGCAGACCTAATTAGGCAAAAGTGGAGCTGAGTGACAGGTCTGACAGAACTAATGAGTTCATTTAACAGCACCAAAGGCAAAAGGAGGCATCGAAACAAACGCATGATGTAAGCAAAAAGCATTTAGTCTGTCTGTAATATGCCATGTTAGTTAGGACAGCCTAACCAACTATAGTTTGGTTGCTTTATACCACTTTTGCATAGTGCGATTTAGCCATTCTGCCAAAATTCCAATTTGCTTTGACATTAAAAATGTTAATGAGGTCCGTCTAATCATAGTCTGATTCAAACTGCCAACTAAAGTATTCATAGATTAGTTTTGTGGTTCAGGGAGGAGGAGAGGTGGAAGAGATCCGGGAAATTTTAGCCGTCAAGTTTATCTGACATCAAAATCTGAAAGAGATTACAACCGCTATTATACAAATACAGATAAGTCACAGCCAGAAAACTGATATCATATATTCCAGTAGCAGAAGTGCATTAACATTAGCTCAGAGTTGGGAAAAAAAAATTTCTAAATAAAGAATTTGGTTCAAATTTAGTTAATGTAACTAAAAAAACTTCTCTTTTGATTCTGAAAAAAATTGTATGGCTCATATGTGAAGAGTTTGTGATCGATTTCAGTTTCGAGCTGAGTGTCTTGGGTGGCTAAGTTTTCTGACATTGATATACAGGGACTATTTCATTTATTACAATATTAATACTTTGAGGGGTTTTTTTATGTGTGCAGTCATAGTTCCATATCCAGATTTTCTATATTTTCAACACACCTGTGTCATGTTGTACTGCTCTGGCATCCCTCAGGGCTTTGTTTCTGCTCCTTGATACTTTCTCTCTGTGATTGGTATGTTTTTGCAAGGTCATCAGTTTTCCCTGTTTCTGTACCAGTGATCTGAACTTAAAGTCCTTACGAGTCTTTCCACTCAGGCTCAGGCACGCCTCAGCGTCAGATGGCTATGTTCTCGGCATTTGTGCCTCCGTCTCAACAAGAACCGCCGCGTTGTTGCTCTGGAAAAACATCAGTGTCCGAAAAAGGCACCGAAAGGGTTGCTTCAAGGCTGACAGGCTCAGCACTGGGACCTTCAAAGAAGCACTCATTTAGTATTTGAAAGTAAATAAACATGCACAACCACAGATAACAGAGGGTCTGCGGATGGCAAATATCTCCGCTGAAATTTTTGGCACCAGATCTGATTAGCA
Organism: Pao palembangensis; assembly: GCA_015343265.1. Classification (NCBI taxonomy): domain Eukaryota; kingdom Metazoa; phylum Chordata; class Actinopteri; order Tetraodontiformes; family Tetraodontidae; genus Pao; species Pao palembangensis. The sequence goes on from CM027092.1 coordinate 2,641,105, forward strand.
GTTGGAGAGTCGAGCCACGCATTGAGAAATGCTCTCACACTCACTTATGTATTCCAAACCACTTATGTTTGCAGAACGGATTCCTGACTTTGTTAGTATGGGTGGTGTGGTTAGAAGAGTTTTGGCTCATTGCCTCAAGATTACTACATGCCCCACCTTTCAGTCTGAGTCACACTATGCATAGAACAATAAAGAGAAGCATGCAGGAACTCATCTCACCTCATTGTTTAACTAATTTTAGATCTATATACAATCCCAGTGCTGGATGTTTTCAGTGTGTTTTAGTGTTCACTTATGCACGCGCACACAGACACGGACGCAGTTTCAAATCTAATTTGTCAGTCTACTTTTAAGAATGAGCTCACCTCTTTACAGTATCGGGTTACCTACAGAGCAGACATTAACAGTAATCCAATACACACATAGTCATGCTCTAGCTTTCCTTGTTTTTCATGCTTTTATGCATATTGTGGCTCACAAAAGTTGAAACTGAAAAAAAAATTCGTACTAGAGCAGAAACACTGAGGAGATAAATGGGTCTGATCTAGGGAGGATACGAGAGGACAAGAACAAGCGAGAACACGTGACTGTGCTGATGAGGTCATGAGGTGTACAAACCAAAATGAGTATCATTAATTATGGTCTTAAAAAAAGAAATGCTGACAGCTAGCAGGGGCTGTTAACACAACTACTTCTTAATCCAAATCAAGGAAGTCCTCATTTATAATGTTTAATTATAAATATACGTAAAGAGTGTTTGTGTTTAAAAAGAATAATGAAAATAATTTTATTGTTGTCTTAGACAGCAATCTGTCATTTTAATCCATTTAATTCTACCACATAAGCTGCTGAGAGAATTCAGCCACGGCCCTCTGCAGCTGTGTAACTGGCGTACTCAAAATATGTATTTAAAGGTGCCTGAATACTGACCCTAACCCCTTTCAGGAAACATCCCAGGATTTTCTCTGTTATAGGAACAGGTAGAGGACCTAGAAGTATTGTGTGCTGGAACAGTGCGTCAATTTTGGTTCTGTTGATGTTTTCAAGCAAGCAAGGACAGTTTACTTACTACTCAAATATACTGTAAAAAAAAAGTTTTAGAACGGCTTCACATTTGATTCGTTTGATAGCAAAGTCTTAAATTAGTATTCTTTGCATTTTTTAATTTACAAACTAATTTTGGCACATGATATAATGGCTATATGATTACTGTATGTATCCTGCTCTGTCACTCTCAACAGTGAAGTACATCCGGGAAGTTTCTCCGCTCTTTAAGAAACCTTCTCTGGTGGCTGACCTGCCATGGGATGGTGCCCGCCCACAGTCGCCCAGCTACAGTGGAAGTGAGGACTCTGGTTCCCCCAAACACAGCGGTTCCTCTCCCTCCAAAGACAGAAAGGTCATCAGTCTAAAGATGTGCTTTATTAGCAGGAACCTCACCATGCCAGACTTGGAGAACAGGTAAGCTGCTCCTCGTCTTTGTGCATGTGTAACCAACTGTGTAAAATTTAAGCTTTCCGTCTTTTTCTTTTTTCAATTTCACGTCAAAATACTGCCCAGCATGACAAATACCTCTTTGTGTCCTGTTTCGTTGTGCTGAACTCGCTAATTGATCATTTCATTTTCACAGATGCTTATTTTATTATCGCCGTGTCCTGTAATTTTAATCTTTGTCTGATTTAGACTGTTGGAGCTTCACTCACCAGACGGCCAGCATACGGTGGTGCTGCGCTGTAAAGACGCCCCCACGGCTAACTCCTGGTTCACTGCCATGCACACAAACATTGCCGCCCTGCTGCCACAAGTCCTGGCTCACATCAACGCCTACCTGGGAGCCTCGTTGTCAGCATCCACACACCCCCACCTCAAACACATCGGCTGGTTAGCTGAGCAGGTATTTAAAGCTCATTTAAGCATCCACTTGCTTACATACAGTTTTTTATTAGAGCATTTGTTAATCAAATAAGTTGGATACATTTTGTATTTTATCTACCACTGAATAACACATCAAGACACATTATTTCTATTTATGCACATCAGTTATCATGTTTGACCAGATTAATTAATAATGTTTTGATAAGATATGCACGCGATCTGTCAAGAATAAAGCACATTGGCCCTCACTTATCAATCCTGAGTAGAAACGCGTGCAGATCTGGGTGCAGGGCTAGTGGTACGAAAAGACGCACGTGCGATTCATGAAAATTCCGTATGTGGCCAATCCCAGCAGACGACTCAGCGGGTCGAAGAAGAATAGTTTAATTTTACAGTTTTATTTCTGAAATATTTGGACTTTGAATCTGTAATATCTGGAGTTGACTGAATATTTTCAGGGTGCTAGACACAGAAAAGAAAAAAACCATCTCTACCAAAAGCATAGGTTTAATTGGGGGAGCTGTTGAAATTAAATGTGAACAAATAATGTAGTTTAGTGTAAAAATTAAAAGGAGTTTTCAAATGTACAATAATCTGAGCCAACAATTGAATTCTTTCAGTTTAGTTAAGTGCTCATATTTAAGCAGTGCTCTGTAAAGGAAAAGGCTAGCTGTGAGTTTTCCTTTCTATTACTCTGACGTCATTTCACACATTTAGACCTTAAGCATAGATACAGGCCCTTCTACTTCAGCGCAACGACCTCTGCAACACACGGGAAGAGTGTGTTTCCTTGGTTTAACACTGGTCCTAATGTTAAACACATCCATTCAAAAGGTGACCACTGCCGGGGTGAGTTCAGGTTTACGCTGAATAACGCGTTTTAACTGAAATGTTTACTCCGCGGCGCTTTCAGACGTATGGATGTTTGCCTCTGACCCACCTCAGACAGGAAGTGCTGATATAGGTTTCTATCGCCTTGCACCGTTTCCTGCAGCACCCACCTTTCGCAGCTGCACTCATTACCGTGCTCAGTGGCGCTGCCGTTCACCAGGCAGACCTGTACCTGAATTAAGCAGGGTTTGATCAGATCATTTGAAGTAAACTCAGCAGTAAATTAAATGCAGGCTGTAAATAGTTCCAGTTATGTGATGATGAAATCATTTAGAATTGCATCTTTGATATTCTTTTGGTATGGCCCTTTTCATCCTCTTGATTTACTCTACCTGACTGTAGATCCAGCTGGAAGGAGGACGGCAGCAGTATAAGCCAGTGGTCATGGCGCTGACTGAAAAGGACATCCTACTTTTCGAATCAGTGCCGTGGAGCAGAGAGTCCTGGTCCTTACCGCTGCTCACGCATCCACTGCTAGCAACAAGGTAACAATGGCGCTAGCGCCTCACGTTGACAGAGTGTCAACGTTGACGAGGATGAGGATTCACAGTAAAGTTTCAGTGTGTCAGCTGACTGTTAATCAAATCTGTGTAGGATTAGCACCCTGTGCTGAGGGAACTGTAACAGGAAGTCCCTGAAAATGAACCTTTTCTTTTTTACAATAAAACAAAAGAGAAATTAAGTTTAAAAAGTTATGATATTGCTAGTAAGAACCAGACTGAGGACAGATTCAGCAAATACGATAAAATGATCTGTCTCCCCCCCCAGACTGGTTCATTCTGGCAGTGCTCGGGGTTCTCCTGCGCAGGGCTCAGAGCTGGTCTTTGCTACTCGGACAGGCACGGGACGGGGCATCGAGTCCCACGTCTTCCGAGTGGAGACCCACTGGGATCTGTCGTCGTGGACCCGAGCCCTGGTGCAGGGGGCTCATGCTGCCGCTGAGCTCATCAAAGAAGTTTCCATTGGTGAGTGCGGTGCTTTCACTGGAGTAGGAATTAATATTCAAGGAGACTAGATCCCACTTCTGCCTCTTGCAGTAAAAAAAAAAAAAAAAAAAAAAAAACCTCTTAATGAGAGACTGTCTTTAAAGCTAATTCTGGTACATATGTATCATATCAAATGAGTGCTAAAATAATGTATGTATCTTTATATATTCATTTATATTTATAATTGTGTTTAAACTTGTAATGATTACTACAGCACACAATGCTAATATTTTGAAAGGGTAAAAAGGCAGCTTTATTTTATATAAACTGAGCTTATGTAACTGCTCTAAAACACACAAAATCAGTTCAGACAATATGTTGGATGCCAATAATAATAATAATGATGGTAAATATAATACACTAATATTAAAATAAGCAATAATTTGACTGTGACAGGCCAGCGCTTACTTAGAGATCCCTACAGTATATTTAAATGTTTTAAAACCTCAGACTACAACTGCAAAAATTACATTGTACAGGTCAGAAAAACAAACCCACATATTGACAGATTAGGAGGAAGAAAAGATTCCAGTGTGAGTGAGGACACGTGTTAAAACAGAGGATGTGTCAGCCCACTTACAAAACACTGCTATGAGATCATTTCGATTTTTTTTTTTTTTATTTTATTTTTTTTTTCAGGTACACACATCTAAAACATTTGCTTGCATCTCCATGCACTCAGAAACACTTGAGCGATACTGCAGGAAGCTCCTGGCAGAGTATCAGTGTGCAGCAACTCTGTGTAGGAAAAGCAGAAGTGTGAGCCAGCAGAGGGGAATGTGTTCCCTCTGTGCAGAACAATCGTTGGCTGCACATGTTCACCACTGAACAGCCTCCAGGATTTTTTTTTTTTTTTTCCTCTTCACTTTAACAAACCCACAGTTGTGCAGAAACGTTCAAATCGATCAGGTTACTGTTAGGCCCCTGCAAATGGTTCCCACCCGCATGTGAGTTTAGACCAAGGCTCTGTTTTAAATCTTTCATATTCTTGTTATCAGTGGTGAGGAATATCCTAGTTTGATTTACCAATTTCCAATTCAATTTTAGATCCATACAGACATGTTTAGAGTAACCATTTCAACCCAACCTGAATGTGTTTGGACTGTGGGAGGAAGCAGAAGGATCCAGAGAAAGGACATAAAAGGAGGCTGGATGTAAACAACAGTTTGTCTTTTTATGACGCGTTTACATCTAGCGAACAGACAGTAATCCTTGCCCCCAGCTCGCCCTGCCGGTAACCCCTTTTTAACCATCCACATGTGTTTTTAAAGCCCGTTTCTCTCTTTTGGACTCTAAGGTTGCACTCTGAACAGACAGGACGTCCGACTGATGCTACATTATGAGAAAGGCTTCACTGTGACCAGGGAGCCAGCTGAGCTCACAGGCGGTGCTGTGCTGTACAGATACCCCTACGAAAAGCTGAAGATGTCCGCCGACGACGGAATACGAAACCTCTACCTTGACTTCGGGGGTCCAGAGGGAGAAATGGTGAGTTTAAAGGTCATGTCAGAGGGGCTCTGCCTGGGCCGCTCACAAAAACGAGACATCAGTTAAGAAGTGCGACTCAAACACACAGTGTTGTTGACTTATCCATAAAAGGAGTGATTTGACTTTTTGGTATTCAAAACATTTGGGAAAAGCGCAGAAAAGATATTTGCATTTATGTTTTTTGGATTGACGAGATTTCTGGGGAGAACAAGAAACGGCTGCCCAGTTTTGTTCACTACGGATCTTAATATTGACACTGTTACTTTGACTATAAGTCTTTCCTGCTTCCCTTCCTCCTACAGGTGTTCGACCTCCACTCGGGTCCAAAGCCGGTGGTGTTTGTCCTGCACTCCTTCCTGTCAGCTAAGCTTACCCGTATGGGCCTGCTGACGTGAAACCTGCAAACGACGCGCATCGTGGGCGATCGGAGACACCCAGGCGTCGTGAGGAGACTGAAGGATGGTCCTGAAATGAAATGACAGACTTTGACCCCCACCTCCACTCAGTCCTGGAGTTGTATGTTGTCTCAGAAACGTGCCTTCAAATCCACGTCTCCTTGATAGTTTGCACTCATTTGCATTATGAGGCCAGGCTTAAAAAGAAAAAGGCAAAAAAAAAGCATCTTTGTGGTTCACTTTCAAGGCCAAAAATCCAGTAAGGGTTGTTGTTACAACATTCCATGTGATCGTGTGATAGACGTGTGTATCTGACAGTGTGTTCAAAGCGAAACGTGGTAAGACGGTGGCTTCAGTGCACTTCTTATAAAACAAAGGAAGGATTTTTTTTAAAGACAGAAAAGCGCAGACTAAGTAACGCTCCCTGTTTTTCTCTCTGCCAATCATTCCATGAGAGCCTTTCAGTATCCAACTTTCTGCGTCTTTCTCTTTGTGTTGACGAGTGAGCGAAGCAAGAGTGTTAGTCAGAGCACGGTTTACTGATGTACGTGTGTGAATTCTAAATGCTTCAGTCGGCTTCGCTAGCATGCTTGCAGTCTGACACTCACCTTCCAGCGCATTATTCCAAACTGCTGTTGCAATCAGGTTTGCCAACTGTGCCTTGTTACAAGTGGACACTCAGTTTCTTTTATATCACTTTTCACCTTAAGAGAAGCTTTCGGACATGTACAAGCAGTAGTATTACCGTCACACTGTAAAGCATGTTACTGTGTTTTTTTGTTTTTTTTTATAAGCGTGTATCTTTTGATAGCATGACTTCCTTACAATGATGATATGACCGCGCGTTACCTCCTTCCTGACCAACACTACCCCCTCATTTCCATCTCTGTCACAATCAGCGCATTTCAATTTGCATGAGTTCTGGTTATTTACAGTAACATTTTTTCTGGTTTACGAATATTATGAAGATTACGGGCTCGGTTAGAGGACTGCAACATGGCAGTCGCACTGATCTGTTTTAATAAGATGACCTGTAACACACATGACATCCCACAGTAGAAGTTTCCTTTTTCGTACTTTTTTTTTAATTTGGTACCGTCCGTTATCTTTCGAGCCCTGCCCTTTTCAGCAGAATGTAGTCAAAATGCAATGGAAATTGTAAGTAGGTCTTATTAGAGAAAAGATTTGCAATATACCTGATTTAAACTAGGATCCCTTTTCATGTGTCTTGTGATTTATGGCAGTAATTTATACAAGTTAAAAGGCATTTTAATTGTTTTATCGTTGGGACGTCCGTTTGGTTTAAATGTCCGGTCTACGAGACACATTATTGCGATCAGCAGGACCGTGATTAAAATGTTTTCATAAGCTTTACTTGGCACATCTTGCTCAAATGACCCTTCGGAAGAGCCCCTGCATTCTTTTTGGGCCTTAGATAATGAAGCATTGTGTCCTCTCATGGTGCACCATAGGAAAACAAGCTAACTTTTCTGTTCTCAGATAAGGTACACAATCACAGCGCAATCATACCCTTGTGAATGGTTAAATAACCTTGTGCTTTATTGGACAATGTGAAAACATGTAATTACACACTTTATATAACTGCATTATATATATTTTAATTGATGAGGGGCTGTGCTCAATCGTAGGCTCATCTTGCGTCCCTTTAACCATGTAAATCGGATATTTCAGTGATATTTGGCTTGGTTTCCCTCCTTATTTCTACACTGAGGCAGGCGTGAAGTATTTCACTTGGTCACCATACTTTTCTTACCATGTTTGATGATTATTGTGCTTTCCTGACTCGTTGGGCAATAAGCTGCGGGCTGTCCTTTGAGCTTGATGCACTAATCAATCAAACCTTGTTCAGTTTTTGAATGTACGCCTCTTTTCATTTTAGAGATTTGTTTTTTGTATTCTTTGTTCTAAAAAAAAAAGATGTACTTTCCTGTCTATGCAAAGCGATGCTTCAAAGGGTTTTATTTAACCAAAGGTAATACCTGTGGCAACTTGCGTCCAATACAATCATTGAACTGAAAATTCCCAAAAGGAAAATAAAAGTGCTGCTGCAGTTACCACTCTTATGCAAAGTATTTAGGCTTCTTTCCAAGATATGGTATATAATGTATGATAGCAATGTAATAATCTCCAATGTAAATACATGCCAATAAAACTGTTACAAAAGGATTTTACTGATTTTTGTTTGTGTTGTTTTAATATAGAGTTATTGCATTGAGTTGTGTGGTCCTTCACATAAACATAAACGTGTTCTAAATAAATTACTGCTGCGACCTAATAAGTTCAATATGGGGCGGAAGTACAGCGTCCGTTGACTAAATATCTTTCCTTGATCGATTGGCAGATTATAAGCTTTTGCGTCATGTGGTACAGAAACCAATAGATTTATTTATAACAATGCGTTCATCTTAAATACTGGAGTCATATTTTGAAGATCTAAACCGGAAGTTATCTTCGTTTGTAACTGTATTGGGCCGAAGCACCGCTGTCATATTTACAAGCTAACCCTTTGGCAGCTGTTTTGTGATGTAAATATTCTTGTATTCTTTCAGGACACACGTATAAAACGTCATTGTTGTAAATATCTACCTTTGGTTCGATCTGGAGTATATAAATTTGGGTGAAGAGCAGAAAAGTGAGATGAAATGACAACGTCAACTTTACAGGTAAGCTAATGTTAGCAAGCTAGCGTTGTGATGCTACAACATAACTTGGTTTAGCCCATTACAACTATTCTGTAATTGACGCTAAAGCCGAAGGAGTCATTTGACTGAGACGTTTATCAGTGGCTCTCTGCGTTAAGATTGTGATAGCTTGTAAATGCAAACTTATTTTAAGTAAAATTCCGTATGATGAAATGGTAATATCAAACAGAAATGGACATTTGCGTTTAGCCCCTGTGCTATAATGTTGATAATAGCAAGTCGTCATCAGGGCCGTGTCCTTTGCTGACAAACAGAGAACACAGATTTATTATAATCAGCGTTATTTTTTCAAGAATACCTATTTGGAAAGATTTGCAATAAAACGTATGCGATGGGTGCAGGTGTTTTCATCGGTGGCTGTTTTTCTTAGAGCCCCCTTTGTTTACATATGCAGTCCAATATTTTACATATAGTTTGACATCGCGATAAATTACATTTTCTTCCGCTGATAGTATTTTCACTTTTTATCGTTACGTGTACATCTGTCATTTGATGGTATGTCCATTGCAGAAAGCAATTGATCTTGTGACCAAAGCCACAGAAGAAGACAAAGCAAAGAATTATGAGGAGGCCTTGCGGTTGTATCAGCACGCTGTGGAATATTTCCTACATGCTATCAAATGTAAGCACAAAAGATGTATATATTTTTTCACAGTATGGCCATTCATTGAATGTGGCTTTCATTCAAACGAATGTTTTGATGTTTCCACCTTTTAGATGAGGCTCACAGCGACAAGGCAAAGGAGAGTATACGAGGAAAGTGCATGCAGTATCTGGACAGAGCAGAGAAGCTCAAAGACTACCTGAAAAATAAAGACAAGCAGGGGAAAAAGCCTGTTAAAGAGTCACAGAGCAATGACAAGTGAGCGATCTCTGCTCTTTTTCTAAAGAAATGTTCCTGTCTTTGGATTTATTGTGACTATGGCAACCTTTCTTTGCTTGTCGCCTGCAGGAGCGATAGTGATAGTGAGGGGGAAAATCCGGAGAAGAAAAAACTGCAGGAGCAACTTATGGGTATGTCAGTTATAATCAGGTTTTTCAGTTGCACTGGCAATTGTTGTCTTTCCAAATGCCTACATACCTTACTTAAATTGATGTTCTTTGCAGGCTTGAGTTTAGTTGTTATTTCATTGCTGCAGAGCTACATTCTGTACTTTTGTCCAAGTCATGCTTCTTTATTATCATGTGTGCAGGTGCCATTGTGATGGAGAAGCCCAATGTTAGGTGGAACGATGTTGCCGGACTAGAAGGAGCAAAGGAGGCCCTGAAGGAAGCTGTAATCCTACCTATCAAATTCCCACACCTCTTTACAGGTAGCAGGGAATGCTATCCTTTGTTAGTTCTGCTTGGTTTCGTAAAGTCAAGCCACTTTCACACCTGTAATGTGACCACACGGACTATCTGAATTGTATCTCTAAGCAATGTAGATGTGAACAGAGAAGGTTTTTGCTTAAATTTATGCTGGACCTGCAGTCATATAGTAGCACTAGCTGAACCTCTTGTGCGAATACAACAGGACATTTTCCACAGCTGAGTGCTGCGTGGGTTTGTCAATGGTCAGTACACAGTTGGAGGAGTGCAGATAAAAAGATTGATGTGCAAAAGTGATATTTCCACAATGACAATCTCTCCACTAACTGGAGAGATGAAAAAAGAGTCTAATACAGAGAAACTCCTGATGTGGTCTACATGTGTGAACATAAAATGTGATCTGATTCTCTACAGATCTTATGAAGTTAATGTGGAAAAGGGGCTTGAAATGATTCACCATGAATAGCTGTAGCACCGATATATCATGTTTACGCTAAATTCTATTTCAAATGATGCTAATCTTATATGAGCTTGAAGCATACTAGCATGTTTACATCCAGAGAACAAGAGTTTTGTTTAAACGTTATGCTGTTTTACCATTTTTTAATTATTTTTCTTAAACTTAGGACTTTACTGATTTGGATATTCCATATAGCCATTTCAGATTTTCTGGTTAATTTTAATACAACTAATTTTACAATCTTTCACAAATAAGCTGCAGAACAACTACAGTATATTCCCTCATGCCAGTGCCTGACTGATAAAAAGAATATAGTTTTCACTGTACTGTAATTGTAAGTTATGTTCTGCTAAGTTGAATCTTTTGATGCAGCTAAAAACAGCACCATCTTTGGTTTTTGAAATTACACCACTAAAACATGCGTTGTACCACTGTGGCGTAGCAGGAACTGTTATGACCTTCCTCATTACTCCTGGCTGTGTGTGTTCTCAGGCAAGCGGACTCCGTGGAGAGGCATCTTGCTGTTCGGTCCTCCCGGAACAGGGAAGTCGTATCTGGCCAAGGCTGTGGCCACTGAGGCCAATAACTCCACATTCTTCTCTGTCTCTTCCTCTGACCTCATGTCAAAGTGGCTGGGAGAGAGTGAAAAGTATGTTTCCTCCTACAGTGTCAGTTCATATAGTGTTAAATGAACGTCCTTGGTCAGCAGACTGCTCAAAACACACATCATAAATGTGTCTCAAATCTAGGATGTTAAAGGTCTCAGCTGTTTTAAAAAGAAAAAAAAGTTCATTTAGAATTTAAATAAGTGGCAGTTAAAGGTACAGTATGCAATCCTGCATGGTTTCAGCACAGTTTCGTATTTGTTTCATTTTGTTGATTGATTTTGATTCCTTTACCAAAAGTCTATCTCCAGACGTCTTTTTGCTAATGTGATGCCACGTTCACCGCTTTTCCATCTCTCCTTGATTCTGTAAGACTGGTGAAGAACTTGTTTGACCTGGCCCGCCAGCAGAAACCCTCCATCATTTTCATTGACGAGGTGGACTCTCTGTGTGGCTCCAGAAATGAGAACGAGAGCGAGGCTGCGCGCCGCATCAAGACAGAGTTCCTGGTGCAGATGCAGGGTGAGCTGACTCGGACACGCTCCCAGACCCGAGACTGACCAATCACCATTATCCACGATGAAGAATGTGCCATGTGGGGTAACACTGCTCCGCTCTCTTGTGTTTTAGGTGTGGGGAACAACAATGACGGAATCTTGGTGCTTGGGGCCACGAATATCCCCTGGGTGCTCGATTCTGCCATCCGAAGGAGGTCAGAGGTCACTTCACTAACCCACAGTTTGACGTTTTTGAATTAAAAGTATTTGCTTTATGTTTTACTGCTACGAGAGCTATATTTTAGAAACCAATGGCATCAGTGGCTCAGGCTCGTGGTGATGTAATGGGGCCAGGGCACACTTTGGGCCCACTGGTAGCATGTGAGCATCATGTAAATACCTGAGTACTGTCAGTGAGCATGTCCGTCCCTTTAGGAGCACCGTGCACACACAGCCTCTGATGGCTGCTTCCAGCAGGGGAGTGGGCCAAAGCTCAGACCATCTCAGACTGGTTTCTTGAACTTTGTAACCAGTTTGCTGTACTGCATTTCCTGTAGAAATATTTACGGAGAGCACCGCATCATATATATGTAGCTCAGCATTGCCCTGGAGTCTGATAAACGTGTGCATGTTGTGTTGAAGATTTGAGAAGCGTATCTACATCCCCCTGCCTGAGGAGCCAGCACGAGCGCAGATGTTCCGCCTCCACCTAGGCAACACCCCGCACAGCCTGAGCGACGCCGACTTGCGGCAGCTTGCCCACAAAACAGACGGTTACTCCGGCGCGGACATCAGCATCATCGTCCGGGACGCTCTCATGCAGCCCGTCAGGAAGGTCCAGTCTGCCACACACTTCAAAAAGGTGAGCGTTGATCCAAGGTTTGCAGGAAGGACAAACAGGTGCTGAGGGTTTAACAGTCCCCCCTTCTCCCTGCAGGTTCGCGGCCCATCTCGGAGCAACAACCAGGTGATGGTGGATGACCTCTTGACACCTTGTTCCCCCGGTGACCCTGCAGCCATAGAAATGACTTGGATGGATGTGCCTAGTGATAAGCTATTGGAACCCATAGTCTGCATGGTGAGAAAAAGCATCTAATCACAGTTAATGATCTGAAAGTCATCTATATATAAACAATAACGCTGTGATTTTTATGGAAGTTCAGTCTGTTTAAGTCATGGAAATAAGGCAGGTGAGAACATCACATCTCTGGATTTTTTTTGCTTGCAGTCGGACATGCTGCGATCTCTGTCCACCACTCGTCCTACAGTTAACACTGAAGATCTACTGAAGGTCAAGAAGTTCACAGAGGATTTTGGGATGGAAGGCTGAGTCCCGGTGTCGCCCCCACCACTCCCCACCTCTCTTCATTTCATTAGAAGAATCCCAGCCAGCACTCAGTCCACCCCTAAAGTCCTGAGCTCATCCTTGTAGCTTCCATCTCTCTGGTGAGCACTTGGTTCACTGCCTTTGTGGATTTAAAAAAAAAAAACAACCTAAAACGAGTGATGCGTACGCAGGAAATATATGTAGTATTTCTGAATTCTAAAGACGTGAGGGTTTTTTTTTTATTTTTATTTTTTTTGAATCCCCGGAGGAAGTCGGCCAAATGCTGCAAAAGAAAACTCTATTGTGATCTGTTGTTGGACGGTAGAGCCCATGTCTCACTTTCTTCTGACAGCAGTTGATTAAAACAACAACAAAAGAAAACAGCCACGTTCATTTTAGGGAAGTAGTATTTGAATCTGTCGTAGATTCTGAATGAAGGACCGTGCGTTTCGTTGCCGATGTGCACTTTGCTTTGAATCGCAATGATGGGCGTCTCACTGCTATTTGAAGGAAAAAAAAAAAGACGGTAGCATGCGATGGTGTGAATGCGTTTAGGTGTTTTTATTGAATTTGTGTTTTGCTGTTCTGGGCCATCTGCAGCGATGTTGTCGTGTGTGCGTCAGCCACGAGCAGCTTCAGTGTTTTTGTTTGAGAGAGAGAGAGAGAGAGAGAGAGATGTGCTTGATCGTGAAGTAAACAGCAGTTTGCGCCATCATTCCTCTACATGCTTTTGAAAATAAAAGCATGTCATCCCTTTCAGTTGCATTACGTCATCCTTCTCAGCAGATGGAGTTTGCTTGCTTGTTGTTTTGTTTTTGTTTTTTTTTCTGTGAGGGCTTTACCATCCAGCTGAGACTGAACCTTCGTACTCCACAGCAGCCGTTACTCCATTTCTGAGATGAGAAATAACAATACTCGACCTCCAAACAGCTGCCAAACAGAGCGTGTACAGTTTCATTTGCGTCCTGTAGCGTTGGGTACAGCATTGTGTCTGTGATTAATGTAAATATTACTTAGTTTGAGATCAATCAAGCACACCTCTCTGTTTGAACACTTTATTTTGGGATGTTGACAGTGTGCGTATTTTTTTTTTTTTTTTTTGAGTATTGCAGAACATCTGACATGCAACTTCACACACTATATTTGAAATACATGTACGCTACGCATTGTGATGGAGCTTTTGCAGGTTTATATCTTTAGGGAGGTAAATCCGCGCGATGTTCCTTCTCAGCACTTAACACTACAATATAGATTTGTTGGTTTTTTTTCCCCAGTTTGACCATTGCTGGTCATCTCTATCAGCTGCCAAGGGGCAGAATCACAGCCAATTTCTGTCTAAACCAAACTAATCAGATGATTTGTCCCAACTGTTGACTGTGTAATCAGGGCTGCAGAGGTGGGAACGTGTCTGGGATTGCTAAGTGCTGTGTGTGTGTTTGTGGAGATACATGCTGGGTCAGTGGGAAGTGTTATTAATGTCCCTGTGAGGGATCTCAACCAGCTGCTGGCCATGTATCCATCATTACTAATTTATCCTACATTAATAAAAACCTGACATTTCAACAGAAAAAGGGAGTGTTTATGTTCTATGTCTATGTTTTACTGAGGCCACGGTTGTACCGTACACTTTGCCATCCAGCTGAAGCCCTATAGGAAAACATTCTCTTGTATTTCCTACTAGTTTTACAACTGAAGCCCGCAGACGCGTGACGGATGATCAGAAAATGAAGATATGGAAGTATGACTTTGAACCGTTACAGCAGATGGACTTTACATCAAGGACACTTTGACAAGTCACCGGTTGTGACACCTAAATCCAAGATTTTGTGTTATGCTTTAAATTACAGACAGATTCTTCAACATTTTTTCTCCATTTTCGTTGTTTTCAAGTGAGGAATCATACTAGCAGAAGAGCAAAACATCTACAGGTTAAGGCAACTTTGTCTTCATCACCATGTACAAGAAAACTAAAGTGAGATTTCTATTTAGCCTCAAAACTGGGTCTACATTTCATAAATGGGCATTTATATTAATAATGTGCTTGTCTGTGCCAGCTTGGCCTCAAACGCCTCTAAACTGGGTTTGTTCATACTTGCTGGACCTCTTCACATCAGAATGTCCTTTCTTTGACAGTAGCTTACAAACAGAATGCATCTTTTACATAAAAACGTAGTCTCTTGGCCCTCATGTTTGTCAGACTTTGCTCCGTTTCACGTTGCTCTCTGCCGGGGGAGCGGCTCGCTTGTTGCGATGGTGAGGGAATGTTGGCATCAGCTCCGGTTCGCAGGCTGCATGAAAACAGCAGCAAGACATGATTAATCATCTCCGTCATTATCTCAGGGAGACGATTCCAGCTGGAGCCAAAAAGGGGAACACTCACGTAGAGGTTTCTCTTTGAAGTAGGAGCTCTCTAAACAATCTTTGGCGGTAGCTCTGGATCAGGGAAACAGGCCAGGTCCAGTCTCCTTGTAGCAGCATCACGTTCACACATTGTGATCTATAATGATAAATACTGTACCTGCGCTGTGGGTTGTACATGAAGAGCAGGTTGAGCAGCCTGTGTCCAGCGTCGGACAACCAGATGAATTTATTCTTCAAGTTATTGTACGGCTGTTTCCTCAGACTGTACTGACCAATGAGTGGCAACTTAGAGAAACCCTGAAACACACACACAGAAGTTCAATCTGACCCATCCTCGTTTGACATCAAAATGATAAAGCTAAGTCTTGCGCTAAGCGGGCTGACCGGCCAGATGTTTTCATTGGGGGTTCCCAGCAGCTGAACGATCAGATCAACCTGCTGGATCTCAGAAGTGCCAGGCAGCAAAGGTTTGTGAGCCAGCAGCTCGGCCAGGATGCAGCCAACAGCCCTGAAGAGTAAACGTCAAATTGAGATTAGATGCCTGCACAGGCAACAGACACACACATCCTTCCTTTCAAATGTTTTAATTTTAATAAATGCACAAAATTGATCTCTACTGCATGTGCATAAACCCAGAGTTAGAGCCTCACCACATATCCAGGGCTGTAGTTTGAGACTTTGTCCCTAGGAGGAGCTCTGGCGCTCTGTACCTACAGACACATGAACGAGGACGTATGTGACAAGGTCCTTGCCTTCCAGAGATAAATGAATTAATGGGGAAAGGATTAGTGCGAGAGATTAAAAGGGAGCGTTTCCACTGAGGCTGCACAAGTACAACGTACCTGTAAGCCGGCTGTCAGGCAGCCATTACTACTGTCAATGACTTCACCGAAATACAAAATGACGTAAAGGAAGTAAGATTTGTTTTTTAATACCAAATAATAAAAACTAGCAAAGGACATACATCATTGTGATTAAAAAAAAGCATATTTGAGAACAGATAATGTAACGTTTTCCCTTTTGGTCTGGATCCTACCTAAAGCGATGGGAAAGTGGCCAAGCCTGAGCTCTCTTTGTGTATAATTAATGAATGCAACGGTAACTGCAGCTAAATCTGGAGAAATACATCATTGTGATCTTTAATGCAGAATCAAACATTCACAAAATTGTTCATGCTCAACATATCTGCCGCTAATATCCATACGTAGAAGGTTCCACTCACCATAATGTGACCACTCTGGGAGTCATGGGCTGCTGTGGAATGCCATACATCCTGGCCAGCCCAAAATCAGCTGGAAACAGTCACAATCCCGTCAACACACCGGTACAAATGACAGTTGTTTTCAATAGAAACTCATGTGTTTTCTCAATCCTTCAATCACCATGTGAGAAAATGTTAGAAATGAACGCAAAGATGTAAGATTGTTACACAGATGTTGTTACACAGCTGCAGTGGTTTGAGTGATGGGGGTGACTCACCAATCTTTACGCAGCCTTTGTCTGTCATCAGCAGATTAGACACCTTCAAGTCCCTAATAATGAGATTGGAGAGGATAATGACCCAACCACCTGACTGGTTCACCCCCTCCCCCTACGGCTCCAGCGGAGCTGAATAAAACCTGCTTTAAGGACTTTCACAAACAGCTGTAATTAACACAAAGGTTAATGGACTACTTGGCTTGCTGAAGTCTAAAGACCTTCACAGACAGTGGAAGGGAAGAAAACAGAACGTCCTATGAAAGCCAACTCATTCACCTGTTTTCAATAACAACAAAGTGACTTTCTGGCCAAAATTTGAGGACAGAAAAGCCCATAATCAATACCCAACTGAGAGTGCCTCCAAAACAAAATATTTCCCTTCATGTACAAACAATGACACTCGATTTATGTAGTTTAATAGGAGCACAGAGCTTCTAAATACTAAGGAGCTAATAGAGAAATGTGTTCAGGAAGGAACGGGGTTTACAGTTACAGCTCCGGTCACTGACCTGTGTATGATGAAGTTGTGATGGAGGTACTCCAAACCTCGGAGCAACTGAAGAACTATACATTTCACCTGAATAAAACAAACATAAAGTGATGCATACAAGTGTATTTTAAACATTTTCATCTCAACATCACAGATTAGTTCTAGGCAAGTGGTCAGATCTTTGCATGGTTACACAAAACCTCTTAAATTATTAAGATGACAACACAACTTTTTTTCGTTGTTGTTCATTTGATCATTTCTGTTTCATACCTGAGCCTCAGAGAACGGAGTCTGCATGTTCTCCAGCAGACTGGCCAAATCCTGCTCACAGTAACTCATCACCAGAAACAGACTGAAATAGAAACACACACACACACACACAGATCTACCATGAGCAAATAAATTGTATCTGTGTTTGAAGCAGGTTATTTAGTGCTTGTCCGACCTCTCCAGGTTGCTGCCAACAACCACTTCTTTCAGCTCCACTATGTTGGGATGCCTCAGCCTCAGAAGCAGGTTGATTTCCCTCAAACTACTGATGGGGATCCCTAACAAATAAAACCGTAGCTTGGTACGTGTTTCAGATCTTTTAAAAGAACAAAATGTAATAAAAGCTAACATTAAACAAACATGCAAAAGAATTTAATCACTGAAAACTAAAGCCATGTGATTGCAATCCCAATTTATTATATCTAACACAATACCCAGGCCT
Source organism: Pao palembangensis (assembly GCA_015343265.1). Classification (NCBI taxonomy): domain Eukaryota; kingdom Metazoa; phylum Chordata; class Actinopteri; order Tetraodontiformes; family Tetraodontidae; genus Pao; species Pao palembangensis. The sequence continues at coordinate 2,658,705 of CM027092.1, forward strand.
TATTTATCACATATACAGTTAATGTTTACAGATGCACATAGAAAATTGTTTAAGCAAACTGCTTATAATCCTTGCGGCTATTAAACTCAGCTCTTACCATCCTTTTCTTTGTCCATGCGGACCTTTTTCAAGGCCACAATTTCATCGGACTTTGTGTCTCTGGCCCGATCTACAGCAAGAGAGAGAGTCAGAGAGTTACTATGCCAACTCATTTATAAATTAACATCAAAGTTCACACCAACTTCACAACTTACACACAATCCCGTAAGTTCCTTCTCCAATGCGGTTGAGCTTTTCAAATTCTCTGACACTTCTGCAGCTTCCAAACTGAAAAAAATGCAAAAACAACCAGACACTTTGTTGGAGACCATTTGTCAAAATCAGGATACAATAACACTTAAACTTGCAATGTCCTTATCTGAGAATCATGAGAAACAAACTCATTATTCTTTAGACTAGACTTATTTTACTCTCACCGCTTTAGCTGCAGCTCCCCCCATCTTTTAAAATAGTTTTTTCTTTTTTCTTGCTTTATCATTTGTTCCTCTCCTTATGGACGTCATTTGTTATTACATCTGTCTGGTTTTGTTTTTGGAAAACGGTACCGTTTTTACTTTTCGAGCTATAGAGTAAACTTAAATGGAAGATTTAAAAGAATTTCAAAATGGCTTTTTTTTTTTTTGTAAATAGTTTTCTTATCTTGCCCCTTGACAGCTGGGACGGGCTCCAGCAGACCCCTGCGACCCAAAGTGTGGATAAAGCAGGTACAGAAAATGGATGGATGGATAGTTTTCTTACCCTATCATTTTGAGGCACTGTGAACGTTTTATTAGTCTTGATTGATTTCAGCTTTATTGGATCGTGTTCTTCCTCGCCAACTGTATCCATTCGGTCATTCGAAGTCATTTTCAGCCTGAAAACAAACAAGTGTTGCCCATTATATCTTTTCAGACAAATTGAGGCGGTACAGTCTTTAGGGCGCTGCCATATTGTTTTGTTCCGCTTTATAAATGGACAACCAAGCACTTTCCCGGAGTTTAACAGGAAAACCCTTTTTCTTTACCTTTTCCTGGAAAGACTTTGTAATTTTACGTTTAGGCACTAAGATTTAGATATACAGTTGTGCATAAAGGTTGTAACTATTTAAAAAAAAATTAAGCAATTATAGGATGCGAGATTCCCTGAACAGAAACCTGTTTTAGGCAGGATCCTCCAAAACATATTCTTCTCTTATTGTCCTGATTTAAGTTGGTGCAGCTTCATAATCAGCTAGGTACAGTTAATATTTGCATTTTTGAAAACCAAAATTTTTTCATTCTACTGTGACAAGAACTGTAAATATATTTAGTTATCCATGCAGAAGAGTAGTACCTTGTTTTTCAATCCACCAGTAGTCAGCCAGGATTTACATTGGTGTTAGAATCAAATATATTTGTAAAAATGTTCTAAACTATTTAAAAACCAGAAAACATATTCCTTTAGTACAGACCTTTAACTCTGGTTAACTTTTAAAAGAGGTTTACAGTTGTAAATGCACACACTTTAAATGATAGCACACATCTCGACTAGGCACAATTTACCTTCTGTTGGGTTATCATTTGCTCACTAGTTTCCTCCCTGCAACAAAAGGTGTGAAAGAAGGTCTCCGCTCTTTGACAGCATCAGCTAGAGTTATGTTTGTTTTTGAGGCATAGATGTCTTCTCGTGATGGAGCCGTGACGATGATGGCTGGCGGACCTGCAGAGCAGTGAGTTGAATTTGACTCAGTGTTGGACTGTGAGGCAGCTGTAATAAAGGGACCAAAGGTTTTAAGTGTCAATGATTGAAAATACACACCACTAATACACACCGCGTGACAGTAAATTTGTGTGAGATGCACATTATTCTTAATAATTAAATAATAATTGCTTATGTCAAGCTCTCATTTGCAGTTCTACTACTTCTCATAATCTAATCACATATCTTACCATGTTTACTATATGTTGATGACAATGAGCTATTCATTTTCCTATCTATCTATCTATCTATCTATCAATTAGATCAAGTAAGGTTTGCTAACACACGCAGTTTCCTAAAGAGCAGCAGCATCTGTTTAACTAGATTATGCTTCGGTGTTCATGTGCCTACTTCCAAATTACTACTAAAAGTACTCTAAGAATAAGCAGGAACATTAACAATTGAAGATCAGCAGCGATTCAAAGTATGATCCGCTGCTTTGATACAGCATGAGGTTGTGTATTTATTTACAAGAGCTGAGGCACTGATCAGTCAGACCAAATTAGTAAACACTTATCAGAAGGAAAATCTGGTGTTTCTTGGAAAGCTGACCACATTATTTAAACTTACACTGGTAAAATGAAACAGAATAAAATACATTAACGGATGACCCTTTGCAAGTTATTCTATAGCTGAGAGAAACAAAGAATAATTAAGCAAATATTATGGGTAATTCAAATCTATTCCTTCCTGCTGACATCCCTGAAAGTATTGGGGGTTACATCCCTACCTGAATCTTCCTTATGACTTGCTCCAGACCCCATCTGGCTTTGGGCAAATGTTGGCCAGGTCTGACATATAAAAATACAGCAGTTCCAGTGTGGACAGTCTCTCCTGCAGCACATATACAGACGGCATTTAGGAGCTTGCTCATTATCCGAGGCTACTGCGGATCCTTTTCATTTCCTCCGCCACTCCCTCCCTGATTCTCTCACTCCCTGTGGACACAAGCATTAACCCAAAATACGCAAAAAGGAGCAGCAAAGGTAACAAAGTGCAAAAAAACGGCTAACACACATTTAGATAATCCCTTGTGACTAGAAGATAGTCCATAAATAGCTCCTAATGCCTTAACCTTCATAAAATAAAACAAGCGCATGAAAAGCAAAAGGGTCATGCTATTGCATTTTAAATGTAAACTCACAATGTGAGTGCTTAGTTTTTGTTTTTTTTTGGCATCCCCACAATGTCGACTGTAATTGATTGCGCAATCAAGAGGAGGCATGCGCATGTGTGGTTTTTTTTTCTTTTTTTACCTTGCTGATTACTGGTTGATAACAAACTCCTTGAGCTGATTGGACTAAGCTCTCACTGGAGCCCAAAGTCATTAGGTTGACCAGCTCATTATACAGTTTTAAAGGGAACTAGACTCTGCCATATGCCAAAGTATACTACTAATATCATTTATACTAATAATAACAACAATAATAAATGACATATAAAAGTATATGCGTAAATATTACATAATATATAGTAAATATAAATATATCAATGTCCATAGTTCTTTAAACTGAGTATATATACTTTTTCCAGTTATTATATTTAAATTGTTTCAAAAAATTAATTAAAATTGTACTATAGTATATAACAGTCATATCTGAATTAAATATGGATGATTAAATAACATCTGTGCTTGAGATGTTGGCACTACGAATGCTATTTGTTCAAATGTGAATTTAAATTTAATCAAGATGACGCTCACAACGATTTGAATTTGACGTTTTTAGAACAGATGGTGGCAGTAAAGGGACATTTCGTTGTTTACCAACACAAAAATATTTACGAAGAAAACGAGAGGGCGGGGGGCAAAATGACGTAATGCATGTAGGACCAGGAAGTGAAGTGTACGCCTCAAAACAGACCTGTATCGCTTTTTTGAAACTCTGACAATTTGTTTTTTGTGATCATTTTCAACATATACGTCTTGACATGGATGGTAAGTCGGGTTCGTAACAGCTGAAGACTCCATCTTCACAGATATCCTTTTTGTATTATACATAATGCCTCTATTGACAAGTAGCATTGACAAGTAGTTAGCATTAGCTTACTAGCTTCGGAGTAAGGTTAGCTGTCAAACCTGTTTGGATTTTCAGCTAATTCCTCTGTCATATCTATAAATAGTTGAAAGATGTCAAACATACGTAATTTGGCAATTACCCATTGTTTCCAAACAAAAGAGCTGTTTAAAAAGATAGTAATTTCATCCGAAATAAGATTCTTAGCCACGACAAGCCAGTGCGAAAAAGCCTGTTTTGTTGTATAATTCATACAAGACTGCATATAATTGTAGCTAACATTGAAAAGAAAATTAATTACTTAGTAAAACTACTTCGCTTCTTGTAATTGTTCTTGTATTACATTTTGGTGACTTTTGTTTGACGTTTTACAACATATCAGAATCCTAAATGACGTTATGTAATGCATTTTTCTAAGTGAACTATTTACCTTTGTCTGGGTTGAGCAGCGATATGGAAAAAATGTCCCGTTTGTGCCATTTGTCTTATTCCATTGTTCCTTCTTTAGTACTACCAGTCCTCTTTTTGTTACTTTAGCCTTACTACATGCAGCACCATGTACTATGGTGCAAAGTCTCAGTTAGATTTTTTTTTTTTCTCAATGAAAATACATCACATATTACTGTTTTTTCCCTCTTTGATTGTAAAGGTATAATCTAAAGCTCGTAAAAAATAACTCTATACTTCTGTCTCTCACTGTCCACAGATATGATATTCCAGCTGAAGGTAAATATACTGGATTTTTTTTTTTGTTTTATATATCAGTGTGATGTTTATTTAAGATGTCTGCATACATCTCTCTTTAACAGTTTACATCCAAGCAGCTTGAAAGACTGGCCAAGAAGGCAGAAAAAGAGTCAGAAAAGGAGCAGGCCAAAGTAAAGAAGGTAAGATGTTCCTGCCTAAAGTATGCCTATACTCTGATCGGAACTCTCACAATATGTGCATGAAATGGGTAGTTATCTCATCTATCTGTTGTCTGATGAGATAATTACTGAATTAATGATCTATCTATTGTCTGGTCATTCATTTCTTTTCCTTTCCTGTACATTTTTATCTCTTAGGGGTTTTAAAGATATCAAATGTACAAATCTGGCACACTTTGCTTTGGCTTAATTTTATATTTTAGCAGTCAAGTGTAAGGACACTGAAAATAAAGTTGAAGTCATCAGTTCACTCAATCACCCAGCTTTTGTTTAAACACCAGTTAGCGTGCAAAATCAACAATCAACCTACTTAATGGAGATAACAAACATTTCTATGTAAGGTTTCTCTTTAAATGATATGTCTTGTTTTTATTAAAACATGTTTAAGATTAAATAGATGGTTGTGTGTAATCACACTAAATATTTTTATTCACAGAACATCAATTATGTAAATGAATGTATGTGAATTTCTCTTGGAGATCAATTAAGTATCTGTCTCTCTATCTCTTTCTCTCTCTCTCTAAATTGTGGCCCGTTAGCGTCACAATCAGAAGGTGCAGGCCTAATATGAGACAGCAGGGGGCAGCAAAACTAAGTTTCGAGCGCGGAGCGACTGATGACTGATTTAACTCAATTCTATTTTATTTATATAGCATCTATTACAGTCAAAATTTTCTCTGTGCTTAATGTAGACCTTTAATTTTTTTTCTCTTTAAATAGTTAATTACAGCTTTGAAAAACCTATATATTCACTTGTACTTTCTGCTATTATTGTTATTTATTTTGGGGATGGTATATTTAGAAATAGCAGAAACATAGTCATGAGACAAGGGTATGAGGCAAGATTTCATGCTTGGTGTGGTCTCGGTTTGTCTTTGCCTAATCTTCAGGCTTTGCAACAGAAGAATGTGGATTGCGCCAGAGTTTATGCAGAAAATGCCATCCGGAAAAAAAATGAGGGCCTTAACTGGCTGCGCATGGCATCTCGAATTGACGCCGTGGCCTCCAAAGTCCAGACTGCTGCCACCATGAAGGGAGTGAGTTATATACTATGCCCATTAATAGACTTTACCTTGGATTACAAGCAGCTAGTCCTCCTTTAATGATGTAAATCCAAATCATTCATTCGATTTACGGTGCATGTAAGATGAGAAACATCGGTGTTTCTTCCATTTTTAATGAAAGCATTTATTGTTCAGGTCACTAAAAGCATGGGTCAGGTGACCAAGTCCCTGGACAAAGCCCTGCAATCCATGGACCTGCAAAAAATCTCTGCAGTTATGGATAAATTTGAGACCCAAGTCCAGAACCTTGATGTCCACACCTCAGTGAGTAGTTGCAGAATGCTTACTATGGTTTATTATGTTGTCTAAAAACCGAGCTTAAGTCTCAGCCTCAGCCCCTTATATTCACTTTGACACCAGGTGATGGATGACTCCATGAGCTCGGCAATGACACTGACTACACCTCAGGAACAAGTAGATAACCTAATCCACCAAATAGCAGAAGAGAGTGGCCTGGAGGTGATGGACCAACTCAGCCAGCTGCCTGCAGGAGCCACCTCCATGGGTGCTGAGAGCGCTAAAACCCAGGACAAAGAAGACCAGCTGTCACGGCGGTAAGGACTGGAGTATTATCGGCACACATCAGCGTTATAGAACCTGGGATACAACGCGTCTCCTGAGTGACATACTAACCGTAAGGACCACAAGACCAGGCTACTGTGCACGTACACCACATCACGAGCTCAGTCAATTAGATTACTCTGTCAGCAGCGATGTCCTCACACACACACGATTGTCACGGAAACCTGGATAAGAAATGGGGAAACAGGCCTTTCACAAATCTGCTTAAGGTGCAGCGTTACGCTGTAAATAACAGCGTAAACAACTGAAAGGTTAAAAATAATGTCCCATTTACACAAACAGCAATAACATTCAACAATGTAAAGGCTGGAAATACTGCACTGACATTAACTGAACTGTCTTCTATTATCTTACAAAAGCACCAGTAAACAGGTACCAAAGTAAGCTCACGTCAGGGTTAGGGGTAGCAACTTTTTTTTATTTTATTTTTTTTAATTTTCAAACAGGAAACATTATACAGTTAAAGTTATGACACCCATGGATCTGTAAGTGGATGGGTCGGGGATTAGGGTTCGAGTTGATTCAGAACATTCACCTATTTTGTTTAATTCTGTGTTGCTTTTATCGTTGTTTTATATTGTTCCCACTTGACACTTTCTCATCAGTTGCACATCATTTCTAGAAAATCTATTTTGGTCCCCGGCACATATTCTATCTTTCCTGGGAGATTATTCAGGTGTTAGGTTGCTGTTACTGACAGGTTTCCGCCATGAAAACTTGCAGGTTGATTAAAAGAGCTTGAGCTTGCTGTTTGTTGAGCCAGGTTGACGGCTGGGAGATAATTCAAAAGCTTGATTTATTGTGGTTTTGAAATCTTCCTGTTTAGTTGAAGCAGATTTTGAGTTTATGTATGTGCCATGGCCCAAAATAAAAACAAATATGTAATGTCTATCAAGCTGTGATAAAAGAATCAGACTTTGTTTTTTGCACATGTTGCAGGTTGGCTGCTCTGCGCAACTGAAGAATCATCCAGCAGCAGCAGCATCAGAGCGAGAGGTCACATCAGCCTGATACCAAACACACGACCGTAATGGTGGCAGCAGGCAACGTGTGTGTGTGTGTGTGTGTGTGTGTGTGTGTGTTTGTATTGAACCCGATCCTACCAGGAGGACTTAATGAGTCTATTGATTACCTTTCCCAGGCTCTAAAAATGCACACACAGGCTAGCTGTGGTTTTTCCTTCCCCTATTCTGCTCTCATTCTGACATGCATAAATGTACACCATACTCTTTTTAATCTGTCCATTTCTTCCTCCAGTTGCTGCTCTCCAGTACTGAAATCACACACTTTACAGATGTATGCCTTGTACAAAGAAGAAACAGAATTTTAGAAAGTTCCACATGTAAATGACAAAAACTAAGATATGTTAAAGCAGTGCAAAAACTGCAAAGCCCCTTTCACGCATGCACTCTAATTCTGGTATAATATGTATTAAAATGTATAATAATAATTTAATAGTAATGAATTCTGCTGCCTCTGTGGTCTGCACAGGTTTTGAAAGGCTCTACTATCACATAATACTGTTTATTAGGCGTTTACTCCACTCTATGCGAGCGTATCCAACAGAAACACTGCATTGTGCTGCATGTGTAACTACATGTAAGGAAACCAGAGGTCCTCTCTAGTGCATATGTGAATGGGGCTGAAGTATAATGGGGTATCACTGGCTACTCTAAGCTGTGGGGTGGGTTAAAGGGTTCTCTTTTTTTTTTTTTTTTTTTTTTTTTTTTTTTTGGCCAACTTTAGTTGAACATGGTTTAATTGAAGAGGACAGTAACACAGTAACACGTTGAAAGGAGACTGTCAGGTTCTGTCCAAATTCTGTTACACTAACCGCATCCAAAAGTCCTCACGTGTATCCAACACTGGAGCGCTGGTGTTGTCATATCACTGCAGACATCAAAGGACAATTGCCAAATCTTTATTTTTGTTTTTCTGATGTCAGAATTTTATTTTTCTCTATTTACTCAGCTTGATTATTTAGTGTGTGTATCCTCGAGTTGAACGCCTTATATGGGATGCTTGTGTAGGTGTTTTCCCTGACCAGTGCCTGAAGGACAGCAGATAATAAAGCGATGAGCAGCACCAGGTCAGGACTGGACAGGCATCAACAGTCAGAACAAGGAATGTTCCGTTCCTCGCTGCCAGAGGAGCCCGAGATGCTTTTTGAGTGGATCTTCAACAGCACGAGAAATCAACACTGACTGGCGACGAGCGCGAGATGGGCTCTGGTTGCCACATCTTGTTTCTTGTCTTCGGATAACCTCAAAAAAAGACTGAACACGTTTCCGTCCCAGCGTGAGACTCATCTTACCTGTTTAGATCCCGAGGTCGAGAGCTCTCGCGTTCACTTGGGATCTTACTGAGGTCCGAGGTTGGACACTCTGCTGCCGCAGCTCCACCCTTGTCTGTTTTCAATCTGTTGTCTATTTTAACACAGGGAGGGTTATTTATATTCGGCAGACTTGGCTGCACTTTTGGTTTCTATATGAATCTTCTGAAAATAAAGTTTCGCCCTCTGATGTGCTGGTGACTTTGGTTTGCAACAGTAGATGACACCAAAAAAAATGACAGTAGGAGGGAAAGAATTTTTTATTTTCAGGTTTAAATCAAGTTTTATTCCACTTCATTGACCTGGTGGCTTAACCCTGAGTAAAAACAGGACAAACGACCTCCAATGATTGGGGTTTTACATTGTAAATCTTTGGTTTCGTCATGTGAAAATAGAGCTTGTTTACCTCGTCATTGACCTTCTCAATGTTAATCAGGAGACGTGAGATAGGTTGTGCACGTTGTATGCTTATGCTGAAACATCATCATGTTTGCGCTGCCTCTAATATTAGAATTGTTCCATCCCATGTGAAAACCCATCAGATAAATGCAGACTGGGTTTCACTCCCTGGCTGCAGCCTTCACTGTGATACTCGGGGATTTCAGCCTAATGCTTTCTTCAGTACTTCAGCATTGGTTGTCCTTATCTGTGGGAGACAGCTGATCTACCAGTTCTCTCTTTAAACTTAATATTTATGCATAATGTGTGCTCAGCTACAAAGATATGCACAACTGTGTTGTATGGGCAAACATTCAAAGCTGCAGCGTCACCAAATGTTCCTTTAGTTTAACATTAAAGGTCGAGAATGTGACTGTGCACCCCCCCCCCCATAAGATAAATTATACTATGGGCAAGTACACCCCAGACAAAAGAAGCAGCTTAAATGCCTGGCAGGAAATGTGCGTGCCTGCAGAGCAACTGGCTGTCTCACTATGAAATGTCAGAGAGGCCAGGGTAATCACTCCAGCAGGTCGCCTTGGCATGCATGTGCTGAGTGTTTCCACAGAGGACTGCCTTGTGCTTTCTTTTTCTGTAAGCCTTTAGCTACAGTGACAGAAAGAGGACGCGCATTTCAATGAAACACAATAGATAATGAGCGAGCTGTCCCAGGACTTGTTTCGTAACAATGAGTGGCAGCAGATTTTAACGAGTAAAAAGATATTATCTGAGTGGAGTAAAAAGGAAAGGCTCCATCGACCATGGTGAGATATATATATATATATATATATATATACAGCTCTGGAAAAAATTAAGATACCACTTCAATTTTTTCTGAAGAGGTTTATAAATTGAAAATGGCTTTTAAATATGTAAGTATGCCCCGGAGCCACCTGCTATAAAAAGGGATGCTCACAAAGTGTGTCAGTGCTGCCACTGTGAAATTCCCCTTCAATGCAGCATCACCAGGGTGAGTGACAGTATCTGGTTTCCTAGCTGTGTCTGCTGTTTGCGTGACAAATGGCTGATATTGTACCTGGCAGCAGGTTAGAAACCTGAAACTACCCAGATACTGACTGTTTGTGTTCCACTTTAAGATACTGGGACTATGACACACAATGTGAAAAAAAATCTAAAATCTCTCACAAAAAAAATCGAAAAAATGCAAACAGAAAATAACAATAAAGATAAGAAAAGAGGAGGTGGACAAAAAGCCCACCAGACAGCAGTGTCCGCAACGAATCTGATAAATTAATGATCAGCCACTACGTACTCGTTTTCTGATTTCAGCCATTTTATTTTGGTTAAGAGAACATTAAGCGCATGTCGCTGCCCGTGATGTAATGGGTAATCCCTAACAGCCCCCACCCAAAAGCACCCCGTTGGATAGAAATCCAAATGGAAATCACGGTGTTCCCTCTTCCATAAGACTGCCCCTGTTCATACGGAGAGGGTGGAGAGGTGTCGTTCTGAGCCGCTCCGATTGGATTAACGAAGGCGTGTGTCAAAACACCCATAATCAGACACGAAAATACCGGAATTGGTAGGGTTTTTCTTTTGACAATAAGAGTGCGTAAACTCTCATAAGTGCGCAAACGAATGTGCAAAGCCTGTAAGGACGGGGAGCTCCTTACAGGCTCACTGTTTTATTTAGGTGATGTTTTACACAGAAAACTGCCCAATTGGTTTTATATAAAAACGTCAAATAAATTGATAAGGTTGCCATTTTAAAATCAAACCAGGGACTTTTCCTTTGGAATAGCACAACCGGAAGTTTACATTTGACTTTACTAAAGCTTTACTAAAATAGCTTTGCGCAGCAAATACACGGGAGCTAAGCGGCAATGTTCTCCAATTTTATGAACAAGAGAGAAAATAAACCTACAACACAGAGCGAAGCCGAACAGAGACGAGCATCTCATATAAGCGCAGACACTCCAAAGAAGTGGACACCCGTGTGCGCCGGTTTTGTCTGTGCATCGGGAGATACTGCTGAGCAGTTGGGCGGGGTGATGTTTAGGTTCCGGTATAAAGGCAGTGAGAAAATGGGAACGAAACGATACGTGGGGCTGGCCGCCGACATTGTCATTTTCACCCGGAATCTACAATGAGAAGTTTTTCATCCCGGTAAAACAGGGCGGTGGTGAACCGTGCGAGGCCGCTTGCGGAAGGAAAGCGTGTCTCCGCGGCGCCCCATCCGCCCAAGCCTGTCAGTAAAATGAGGACGCTATTTACATTCTGTTGTTTCTTTATTATTATCATCGAAGTGGACCAAGCGTGGGCCACCGGAAACCTCACGGATGACAGCAGCAACGACACTAACCTGACCGCCGACAGCAGCCGGTATATCAGGATTGGGGATGGGTCATCGCAGGAATTTGAGTTCCCGGAACAAACTAATGGCGTTATCGTCGTCAGCAGCCAATATCACAGTCCCCCTGCCAACAGGAAGGGCCGTCAGAGTTGCAAGCAGACGGTTCAAGTCCGCTCCATGGACCCGGAGGTCCTGACAATACTCAACGTGACAGATAGCGGCCACGCAGGAGGAGCAGCAAAGAGCTACATCATCAGCATTCGCTCCGGGTTCCCAGGCAGGGCTCAGCTGCACATACAACTCTTGGACCTGGATCAAGATTCACTTCCTGTTCTCATTGAAGAAAGGACTGATTACACTATAAACGTGGCACCCAGTGATGATGACCTGGCCACCCAGCTGATTCATTCAGGAGGTCTGTCTCATTTCTCTGAAAACCCTGTCCTGTTTGCCTTGCTCCCCCTCATCTTTGTCAACAAGTGTGCCTTTGGGTGCAAGGTGGAAGTGGAGGTGCTGCGGGGTCTGCTCAAGAGCCCAGTGCCGCTGCTCTTGGGTGCACTGGGACAGTTCTTTGTGATGCCATTGTATGCCTATGTTGTATCCCAGCTAGTTTCACTGCCCAAAGCTCTCTCTCTGGGCCTGGTCATTACCTGCTCAGCTCCAGGCGGTGGGGGTGGATACCTGTACAGCTTGTTGCTTGGTGGAGATGTGACTTTGGCCATCTCTATGACCCTGGTCTCCACTGTGGTGGCAGCAGCAGCCATGCCTTTGTCATCAGCGCTGTACGGTCAGATTCTGGGTGTGCACGCTGCCTTACATGTGCCATTTGTGAAAATCCTGGGCACCCTCCTTTTCATTGCCATCCCAATTTCACTAGGCATGCTGGTGAAACTGCACTTCCCTGCTCTGACGCGTGTTCTGTTGGCGCTGATAAGACCATTTAGCTTTGTGCTAATTGTGGGAGGCATCTTCATGGCGTTCCAGATGGGCGCGTCCATTCTGGCTAATGTCAAACCCCAGATTGTGGCAGTCGGGGTGACGGTGCCTTTGCTGGGGCTGCTGGTGGGGACCATACTGGCCAAGCTTGCGGGCTTGACCCCTCCGCAGAGGAAGACTGTCAGCATAGAAGTTGGTGTCCAGAACAGCCTGCTTGCGCTGGCAGTCATGCAGCTGTCCTTCCGCCGGCAAGAGGCCGACTTTGCATCCCAGGCACCCTTCATAGTGGCCCTCAGCAGCACCTTGGAGATGCTGCTCATCGTACTTGGGTACTTTGCCCGACAGAGATTGTGTGGCGCTACCACCCCCAGGAGCGACACTTGATTGTAGCTGCAGTTTTTTTTTTTTTTAATTATTATTACTTTAGTGAACCTTTTCACACCTGTGGAAGTTTGGTGTCCTTCAGTCTTTGCTTAAAATGTTACCAAACCAGTAATCCATTGTGGTGCACAGCAAATGGATTTTTTTGTTTATTTGTTTTACCATTTTTGTATTTTTCATGAAAACCAAAGGCCTTTTACCCCTTGGAGATCCTTTTGTGCTTATTTTACAGTATGTACTTTCTAAATAAAATAATGCTGTGAGTTCCTCAGTGTAAATATTCTTAACAAGAGAAATGTCTACGAAAGAATATTTTTGTACCAGATTACTTTTTGCAATTTAAAAGCAAAGACTTTTGCGTCATGTTTACAAAAAGGTCAATGTGTCTTAGCCGAGGGGACTTTGTGGGTTTTCATTGGAATTATTTGTGAATTAAATCAGAAAGTAATGATGTTGAAAGTATTTCCTATCGATTGTCTTTCTTGGATCCTGGAATCCATTTTACTTGAACATTTAAGAGACAAAAAAAAGTAAATGAACTGAAATAAACACTGTAACAAGCCTGTCACGATGATATGCGGTGCCCCTGAATCCAACATTTGCGTTTTAAAATAAGTCTCCTGAGGGAGAAAATTCTAAATATAAAAGTTTGCTTGTCTGTGTCACTGAGAACAATTCTGATTTACTCTAAATTCCAAAACATTTATGATGTTACTTTATTACATTTTAAACACAATTTGTTTAACTTTTCAATTCCATTATCTTAATTCCTTTTATCTTTATATATGACACTGCACCTGCTTTGCAGGAGTACCATGCCCTCATAAAGTCTACTGGTTGATAACTGTTATGTCTTTGTCATGATTATCTAAGCAATCACAAGTAGAAAAACACTTGCTATGTATGCTATGTAACTAAAATCGTTCTATACTCAAGTGGGAGGTTAAAGGCTGAAGGGTACGTGAGCTGTTTTGTTTTCCTTTTGGAAAGTTCTTTTGGGGCTGATGGCTCGCTCTGCGGTTTACACACAGTTGCTTCCTGGCAGGGAACAACTCTCAAATAACAGCATGTCAGAACCAAAACTGATACTAAGCGAGCCTCACGTGTGTTTGGTGCATGTGGCCTAAATAGACAAAATTTAGCAAAAGTTTAAAATAGTTGAAGCCAGTGAAAAGATGGTGAGATCATGAGGGCTGGCCGGTTAGGACGAAATAGTGCAAAAGGACTTGGCGGGGAGTAACTCTATGATCCGCCTTGTTTTTAGAAATATATTGTACAAAGAGAACAAAGTCCGCACTTTGTCAGCTTACTTGCCGCTCTGCAGTCGATAGAAAAGGCCATGCTACACCCGGTTTTGCATTCTTTCAACTGCTGAGCTGAGCTTACAAGAACAGGTTCATAATTCACACACAGAATATCTCCACCCAGTTCCTGTAAATGAGCATTTGCTGTTTGACTCTAAGCGCGACAGACTCCACGGTGGTTTCGTTTAAATGTGAAACTGTGACCATTTTGTAGTGGAAAACAGGAGTTTAGATGTGCTGTGTTGGCCCAGTTCTCTGGAATGTAACGCAGCTGTAAAGCCTCCAGGCTGAGCTGAGCTTGTTGAGCACATCTCAGGCCGTGCCGCTGTGTTTTCATTCCTGTGGCCACCTCACAAAAAGAGAAGTTCACTTCTGTTCTCCGCTACAGAACAACGACTAGCAAGAACAGCATGATCTTTGTTTTCTTCTTCCTCAAATGTCACTGTTCTTCCTCACTGTCATGTTTATTTTGTTTTAGCTATTTATTTTCATTGTGCGGGCATGAAACACGTCCTTGACGGGAAATGAGTAATCAGAAAAAGACATTTAATAATTTGTGATTTCCTGAATTTCTCTTCCACTATTACTATACTTTTTTTTTTTTTAAATTTAATGTCAACAATATATTTCCAGAAGTATGTAGCTGTTCTAGTGGCATAATAATTTACATGAAATGTCTTTTGTTCTGTATTTGAGTTTATTTGCTCTTTGTGTGTGAATATAATTTCCATACTCTAAATCATGTGTTGACTCTGCTTTGATACTCAGGTCCAGCTAGTCCATTGTTAAGTACACAGCTCAGTTGTGGAGAGTGAATGCATGTGTGTGTGTGTGTGTGTGTGTGTGTCCTCAGGTGTCAGCGTGTGTTGTTCTTTCTGGGTCTGACAGGTGATGACATTTTGCCTTGCTGGTAGGTTTAGCACTCAGTTCAGTACATCAGCACCCCTGGCTACAGGTCTATTACACCATTAGTGGCACAATAGGAAAGAGCTCTTTAAAATTCATGAGACACGTTGCATTAAGTTTTTATGAGCTGCTTTCACCAGCTCCCATGTGAATAGTTTCGTGCTGCAGTAAGGCAGAGTCCAGAAAAAGAGGTTGTACAGGAAGATCTTGATTCCACCAAGTGCGAAATGGAGCCTGCTGCTGTCAGGGTGCCTATTTTATAATCTCACTAACAGTATATTTCACAATATGTTTATTCTCGATAGTTAACCTTGTCCTCAGAAACCCAGCAATTGCTTAAGAGAGCAAAAAAGGATTACACACACACCCACACACACACACACACACACAAAGTTGAAACGGTTACAGTCCAATGAAGCCCTGGTGGATTTACAACTAGATTACAAAATACTCTGATTATACTCAAACGTGTCCTTTCATGCCCCACACAAGCATTAGAGGACTTTTATTCTGCACTTCAGTCTGCAGCAACATTTCCAATGCTTTCATAATGGATGTTGAGATGGATATGGACACTAAAATCCACTTCAGGAGGAAATGGAATAAACAGCAACAACTACAACAACCCCACCAACACCACTCAGTCACCACTAATAGTGTCCACATTTGAATTTTTTATGCGGGATAATCAAAGTTAATGCAATATTTAATGCTTCAATAAGTTTTAATGATTCTGGGCCTTCTGGTTATTTCTTCCATCTACCCATTCAGACTAATTCATGTGAGGTTTCCATTCAAACTGTATGAGGAGTTTTTATTCAAGCGAAAAGTGTCATACTAAATATGACTCACATCCTTTTGTTGTAGGCGATGAGTAACACAGTGAAGAATGTGAAGACATAAGGAGAATGGAATGGACTTTTCCACACCTCAACTACATATACAGCTCTGGAAAAATTAAGAGACCACTGCAAAATTATCAGTTTTCTGATTTTCACTATTCATAGGCATGTGTTTGAGTAAAATAAACATTTTAGTTTCATTCTTTAAACTACTGCCAACAATTCTTCCAAATTCCAAATACAAATGTAAACAGTAGAGATGCTGATTTCAGAAAAATTGAAGTGGTCTCTTAATTTTTTCCAGAGCTGTAAATGTCCAAAGGTTGGACCTATTATTAAAAAGAAAATAAATAAATAAATTCAAGGCTGATCACATATGCTACACTAAAGGTAATACCTTATTTGATAATTCATCATGAATAAAAAAAAATATTGCCTAAAGAATCTATTAATTCAATCAAAACTAAGCCACTTGTAGCTCGAGGGCAGCGGCGGTACCGTTGTCACACCTGCATTTGTGCAGAAAAGCTAAATATGAAATCTGTGCAACTCTTTCAGATTTTCAGAACCTACAAATGTAATCTTGACCGAAACAATACTCAAAACAATTCGTTCCTCATTAGTAAATCACAATTTTTATACATTGTCAAATAGAAAAATATTCAGAGAGGGCAAACCTCTGCCAAGCGGGTCATTTGTCTACATGTGTCATTTGACTTACACCTATGGTGTAATATATCTATAGGCAGTAGTGACACAAGGTTACGTAACATAGTAGGTTGCTTTATGATCAAAGCCCCTTGGCCCTTGATCTTTGGAAGAACCGAGGTCAATGTCCTTCTCTGGAACATCACCAAAATGTAATCATCTGTTCCTTTGCCCAATATTTCCTGGGGAAAAAAATCATTAAAATCCGTTCATAACTTATCCAGTTATTTTGTTCACGAATAAATAAACAATTATGTGGGCTGTCACATCTCTTGTCGCCTCCTTGCAGAGATAATAATTCCATTCGTTGCAGTCTATGAGCCAATCACAGGCTTCCGTGCTAGTCTCCTGTCTGAAAGTAAGAAACGTTCCTCTGATTGGCTCAGGCATGGACCAATCAAATCTAAGAGCGCGAGGGGAAACTTGGAAGCGGAAGTATTTCCAAACACACTGAGGCTTGTTACAACAAAAATATCTATAACAACGTCCTTAAATTGATGAAAACGTTATGGATGTGCTATCTTGAAAAGTGTTCATGTCTTAAACGTTGACAATTATCGAAGGTATTTATGAAATTAAAGCAAAATGTCTCTGGATGCATCGTGTAACTCTCAGAAAAGGACTCTGTCGAACCTTCTTGGTGAGTTGACAAATGAGATCTGATAATATCGTTTATTAACTGATGGCATGAAAATGTCGTTAGAACAGTCAAAATAAAATAAATCTAAACATGGAATTAAGTTAGTCCACTCCATTCCTTTAAGTTATGTCATTACATTTACGGTACGTTGATATTTTAACGTCACAGATTACTGTAAATTAGAACCTCATTCTGTCTCGTATTCCCATATTTAACCCTTCAAGTTAAGTTTTTTCACTAGTTTTCAACATTTTTTACAAAACACCCTACTTAAATGTACTAACTGTATTTGCTTATTTTCTAATTTGGTTGCTACAAAATGGAAAACACAACAACCATTTTTATATCAATAAAACAATATGGATTTCTCCTGTCATTTCTCCCAGCTGGTCGAGTACTGAAGAAGCCAAAGAAGCAAGACTGTCAGCGGCTGCAGAAGGCAGCGATCAATCTCTTGGAACAGCAGCAGAACCTCTGTAGTCTTCTGAGGGAAGTTGGGGTGAGTGTGCATGTTTTTTCAGTAGTGTGTATCTTGAAATTCTTCTGCGTTAATTAGGCACTATAATCCATTTACCTGAATTGGAAGTCCATTTAAAAATGTAAGTTATTAATGTATTTTGTTTTTCTCCTTACTTTTTGTAGAATCCAGATCTCGCCACCTTTTTCCACTCTCAAAATGAAAAACAGAAACAAGACACACCTGGAAGCAACTCAAGGACTATTGCAGGTTCACTGTTGGGTGAGTAAATGAAATGACCTGCGCAAAACACAGTGGTGTTGGACAAGTCACATGATCCACTCTGTACTTCCAGGTTTTGTTATATCATAACAAAACCTATCACTGTACAAATGTTGCATGATGACTGGTTTGGTAATAAAGTTATAAGTACTTTCATTGTTGTTATTCACCTTCAACAGATAAATTCTAATTCAATTCTGTTTGGTTTTCTGTACAAAGTTTGTGATTTGAGACAGCAGGCACTAAAGCTGGGCCTGCCAGTGGCAGCACTGGGAGTGAAGATGGTGCTGGAGAGACTAATGGAGATTACGGAAACTGAGGAAGTAAAGGAAGATGAAAATAAAGGGAGATGCCTGCTTACTTTTTCACAGAGAGTGAGTGTTTTTTTTTTAGTGGAAAAACCTTTACCAGACGTTTTGGAGAATCACTAAGATGATGGTAGATGAAGGTGACATCATTGGGGTTTCTTTTTTGGGTCAGACTCTCTTTGGAATTCAGAAATCACCAAAATGTAATTACAAGTCTCAGATCAAAATTTGCCACTTTTTCATACAGTGCAGCAAAAAAAGGTTTGTCTGTAAAATATTAATCATGTCTTTTGTAGTATCTGGACAGTGAGATGACCATATTTTAACGTCAGCCTTTCTATAACACTTAGAAAATGTACGCACTTGCAAAATACGTATGTTATCTGGCATGGCAGAATGTTCCATGTCTGTGTGGATAGTTCTGTGGCTCAAGCATGTTAAACCACCGAAGATCTTTCCCCACAGATTTGTTTGTTATTACTAAAGGCCTCTTATTCAGAGTTCAAAGTGATTAGCAAAGTTTCTGTCCTCTCCAGGTTGAGCTGCGTGTCCTGATTGAGTCCAGCAAAGAACTGTTGTCACAGGGAGGCTGCTGCCCTAGACTGCTCTGGAATGAGTACAGACGAGTTCAGGTGTGTCTGTGTGTTCAAGTTAATAAAATAAAATGATTACTGACTGACTATCTGAAAGCAATTTTAGTTTGATTTGATTATTATTATAATTAATTTGATTATTATCACATTAAAATAAAAACAGTCATACCCCTGACAGCTGTCCAACAAGAGAAATCTAATTAGTTTGACTTTAAAATGTTATTTATGGTGGTGTTTTTTTTTTTTGGTTTTGTTTTCCCCCCAGAGGCTACCCAATCTGGAGCTGGTGTACCATCTTCATTTTAATAACATCCTCAATCTGAAGTATATTTTAGAGAGGTAAGATTATTACATTGTCAGTTTAAGGTGAATTCACAAAAAAAGAAAACAGAAAACAACTTTGATTCAATATATCAAGAAGATTGCATTTTATAATAGATAATACATTTTCTTGGCTAAGTCCTAAGCAAGTAAACTACACATTTTCCTGCATAATAGACTGTTGGCTCAGTTTTTTAATTTCTTTGTTAGGTGTTAGTTATTGTTAGGTATTTTCTGTTCCTGAATGACTTATTGTGTACTTTTTCAAATGTACTTTCCCATTTTTAAATGTTTTTACTTGTGCAGAAGTCAGTTCACACACATCAAAGGATAAGTTTAAAGCTCAGCTGACACCTCCGCCTCTCTGCAGCAAATGATCTTTATCCTGCCTGACACGTCAGTTTTTAGCGACCTTTAACTACTTTCTTTTCAGTGATGAAGAAGTTCGGCAGTGGATGATGACTCAGTTGAAAGCACTGTGCAGCTGGATTCCTCCGCCAGGAGAAGATGAGACCAGACATGTTCAAAAGAAAGTGCTTTCAAGTAAAGTCTCATCTTTCTCTCTATCTCAGTTGTCACGAGTGCACACCACACGCACACACTTTTTGAATCATACATACATATGATTGAATCATACAATCATACTGCTGCCTTTATAACGTAAAGCAGTCAAATGTGCTGGTAAATGATATAAATAAAAGATAAGGTTGTTATTTAATGATTTTGATAAATGTGCTGCAGTGTGTAATAATGGATGTCCTGCATTCCAGCACTGGTTGGAGTCTTGGTAGGAACGGGCTTTGAGGTGAGCCCTGCGTTGGCAGCTGCAGACAGAAGGGTCTCCCTGCTCAGCTGCTCACTGCTGGACGACGTCCTCTTCTGTGAGTCATCAACCTGTTGTTTTATTTAGACTAGTGTGAGGAGGGACCTAGTTGAGTTTTTTCATTGTTAAGACACCTTAATAACATCTTATTACTTTTTTCTGTCCTGTGTCTTATGTCAGTGCTGTTGTGTCCTTTTTTAGGGCTTCTAGATATTGTAGAAAAAGATGGGACACCTGAGAGACCTGAAGCAGGAGCTGGACTACTGTACGGTTTTTTAACTTATTTTAATAAATCTTGATGAAATTCTTCTCTGAGTTTGAGATATCAGTTTGAATAGTTAGGCCAGAATATTTCATTGCAGATGAATGGATGACACATCACTCGCAGAGAGAGGAATAAATAAATAAACTGTGAAAAATAAAAATAGCTAAATAGAAAGGCAGTGTTAAGAAGGTTACAAAATAAGTCCAATCATCCCAATGATATGCACTCAGCTATATCAAGCTATATCAATCAAGTAAATTTAAAATAAATATACTTAATTGTCTTGCATCTATAATATAAAAAGAAACACGCATTTTATCAAGGTCAACCGATATTTTCAAACTCAACAGCGGTTTAAAATATTAAGCTGTAAAATTTTTAAAAATATAACTGGTTCTGTTTTACTTTCCATTGTTTGTTTTTTAAAAGTGTATTAATATCTAATGGCAGCTGCTGAGTGGATAGAGTTTCATTCCCTCCTCGTGTGCTCAGTAAATCTAGCTCACAGTGGAGTGTGAACATACAGTACCTGGTACCCGTCCGGGCCAGATGTGCTGAAGCAGAGCATCTGGCACATGTGATCAGCCTAATGAGATCAGAGTGAGGGTAACTGTAAGTGACTTAGTGTTTGCGTCACAGACTGAATCATGGTCGCGTGACTCTGAGTGCACTCTCAGAACAAGAGCTCTCAGTTTATTTAACATCAAAATGTTATGTATTTCATGCGTTAGTTTAAGAAATGTGTCCACTTGTACGTACACGATGAATCCTCCTTTGTGTTTTGTACAGAATTCAGATATTTGACGCATCATTATGTGGCGTTTCAGCATCAGGAGATGCTCTTCAGCGCTTCTTCACACACTCCCTCACACAGACTCTCACTTACAAGCCTCGATTTACAGGTACAAATAATCCTCCGTGCTAATAGCTCAATTGCTATTTCCTCGACAATACTTACGTATTAAAACTCATTATCATTTAGTACAGCCCATGCTATTTTATAATACGGGTGATGTATTCATGACCAAAGTGTGTTTTCAGTGTCAGATGCAGTTGCCCTGCAGAATGAATGGACCTTTGCAAGAGCCAGCCGACTGCTTACCTCTCTGTTTCGCAAGGTAAAAACCTTTCACACAGTCAGTGAAAGTGAGTTTCGAAACTTCAGGACATCCATATTTATTATCTAAAATGTAATACCAATATAATATATAATTTAATATTTAACCATATTTTCTTCATCATATTTAAGTGGTTTGATAAGCAGTTGACTGCTTTTAAAGTACAATAATTCATTCACTGTACTCAAGATTTTTTTCCCGTAACAGTTGGCTGTGATCTTCAGTGTGGAGCAGCTGCTGTGTCAAGTGCAGCAGGTTCTGGAAGCTCATGAGGTTAACTGGAAACATGTCCTGTGCTTCCTTTCCACTCTGCTGGTTTACAACCCTCTGGCCCAGCCCACTCTGAAAGGTTAAAACCAACTACAGAAAAAAGAGAAAACATCAAGTGCCATTGAACTGCACCTGTAGTTATATGTGTTTTAGTGTTTCCATTTAGAAATAATGGTTTAGGTCTTTACGCCACTAAACTCATCCTGTTGTATTCGACAGAACTGTTGTCCCGGCTACTGACATCTGCATTTGAAAGCTACGACCTGGAGAACATGATAACTGCATTTTTACTGGCCCAACAGGGTGCACTGGAGGGACCGAGCATCTTCCCTTCCTACACTGACTGGTTCAAGGTGCTACATGAGCCAGCTGACATTTAAGTGTTTCAGTTAATGGTTCCCAAATATAAATATGCTTAAGATCGTTCATGTGCTTGGCTACCTAAAACTGATGAAGATGAATGTAAACCCTTACTGTGCGATAAGTGTTTTGCACATTCTTGTTCGGTTAATGTCTGAAGAGTTTAATAGGGGAAATCTCTGTTCGTATTAGTTGACTAAGAGACTTTATTTTTTTTTTCACCCTTTTCAGATGTCTTTCAGTGGAAGCACTGGCTTCCATGCAAACAGCAAGAAAACTCTGGTGTTTCTTCTGAAATTCCTCTCTGACCTGGTGCCTTACGAACCCCCACAGTACCTCAAGGTGACGATCTGCATGCGCATCTGAACTGAAACATTCCTGACGTTTTGAACAAGAGAATAGAAACAAAGCCAGGATAACGATTTCGCCTCTACAGTATTGCCAAAACTGTCAAAATTACTCAAGGACATCTTGCATTTTAAGATGAAATATTTCTCCTTCACTTTTACTTGTGTGCGACATATAAATATTTAGATAATTGCATTGAACGCGTCTTATTTTTTCAAATAAAATGTCAGTTTGTGGACACAATTAAAAAACTTTTTCTTTAGTAATTTTGTTACTCCCTACAATTCTATTGTAGTCCTGTAATTATGGTCTGCACTAGACTCCAAACTGTCAGTAGATCAGATTTGGAGCCAAAGCATTAGCTAGGGAAAAATAGTGGGTGTACAGAAAAAGGAGGAAACTGTGATTTTTCACGCTCTGCTGTCATTTTCACATGAAAGGTCCACATCCTGCACCCTCCATACGTACCGATGAAACACCGCAGCCTCCTGATGGAATATGTCTCTTTGGCCAAAACAAGACTGGCTGACCTCAAGGTAAAGAAGAGGTCCAGATTTAAATTGTGATTTAAAAAAGAAACTAATTGTATCATAAAGCGCTGTTTTGTCAGACTGCATTTCTATGTTTGCACGCAGGAGTCTGTAGAAGACATGGGCCTGTATAAAGATGCTTCTGGTGCAGGTGGAGCTTCAGCGCAGGTAACGGTGACATCGCTTTGTACCTGATATATGAAATTGTTGGCATTTTAACGTATGCACCTTTGTGTTTCATATATAATGGTGTGTATATGCGTATGCTTGTGCCTCATTGGTACGTATACATTCTTTAGGATGCTTTGGCTTTCTTTGTCTTCAGTGTCAGGCAGACATATTTTGTTGAGGTCAAAAGTTTAGCAGGAACTTTTCCTGAAAATGTTAGAACACTTTGAATGTCCCAGAGTTCCTTCCACCTCTTTTCTTCTCTTGTGAACAGTTCTCAGCCTTAGTTTCATTCTTTGAATTTATAGCCGTCTGGCTTTGTAATGCAGTGCCAGTTTTATAAATGGACGTATATAGAACAAGCTTGTAATGATGCCATCCCTCTGGCATAGGCACAATGCAGAAATTTGGATGACAGCTGGAGCATATTGGCTAACAAACAGCATTAGTAGTACAGAACACTTTTATTGAACTAGTGCGAGTCAGTTGAAGCCATTTTATAATAGACATGTTAACACCCAGTTCAGTAATTGTTGGACAGTGTCTTGCAAAAAAAAAAAAAAGATAATTCACGCACATATTTCTTCATTTGTGTAAAACATGATTTGAATAGCAAGCAGCATTAGTGGGATCAAAACCTGTAAATTCTACACAAGTTGGTCTGACTAGGTCAAATCTGAGTTTTTCATATTTCCTTTTTACTTAAACTACTCTTCCCTTCCCTATCGGTGACTTCAAACCCCAGTGCCAGGCCGTTCAGGACGTGGAGAAGGCGGTGTCATTGTTTGAGGGCACTGGGAAAATACCTGCCACTGTAATGGAAGCCAGGTATTCACTCCAGTCAACCAGAACATGTCTGTGGGTTTCTGCCTGTCACTCACAAATATTTCCACGCAGTATTTTTCGGAGGCCCTATTTCTTGACCAGATTCCTCCCTGCTCTGCTAAAACCCAGAGTGGTGAGCAGCTTTATGTTACAGTTTATTTACTGTTTCTCAAGATGTGACATGTCTCCAAACGTGACATCCCGTGTGAACCAATTTTTAAGCAGATTCTTTCATTTTCAGCTCCCAGGAAAACCTGACTCTCAGATGAATTTCATAGAAGCTCTAAAAAGGTGAGTTTTCATCAGAAACGTTGTTGCCTCAAGAGTTATAAAAGAATGTAAAGTAATCTGATCTCACGATGTATGTCTTGCTTCCGTTTGATTATAAGCGCCTCGCTTTTTAACAGATTTTAATTTCGTGTCTTCGGGTCTTCGGTTATAACCAGTGATATATTTGACAATCACGTGTGAACCAATTTTTCACACGTGATAATAAGAGATAAGAGTTATGGTTGATTGTTTTATGAATGTTTTATATACAGAGCAGATAAGTTACCTGGTGCAGTTTACTCAACATATGTGGATTCCTGCCAGAAACAGAAGCAGCAGAATTGTAGGTATTCTTTATCTTTATCATATAATTATTTTACACGCTGTATATTTAAAGTGTTATTTTTTTATTGTATACATGATATAACCAATTTATTTATACTGTCAAGTAAAATAATGCATTTTGCAAAACTGTGTCCTAAAATGAGCTTAGAAAGTAACAAATGCGGGCATAATTGTGTCCTGTGTTGTGCTTTTAGGCAGTGCAGAGTGTCTGAACACCAACGATGGTCCTTTGGAGATCCTGGAGTTACAGCTAGAGCAGTTCAGAGCGCTGCTATCCAAAGGGGATGAGGGAGGTAGGCACCGCACTGTGTAACACCACCTATTGACATAAAGTATAAATGAAAATAAAGACAATGCAATGATGTACAGAATTTGTTTGTGTTGTTTTTTGTTTGTTTTTTTTTTTTTTGCCAAAATGTGAACTTGCAATCCATTTTTCAAACCACCATCAGCCTCTGAATCTCTTTCTTTGTTACTGACGTCAGAGATGTTAGGCCAGCTGTCCAGGATCTCACACAGCCTGAGCTCACTCTTTCCTGGCTGTCCCGATGACCTGATCGGACCGTCAGTCATCAAATTTCACTTAAACCATTGTCCGTCCTCTGAGATCCACGACAGGGTGGGTACTCCTTAAGTGAAATGGTGTCATATTTTCTGTTCACAAAACTGTGTGCAGCACATTTAACGTCCTTCCTTTATACGATCAGGTTGCCGACCTGATCCTGAGGAGCTTCTGTCAGTGCATGTTAGACGATTCACGAGCGAACCCTCCCAACAAGTAAGAAATACACATTTTCCTCAGGTCACTTTTTATTGCAATGTATTAAGAAATCTAGCAACATATCCTCCATTTTCTGCATGGAGCACCAGCACCATAACGGTTAAATATGTTTTTATTGTGGTCTGACGGTCTGACATTAAGCAGACTTGGCATGTGTGACTGATAAGATCTACTTTTGTTTCGTTCCAGACAAAACCTCTGGGCCTCCAGATTTGTCAGCGTGCTGCTCGGCAACACGCAGTTCATGTCCAGCCTAATGCGCCGAATCTGGGACCTTCTTCACAACCAGGTGTATAAGCCCACATCTTCATATACCTGCTTATGTTTATATCTCATTTTATGCTTTTTTTTTTCCTCCCCAAAATTGGTAAAAGTTGTAAACCAGTTCAACACTTTAATCAATAACTTCTGCCATTCAGGGGTCCTTGCTCACTGGTGCCCAGTTACTCGGTCTAGCAGCGTTTGTGGTCCACCTCCACGCGTCTGCATCCCATCGACCACTGGTCCAACTGGTCCCACCCGTTCCAGCTGTTACTGAGCTGGTAAATTTTGGAGATGCGTTTGTGTTGGCGCTGGTCTGCAACACGCGGACTAACATGATCTTCTGTGTCAGGTGAGGACACAGATGTCAGCTGTTAGGATCCACTGAGTAAGACGTCTCGGATGCTGACTGCTTCAAACTCTCCATGTTGCTGTGCAGGTTCTGTCTGTCAGCTGTATGTTATGGGCTGTGCAGAGGGGACTCTGTGCCACAGCACCAACAGCAGCAGGACTATATACCAAGCAGTTTCTACAAGAAAGTAAGGCTTGTTGTGACTTTCAGTATTTAAAAAAAAAAAATCCCAATTTACCTTAAATAAGACAGACTTGTTCTGTTTTCTGTATCTCCTTTATATGTTAATTTGTAATTTTGTGTAAATCAAAGATCGGTGGGGGCAGTTTTTTAGGTTTGTTGAACTGATTTAAATTGATTTCTCTGATTTTTATATTTCTTAATGATTTTGAGCATTAAATATTCTTCTCAGTGATTTATTTAAACTATCTTTTTTTCTTTATCCAAGTAACTACTAAAACACATGATTCTCTTTTCAGTTGTTGATCTTAGTTTAGCAGAAAGTAGCAAATAATATATTATGCAGACTATAAAAAGTTGATAAGTCAAGTAATGTTTATCTTTTTATGCAAGGATACCAAGATCAGACAATCACAAATCTATTATTACTTGTTCAGTGAATTCAGTCAAAGCCATTTTGCCAGAGCCGGTTTTAATTGTTTTGAGATTTAACTTTTGTTTGTCTTCCAAAACGCATCATGTTACTGTTTCTGCTCAGCTTCTGTACCTCATCCCGCGGCTCCTGCCTGAAGCCAGGAGATCTCCCATCACAGGTGCTGCTTTGGTAAGTGATGACCAGGAGGAGATCTTGCAAGAGAACCTGTGGAGCAGCACTACAGACCTCCTTAGTAGCTGGAGGAAGACTGCCCAGCATCTCTGGAGGCTCCCTGCTTTCTGTCGGCTTCAACATCTGTCACAGTATCAGGTAATGGTACACCAGGGTTAACAAGTTCAATATTAGTATATTAGAAAGCAATATGAATGAAAGAGTGTGCATTATTCTTTCTTATTGTTTGTGAAATGGAATTGAATTTGTATTGCTCTTACTGATTTTCACGTCCTTATCTTGACTAGCTTAAAGTGTCAGAATGGCTGGCAAATGAGCTGAGAATACAGAGAAGTGAAGATGTCCTATCAGACCCTGAGCGGTAAAGAAACACACACTCACGGAGACGGCAGTGGACAAATATGAAAAACAAAAAAAAAAAAGGTTTATGTGCTAAACATGTATTTGCAGGCAGGAGTATCAGCAGTGGGCCTGTTTGGACTTCTACCTGTTTTGTCCAGTGGAGCAGGGAGGCTGTGGAGGAGACATGAAGATCCTCTGCTCTCATTTAATAAATGCCATCATGGACCAGCACATAAGGTAGGTGTGTGTCTGTGTGTGTGACGTCTGGGTAATGACATTTTCATTAGATCAGATCATATCTTGGTCATTTATTTTTACCCAGCTGACTTTCAGTAGGATGCTTCCTCCTTGTAAGCCGCGTCCTGCTCAAGGTTTCTTCCTGTTAAAAGGGAGTTTTTCTTTGCCGCTGTGCTTACCTGGGGGTTCTGGCTCTGGGTTTCTGCCTCTGTAAAGCATCTAGATTATTTCTAATTCCTATTGTAAAAGGCGCTATACACATAAACTAAACTATGTATTCTGCCTTTGACAAATATGGGGAAATGTTTACCACTGTGGGCGGTGTTTGTTGTCGCAATGTTTATTTTTGGATATGAAATTCTTTTGCGCTGTACTGAAGTAGCAGGAAATGGCATCTTCAAACAAACCGAAAGTCAGTCAAAACGTTCAGTGCAGACGCAACAACAATATAATTTATTATTTGCCGTCTTTACTGTTCTCCATATTCTCTTACACCTCATGGGGGGGAGACTGAGACAAGGACTGACAGACAGATGACTTCTAATTTTTTTTTTTTACTATAATCTTTACTTTAGTGCATAATTAGATAATCCAAATATAATATATGTCTTTTTCTTTCTTAGAAATGGGAACATTATATAAAACAAAAACACGTCATTACTTGTTGTGACAAGAATTAAGAAAACTTACCTTCATTAAACTTCCAAGCCTCTAGCACCACCCACAGTCCGATATAATACATTACAAGGCAGTTGTTTTTAATATTGGTAGTAACTAATATGGTGCTAAGCAGTAGTACAGATAAATAGAGAAGTGAGTAACATGATTTTTTTGTGTCTGTTGACTCTTCATTCCCTATCCTTCTTTCCTTATCTTTACCTTTTTTGTGTCGGCTATCGCAGCCAGGAGAGTCTCGATCACAGAGTGTCAGAAACAGGGACCTGTCTGCCAGACATTCTGTCCAGAGTACAGGTGTGTACATGCTTGTTTAAATCTTTTGTTGTGTGGGAAAGCTGGGAGTCTAGAAGAAAATGATAGTTGCTGTGGAAAAAGGGGGTGAGAGTGTCTAAAGTCAGTGATGAATCTGGACTTGGCCAAGTTTGGCCCAGATTCATCCGTACAGCTGTTGTGGAGGAAATAAAAAAAAAAAAATGGAGCTGGTAGTTGTATAATTTTGATGCAAGACCCGAACAGAACCTAAGGGTTAAAGGATGTAGTAGCATGATTTTGTACCACAGTTGTACAGAAGCAATCATCTGCATTTTCGTTTAGGAGCTTGTTTACGAGATGGAGATGACCGACCGCTCTTCCAGCGGGACAAACAGAAATAACGTGCACCACTTCCTGTTCGAGCTGCTGTCTGACAGATGTTCATCACTGCCACCAAGTGTTCAGTCAAGACTGAGTCTGCACTGCACTCTGAACGCATGGACCAGGTGCACCACGACCAAGCACAGGTACGGCAACACGAAAGCTGCTGTCACTAAACGCTGCCTCCGTGTCACAGAGTGCTGCTGGCTCTCCCTGCACCCTTATTTATCGAAGTAAAGACTGAAGGAGGACGAGCCACGCTAGAGTTCAGCAAATTGATAAAACACGTGAACCAGCATCAGGTCAGCTGTTGACCTTATTTGTTTCGAAACCAGTTAATGGTAACTTGTGTGATTTTTATCTTTTTGGTTTTGCAACAGAGGAGTGTGTGTTCTCCTTCTGGTTTGCTGCCATGTCATCTTACAGCTCACTTCCTAAAGGTGAGAATTACGGCCCTAAATCTAATCTAATCTAATCTAATCTAATGGAACCCACATTTCTGTTGTCCTCCATAGTTCCCAGCGTGGACCCAAAGTGTTGCTTGTGTTTCCTCTCTAGGGTGTGTTGTATGCCAGTGTTGGTTGTGGATGCCCAGCTCAAGAATTCGACAAAGCCTGGTCTCACATTCAGCATCACTGTCCTCTGCTCCTCGTCTCTGCAGCGGTAGCGCTCGCTCCCTACACGCAACTAGTTTCACATTTAATTGAATATCCTTCATTGTTTTGATAAAAGTCCATTTCTCCCATTTCTATGAGAAGGTCAGGCCCCTAGACCTGAGAGAGAGAGAGTCATTTTTGACCTGTCTGTGCATCCATTGTTAACGCTTGGAGATTCAGTTTTATACCAACATGCTGTTATACCTTTTCTACCAGCGATCAGTATTTTACACAGATACCTTTTTTTTCATAATCACACTCTCATTTAAGATACAAAAATAGTCATACATACATTACTTGAAAATGTTTGATTTTATGAAAAGATCTTACTCTCAAAAGTCCAGATAAATAAGGTTGATTTTAATAGTAAACAATATGAACACGTGGGGGCGCTGATTTTTAAAGCATTTATTGGGTTGTTTTTCTAATATTAAAGCTGAAAATCTAATAAGGTTCTGCTCTGTCATGACAACAGTAGATTTTTAAAGAGGTGTGTGTGTGTGTGTGTTTGCATGCAGCACTGGTGGGAGCGCCTGTCTCCTATGCTGTCTTCGCTGTGGCGACGTTTGTGTGAGGAGCCTCTGCCACAACAGCTGCAGCTGCTCACTGACTGTCAGAACTGGGCCTGCAGGTTATTTAACATCGTCATCCTGGGGATCTGGGTATTAGCTTGATTTAGTTCTTTCTTAGTTTAAAATTCTGACCTGTGTTCAGTTTCAAGGGAGGTTCACTGTCACCACCGGTGCCTCCAGCCCCAGATGTTCAGCTGGCTGCCAGCCTGCACCGGGCCTGGCATCGCCACGGCAAGAAGACCTTCAGCACTACTCTGCGTACAAAGATGGGCACCCAGCACAAGCAGGTGAGTCTGTGCGAGCTTTCACCAGCCCGTGTCCAGAGTCCACTGTCAGCACCTGCCTATGCTGTTCCCTTTTATAACAACTTGCCTATGCTCTGTTAGGTTTGCTGTGTTTGTATATTTGTTTCTCTTTCTCTCTCCCTCCCTCTCTCTCTCTCTTTTATTCTCTCCATCCTGTCTCCCTCTTCTTCTCCTCCTTTACCCAGCTGACTTTCAGCAGGATGGTTCCTCCTTGTAAGCCTGGTCCTGCTCACGGTTTCTTCCTGTTAAAAGGGAGTTTTTCCTTGCCACTGTGCTCACCTGGGGGTTCAGGCTCTGGGTTTCTGCCTCTGTAAAGCACCTAGAGACAACTTTTATTGTAAAAGGCGCTATAGAAATAAATAAATAAAATAAAATGTGTAAGTTCAACACCAACATCCATCTCACAAACCGCAGCATCGGTTTAAGATTTGAATTTCTTTTCAACACGTGAGCATTAGCAGGAAAATGGTGTTGTGTGTGGTTAAGTTATTATTTCTGCTGCTAATAAAGTTTTTTTTTTCTGACGTATCTTTTTCACCTTTTTTGCCGTCTCATTTCTTCTTCCAGGTGCTGGTTTTTTTGTTTTTTCTGTGCGTCAACGACTATCTGTCAACTCTCCTGTATGCTCAGGTACGCTCTCCCACTCATGGACACACAGTGTTTAAGTAATTTAGGGGTTTTTTTTATCCTCTTTTCAACTAAATTGAATTATATTCCTCATTTCTTGAAGAAATTACAGTGGATAGTGTTGAGATCAGCCACTTTAACATATAGATTAACTATATGCTAAAATGAGATTAAGTGTTGAAATGATGAAAAACAACCTCTGTGCTATAATTACAGTCCCAGAATGCAGCCATTAGACTTGTATTATGCTTCTAATCTAAATGCGAAAAAATCTTTATTAAAATAATTAGTAAATAATTAGTCGTAATCCGCAGCCACAGGCCTGATTAAAATCAAGAATGCAGATCAGGTATAACCTTCATAAGTGCAGGAAAGACACCTCAGTCCTGTCGGGTTATCTTGCAGGAGAAGTACCGACAGAAAACCAGGACTTTCTGTTCTGACCTCCTGTCTGTTCTGGTGGACTCTGCCGACTGGCTGTTCATCTTCAAATCCAGCGGTGTGTATGTCCTTATTTTATCAGTGTATTTTTATTTATTTTTGTTTTGCTGCAAATAGGTTGTGATTTTGTTCCATTGATGAAGTTTTTCCTTCCCTCGCAAATGTAGAAAAAAGTGTTTACCAGTCAATCACTCAGGTGGTGTCGGATGATTTTACTCGACTGATGCCTTGGAGCTTTTACAGGTTTGTTTTTTATTTCTCCCACATTAACTATAGAGTTAACTATAGGAACTTGTACTTCCTATAAGTATTTATTACACAAAATATGCTCAACTACTGCATGAGCCCAAGATAATGTTTCTCATATTAAAGTAAATCTATGTTTAATGTCCAAGATATCATGGTCCCACTATGTGAGCGATGCTAAGATTATTTCTATGTACACATCTGTTTAGTTTGCTGCTCCAGGTGAGTCCGGAGCTGCAGCAGCGTGCTGCACGCTGCCCAGGCTTCCTGCACACAGCCGTCCTCTCCTACATCAGGCTGCTGCAGATTTATCTGGATGGCCTTGAGCTCAAAGCAGCCAGCGAACTCTCCAACAACCAGGTGACTGAAGTCTCAGGTCGTAGCTCATTTTATAGCCGCGGCGTTTTTTTTTTTTCCTGACACGATATCTGGAACGCGTCGTCAGGTCGAGTCTTTTCAGATCCTGAGCCCGGCCAAGCGGTTTCTTCTGAGAGTGATTTCGCAGACACCTCCAGCTTCTCTCTCCTCCCGCCAACTCACACAGGTAACCTAGAAACTAACCGGATACACCTGCCCCTCTGCTGAAAAGTGCCGCTCACACCTCTGTCCTTTCTCCCTCGCTTGCTCTTTGGTCCAGCTGAAGTCTCAGTGTGAAGACGTGGACCCAGATGTTGCAGCAGCTCTCTCGGAGCACCTCAACCCTCACAGCCTCAGCCCAGAGATGGACTTCCTCTGAGCAGCTCCAGAGCGACTGTTGTTGTCCTGCTCCAATTTCATTTTCTGCAGTTCCTATAATTCAAGCTGTTAGTTTAAACGCCTCACTCAACGATTTAGAAAAAAAAAAAAAAGTTTATTTAAACCCATCTTTTTGTACATAATGCACAGCTTATACACATCTGAAGCCCTTTCACTGTTCACAATACAGAGGAAAAAAAACTCGGCATTGTAATAATTTAATAAAACAGTGATCTTATAAACAGAAACAAATGCACAATTCTTTACAGATAGGTTACACAGCACATGCAAGTGCTTCAGTTATTTACAAAAGAATATTGCATTGTAGAATTTACAAATACATTTTAATTGGATCTTTAAATGAAGCTGCTGCACCGTACTTCAGCTCTCAAAAATGTCCATTTTAACTCCTGAGGCAGTAAAAAATAATGCACCTTCAGGTAGGAAATAGGCACTAGATATGGTTGTTTTCTTTGCAAGAGTTTTGTTAACTTTTCCTATATATGATTTTTTTTTTTTTTTTATAAATAGTGACTCAGTCTGGTTTTGTTATTTTACAATTGAGTCCAAGATTATCACAACTACGTTTTCGTTAGTAGATGTTCACACATATACATTTGAAACTTGAAAACAAAAAATATAACGTGTGTGTAAACTAGCATATGACAGTGTGTGTGTGTGGGGAAGACCGCTGCTTCATAAATGGTCAAAAGCTGTCCTGAGGGATAGAATACTTTGAGTATAGCATAGCCTTTCTTGGAGTGAGGTGGCTTGATAGACCTCAAAATCCTGCTCACAAATGAGTATTACAAAAAAGAAAGTGTGTGTGTGTGTGTGAGGCAACAAAGACAAATCTTAATCCTCCATTGGAGCAGTCTCAATGATGGTCTCATATTTACTCCAGCCAATGTCAAAAACATCCTACACTTCATGTCCCCAGCAGGCTGCAGACCTGGACCCTCTGCCTACCGTCACCTTTCCTGGTCCTGATGGACCACCTCACCGCTCAGCGTGATGGTTTGCAAGTCATACAGCGGCTGCTGCTGGCTGCTGCCTCTCTGACCCTCGACCTGAGTCAGTGGGTGCACCATAGACATGTGCACGTTCAGGTTGTGGGCCTTCTCAAAACGTTTCTCGCAAATCTGGCACGCAAACTCCAAGTCGGCCTCTGCCTTGTGCTTGGTCATGTGGTATTTTAGAGAGGCTCTCTGGCGACACTGGAAGCCGCACACTTCGCATCTAAAATAAAACATTTGGGACAAACTGTCCTTTAATGCTATCACAACACTCCAGTACTTTTAGCATTATAGTATTCAGCAGAGATCTTGAGATCACTCTGGAAAATATCAAACGTAAGATCTTTTCTGCGCAATTCCAAATATAAAACAAGAATCAACTATAATGAGCATCAGCTGATAATAATAATCCCTAATCAAATGAACGGATGATTCAATACTTACTGCAATGGCTTGGCCCCTGAATGTCTCATCTGGTGAACCGAGAGGTGTTTCCTCTGTTTAAAGGTTTGGCCACACTGGTCACAAATGTAATTCCTCTCCTCTGGAAATGCACAAATTTTAAAGCCACGCTTAGATTTACGTAAGTTATAGATAACGTCAAGTTGAGCGGGTAAAACGATCAACAGAAGTAACTGAGGGGTGTTAATGGAAGAGACTCCCTCACCTGTGTGGATGAGCTTTACGTGCCGCTGCAGGTAGCGATCGATCATAAAAACCTTGTTGCAGCCTGGGTGAGGGCATGGTCGTTCTCTCACCTCCTCATGATGCTCCTTGATGTGCTTCTAGAACCCCCCACCACCACCAAAAAAAAAATAGACTTGAGTACGCTAAATGTTTGGGAACTGTACGATGTAAGGTAAGCATGTTCGCATTTTCAGATGATCAGCATCACCGTACAGCTTTGGCCGTACAGTCACGACTTCTGACCTTTAACCCATCAGGAGCCCGATAGACAGCAGTGCAGCCCTGATATGGACACTTGTAGATGTTGGGCAGCTCTTCTCTGAAAACAGCAAACACATGATGTCATTTATGAGGATATAGGAATTACAGTTGTGTCAAGGAATGTATTTTTTTAAGTGATGAAGTCCTCAGATGACTTGTCCTGTCTTGAAACAATCTGAAAGATTTTTTTTTTTTTTTGCTACAATACAGACTAAAAAAATATCTTTTATCGGCAGCACATCTTCTTTTTTTGGTCCTTTGTGATTGTTCAGAACTGTGTTGTTAACAAGTGTGTGTACCCCTTTGGTTTAAACTTGTTTTTCCAGCCTGGTTTGGGTCCAGGTTTCTTTTTGACCTTGGACTCTTCTGGTGCCTTTGGGCTTCGTCTCCTCTTTAAAATTGCTTCCTTTCGAGCTCTGGAAGGGAAACTAAAGAGAATCACACCTGAGCTTCTGACATCTGCTATTTTCGATGACGGGCAGTGACAAATAGTGAAACCCACCTCTTGTCTGAATAAGGATCAAACAGTTCATCATCATCATCTGACATCCCTTCTTTTCTACTCTCCTCCAAATCATCTTCAGAGATGACCCTAAATACACAAGCGGAGTTACAACAGTAGCTTTCTGACAGTATTTTATAGTAAATACATATTGATTAATAAAGTCAGATAGATGGGAAAAAACGGGCTGACCAACCCGTCCGACAGGTCACTGTCAGCAGCTCTGTCCTCCAGCTGGGCTGGAGGATATAACACCTCATCAGGGCCTGAAAAATCTGAGAGTGGAAACCGCAAATGCATTAGCCAAGTTTCATACGGACACAAATACAGTTGACAGCAGTAACGAGGCTGCGCAGCCATGACTTACACATCTGTGGATACTTTCCGGTTCTGTATATATCTACATCCAACGTAAAAGGTGAAACCAATACATTTTATAGCCTCATTACAGATGCAAGATTTTACTTTCAGAGGCCTGATGTGTTTGTATTTAAAATTCAGTTTTTTATTGATTTCAAGCAATATTCTAATTTTCTGAGTTTTAAGATTTTCTGAAGCTGCAAGTCCTGAGCAGCAAAATCAAAACAAATAAAAGCTTGAAATATACTGATTTGCATACTGTTTGTCTATATAATATGTACATTTGACGTTACAGAAATGCACACACTTTTTCAGGATATTCTAATTTTCCGAGTAGCACTTTATATGACTAATACTGGAAATTAAATGTCAGGTTTAGCTGTCTAAATAAAGCTTGAGACATTTAGCAGACCACATGTGAAGAAAGACTTCCTCAAAATACCGATTTAAAATGGCTCTATCATTTTTCACAGAAAGTTTACCACATTCATTATCAGTCCACAGAATCTATCAAAATGGGAGGCACAACAATCTTATTCCTTTAAATGAAATAGCTAGATTCGAGGAATTTATTTTTCTTGTGTAATGTATTTTCAGTTTGTAGATTTAGATTATTTTTAACCCATCCCCTGAAAAAATGAAACGGTGAATTTATATTTCAACACACAACCATATTTAATACTGTCCTGTTTTTTGTTGTTTTTTTTTCTTTAGTCTCACCTTCACTGTGGCAGGTCCACTGGGCCAGCTCAGAGCTCTGAGGTTGTGCCTTGTGCTCAAGTGGATTATTTTGAGTCGGAGTGCTCAACCTTTCCCTTTCACTCTTGTTGAGTTGATCTTTATCTTCCTCCATTTCCTCTTCTTCCTCTGACATCATTTCTCCATCCCTGCCACCACTTTCTAAAGAAGTGGCGGCAGGGATGAAGTGGCTGTTTTTGTATTCTGGGTTCGTGGTAGTTGCACACTGAGTGTCCATGATGTATCTGTGACCATCAACACAACTCCAAACAGCCTTCACAGAACCCAAACACTGGCCTTCGAGCACTTCCTTGAGATTGGGGCAGGAACGGCAGGCCTCTCCATGGCTGTGAGCCCAGGACACAAGGCTGTGAAGGCACTTTGGGTCCGAAGTAAAAGATGGTGGTGCTTAAAAAAGTGATATAATTAGTTAAAGTTGACTGTTTTTTTGTAATTGGTAGAAACAAAGGTAAAGAAAATAGGAAAAAGGTAAGGTTTAGTTACTTTTTGGGCCACGGTTTACTGAGGATTCTGGATACTTGGCATTTTTCCTGAAAATGAGAAAAAATATTATGTTAAAACACCTGGGATAAAAAAATTTGCACTTTCAGTATGGACTCACTGGTGGTTTTCTTCTCCAAATGGTGGCAGATTGACTCTCTGCAGAAACCTGATCAAGATGCTATGGCATTTGTAAAACTTGGCGTGACATTTCTTACAGACGAACTCAGATAATCGGGGGTCGCGGTCCAACTGGACTCCGACCAGTCGCTGAAAGTCTGTGTGGAACAAAAGGGGCGAACGGCTCATGATGTCCGAATCCTCGTCGACAATACTGATGGAATCCTGAGGCCACTTGAAGGCATGACGCAGACTGCGCGGAGAGAATTTTCCATGGCAGAGCCGGCAGATAGCCGCTGAGAGTCTACCTGCTGTGTAGGGATATTTGACAATGTTAACATAATTGCAATATATGACTGTAAGACAGCATCACAGTCACTAATCTGGTTAAAATGGATCAAATTTCCACTGCTGCCAACACAAAGTTGACATTCTCAAAATGGGTTTAAATATGACAATAAAGGACAACACTAGAGCTGATACTGGCCTACTTACCTGAGGATTTTGCTTTGCTGTGTGGGTGTTTCTGAGTGACCTCTACTACTGCTGGGCCTTCAGTCTTATCCTTTGAAGCATTGTCTTTATCTACTACACTATGATTCTTCCGGGGTCTACCTTTGTTTACTGGTGCCCCGTTGTCCTCACCAACGCTTCCTCTTGTTTGTGTCCTGTTGGACCTCTGAGGTCTGTTTTTCTTCTTCATAATATATGATATATTTGAACTCTGGACATCTGTTCCCAACGAAGAACCCCTGCAGCTAATTGCACTGTAAAGATATGCCAAATTTATTTTAGTTCATTATTATTCATTTTCCAGGCAAAACATTTTAAGTTTTCAATGCTTAAATTGTTCAACCATAATTTTATTTGCAACCTCATTGATTGTCACAAGTTTGACGTATTTAACATAATCAACGCACTAAAACAGAATTTAATTAGTATTTTGAAATTACATTTATGAAATTATCGTACTGCTGCCTCTGGTAAGGCTTACAAAATGCCTTCTACACTTTACCTCCGGTAGCAGAAACATGCATATTTAAAACTGATTTTTTTTTTTTCAAGCTACCCCAAATACACATCATTCACACAACTGCTAACTTCGCTAAGGTTAGCAGATTAGCCGAAGTGTATATCTGCGTTTTACAGTTTACAGTTTGTGAGACAAAACCTTTGTATTAATATAAAATAATAGTGTGTGTTGGAAAACCTACCGCCAGAGTAGGTTATTCTTAGAAAATGAAACACATGGTTTTGAGAAAACAATTTATGCTATCAAGTAAAACAGTCTTCAAGACGACAGTGCCAATTGTAAACATTAGATCCCGGAAGTGCAAAATACAGAATGCAAGAGAAAAATACGCAGCGCCACCTGGCGTCTCTGATAAAAACTCCTCTTTAACCGGTGAACCGATTGAAGATAACTCACTGACTGAACTCATCTGTGTAAGTTGTGACAGTAACAACAGATTGGTTGTTTAAGACGTGACACCATATTTCCATTACAGTAAATAACTAATTAATACAATATAAATATTAGAATATAAATTATACATGTAATTCTCCAATCTGGAATGTTGACATTGAACACAAATAGTCTCAAATGCCATCAAACTGGTCAAAACTGAAGGAGCCTCTCAGATGTTAGACCTCAGAGACGTCAAGAAGAACTCAGAGGGTCAGAAAATTAACCACAGAATTCTAAGAATTGTCCTATTATGTTTTGAAAACTCTATACAAATTCAAATCCACCATTGATACACATTCAGAGAAACGTTGAAAGTGAGAATTAATGATGTGTGTTTAGTGTCAAACTAGGAATTATATTTGTACGCAGCAAATCGGTCTAAACAGGTCATAGATGTGCTACTGGAAGTTTCTCACGGCTGTTTTAAGATCTTGATGCTTGTTGTATTGCTTCAGTCTGCAGCTAGCATGCACGAAGCGGAAACTGACTAAGAACAGATTCCTATCAGACTTTTGGTTTTTCATTTGTTCTTTCTTTTTTTTGGACTTTTGTATGTTTGTGTTTGTATGTTATAATTTATACTGAATTAACATAGGGAGAAGTCACTCATATAACACACATATGAGTAAAGTTATGTTGTAGCTTTATTTTTTGCATTGTTATCTTATAATTGTTGTTTGTTTTTTCTCTTCTTTTATTCTGTGTTTAAACATTCATTCGTTCATTTCCTATAAAGACATTCAGATCTTACTAACAAAACACTTTTAATGTTTAAATATTTAAAACACTGAAAATATTCCAAGACAATGTTAAAATTTTCCTGATTAATTCTTATATTTCACAAATATGGTCAGTTTAGATTGTGATTTAATGACTCTCTAATACTCTTTATTGCCTTTGGTCACCATACGTCTTTATGTGCTTGTGAATCGGTAATAAAATATATAAATCTGCTCTTTGGTTGTTAATTAAATATAAATTGATTAAATAAATTGATTAAATATAATGGACGAAAAATCAAAGTATAATACTGAAGGGTATAACTAAAAACACCTATGTTTTGTTTCTCTGTGGCAGGATGACAGGCTAAGCAATTTGCATTTGTAGATCTGATCAGTGCTGAAGAAGTTATTTTTATCTCTGGCACTCTGTCTTACCGGCCACGTCAGCAGATATTTAACATTCTGACATCTATGACGTACAGTAGGGGGAAATTTTGTTATCTTTATTGCTCACAACAACTAATTTTGGCTGGAAAGAAGTTGAATCACCGAACTTTCATTTCCGCAATGATTGTGTTTATAAGGGAGTCTTAAGAAGTGTCTCTTTAGGGCAGTTGGAACAAAGAGATTAGAAAATCATCATCATCATCCTCCTCATCATCATCCTCATCTTTGCTCAATTATGAAGACTCTCTGCTTGGTTGTGGCCCTTCTGCTGCTCAGCATCTGCTGCTACAATGCCATGCGTAAGTGATCTCTGTTGTCCGTTGTTGATGTCTCTGTTTCTAATATTTTAATGTTTCTAATTTTACTTGTCAATGATATTTTAAATCATCTTTATCAATTTATTTTCCTAGCTATAGGTCCACAAATAATTGCGTCGCCTGTAAGGTGCTGCTCCAAGTTCAGCATAAAAACAGTGCCTTTAGGAAATGTGAAGGGCATATATAAGACCCACCAACACTGCAGAAAAAAGGCATTCATGTAAGTTAATGTTTTTCATTCATTCAACTTTGTCTACTGGCTCTAAATGTCTTTGTTTAAAATATATTGTAATTTAGAAAATGTTCTTTCCAACCAATGCTAATTATATTTTCTCTTTCTATATTTTCTGTAGTATTAAAACTGAGAGGGGAGAGTTCTGCTACAACCAGCGTTTCCCATGGGCTCTGAATGTTTACAACCAGTTCCACGGCACTGCAAACATCCATCAGCAACAATGAATGTGTATTAAATGTGGTAATAATATTTCTAATAAAGATTTAATTAAGTTTATTAGATACCATTGCTTTCTGTATTATGTTCATATTGGTAAAAATTGTGCTCACAACTTTTCACTTGTGAATGATCAGGCCAAATGTATTATGGAAGTTAAAATTTCTTAATTTCACTGAATGATTTACGGTAATAGGCACAATAATTATGGTACTTTTAATGTAAACCATGCAGCACATAGACATGTAAATGAGTGGCAGGACATTAAATGTTTTGTGTGCTCCCCTCTTGTTTGCAGCTGCAGACTTCTAAATGAATCTCAGTGCTTCTCTGTAGCAGATCTGTGAAGAGTTTTACAGTAAGCTAGTCAGAACGAGGTGAAAACATGAATAAGCATCTCGGCCTCTTTCTGAGTAACGACAACCACAGTTTAGCAGTGTGTCTGAAGTGGGACAATTATGTTTTTGTGGTCTTGTTTTTGTGGGACCTGAAGCAAAGAACTGAATGCCCTTTGACACAACGTCCCCACAACATTGCTTCTTGCTTTGTTTAAGGGCTAATGAACATGACATAACTTTTGTCTTCATCCATCCATCCATCCATCTTCTGTACCTGCTTTATCCACCCTTGGGTCGCAGGGGTCTGCTGGAGTACACCCTGGATAGGTCGGCAGCCCATCGCAGGACTAACACATAGACCACTCACATTCACACCTATGGTCAATTTAGACTGATCAATTCACCTAACGAGCAAGTTTTTGGACTGTGGGAGGAATCCGGAGTGCCCGGAGAAAATCCACGCATGCACAGGAAGAAAACTCCTGCCTTCATTCAGCTTCAGGAAATTATTGTTCACTTTTATTAACTTAAGCAAACAGGTTATGCTGGAATTAACTGCTGTGACATCATGCATCCATCCATCCATCTATCCATCCATCCATCCATTTTCTATACCTGCTTTATCCAGCTGTGACATCATTTGATTTAGTAACTCCTATCATCTGTGTAGCTATAGAGATTTACATTGAACCTTCAGACATCATTTGATTCCTGCAGATCTCTGGGTGGCAAATACAGTACCTTTTAATGTTAAACTACTTTACCATGTCTAAAAGGAAAATACTGAAGTGCCATCTCTATCTTCTACATCTTCTACAGCAACATCTCTGACTGGAAAACTGTCTGGCATGGAAGTATGATGGCAATAGGACAGGGTTGAAGAATGAGCGATTTCAGGGAGGACACCAGAGCCCTAACTAATCTTTCACTCGGGTCTGCAGCAGAACCTCTGCCAATCCCATACAGCAGGGGGCAGTATACAGTTCTTGTTTTGTTTACAATCTACCGTCACTGTACCAGGAAGTGAACAAGAAGAAGAGAGTGCTGCATAACCATGACAGCAGCAGACAGTGGGGCAAAGCCCATCCAAAATGCCATGAAAATGGCCAAAGTAGCCATTCAACTGGATGGAGGAAACAAACATAAGGTAGAAGGCCTTACAGTCTCACCGCAGCCGTAACACGGGCGTTTCATCGCTAGGAAAACAGCCTGTCAATGATGTAAACAGGGGGAAGGGTGGAGGCTGATAGCTAGCTAAACTGTCACTTCAGCATGTTTACCTCTGTCAAAGAGGTTATGTGATAGTC
Organism: Pao palembangensis; assembly: GCA_015343265.1. NCBI lineage: Eukaryota > Metazoa > Chordata > Actinopteri > Tetraodontiformes > Tetraodontidae > Pao > Pao palembangensis. The sequence goes on from CM027092.1 coordinate 2,700,040, forward strand.
GGCGTTTATCTGCTTGTCTGTCTGTCTGGCTGTTAGCAAAATAACTGGAAAAGTTATAAACGGATTTTAATGAAATTTTAAGAAAATGTTGATAAAAGGAACAAAGAACAGATGATTACATTTTGGTGATGTTCTGGATTCTGTAGAGACTTTGATCTTTGATGGTTTGAAGGCCAAGGGGCTTTGATCTTAAAGCACCCTACTATGTTAAATAACCTATTACTACTGCCTGTACTACTGGTACTGGTTAACTTTTACAGTCATCTTTAAGTTGAACAACCTCGACAACAACTCAGATCTCTCTCTGTAAGTGCCAAGTACAGATTGTTTCACACATAGTTTCCAACAAATTACCAAGACTATTTGGAGGGTGAAAAGATGTTTTCTAAAAATGCTACTGAACATTTATAGTTGTAGCCAATTGTATGTGCAGTGCTGCATTGTAATAGCATCACAGAGGTACATGACACTACTATTGCTGTTGATATTTTACACCTTAATGATAATGTTATGTCTTTTGTGACTTTCTGCAGGAAGCTTACTGTGAATACCTGCGGACTATCAACTACATTTCACATGCACTTCTTGAGGAAGCTGTGTCAGAAAGTAAGACATTAGCAGTCTCATTACCCGTGTCAACATGTGCTACGCTATAAAATGTTTATAATATCTTGTTTCTAGGATATTGCTTATAAAAAATAATATGAACAGTATGTTCATTTTGTGTAGTATTCAACCATAGAACTGTCTTTCACTCAAGTTTTTCTCCACCTAAATATTGCTTAACTTAGAATGCTTTGATGTCATTTTCAAGTAAATCAGGATCAATTTCGTGTGTAATAATTGTGCCACGTATTTGCTAATGTTTGTTGCAAAAGGCAAAGAAGAAAGGACTGGCTATGCCTCGGTGTCTTCCAAAACCAAGTGACATTTATGACAACTTAATCAAAGAAAATTAATAGAGATTTCAGTCCATTGTGGAGTGCATGAAGGCTGCTCAATTCTACCATACAAGCCTCAAGCTAAGGTTTATAAACTTTGTTAAGGGAGGTTGAGTTTAACCCAGACATGCAAATGATGAGCTCAAAATTTTCAGTTCAATTCATTTTTATTTATAGTGTCTGTTAGAATCAAAAGTGTCTCTAGGTGCTTTACAGAAATCCAGGGCCTGACCTCCAGCAAGCAAACGTGGCAAGGAAAAACTCCTTTAACAGGAAGAAACCTTGAGCAGGACCAGACTCATATGGGGGAACCATCCTGTTGATGGCCAGAAAGAGGAGAAGAACATAGAGAGAATAGACAAACATCATACATGCAAATACAATAATTACACTTGTAGATGGATGCAGAAAGAGGCAGAGGAAGGGGAGAGAAGCACAAAAAAACTACACAGAAAAATGTGTTAGACACCATCACTGACCTAGGACAGGTAAGGAGGGCATGCAGCTGTGAACCAACAAGGTGACAGTTCTGTTAGTGGAGCATATTTTTGTACCCTGGCAGCCATGGCCTATAACAACATAGCTAAGATGGTAGTCAAAACTAAAAATTAGATGACCCTGTTCTAAATATGATAATTAGAATGATTAGAATAATGACTGTATCTACAGAATTACCGACTATTAGCTTTCTTCAAGAGAAATTTAAAGGGAGTCATCCTCCCATACCTCCCATACATGCTCGGCCCCCCATTCCTCTTTTAGAGATTCTGGGAACCACAAAAAAAACAAAGACATTCTGAGAGCAGCGTGATCTTTTGGGTTGGTATGGTGCTATTAGCTCCTCCAGACAGGATGGAACTTGGCCTCTGAGGACTTTGTAGGTCAGAAGACGAATGTTATAAACTATTCTTGATTTAATAGGCAGCCAAAGAAGAGTAATCTCTTTTGTCAATACCTGTCAGGAGTCTAGCTGCAGCATTATTGATGAGCTGGAGGTGAATTATTTGGATATCCTGATAATAATAAATTACAATAGTCCAGGCTAAGGCTAGAATAAACAGCAGATCTGGCTCCATGATGTCTGCTCTCTAGCTTTTTGCGCACCAAGGTCTTTCTCAGTTTGCTGCTCTGCCTTAACCTTGGCCATCTTTGGAAGGAGGTGAGGTGGGGGGTAGGAGAGGGGGCAGTATTCCCCACCTGATATTGCGTAGAGAGCTTTATAGCCATAGCTCACTTTCAAACAGGAGCTCTCACTCTTAGAATTTATAGCTACCTGTGTTGACTTGACTGTGACACTCGTCATACCAAAGGCATCTGCACACTGAATGCAGCAAACGCAGAACTTCAACGGGAAACACATTTGGAACCACAGCGCAAGAGTGCAGAGAAGAGCGTGCAAGAGGAGGGGGCACCTGTATGTATTATTCCATGATGACATTTTGGTGCATCCAGCGTTAAAACAGCACAGTGGAAGCGGACAAGTTTTTCTGTGGTGTAAATTTCATACATCACACATCTTGCACACCTGTAGACTACTGTATGTCCAAATCAGTGAGAAAAGGGCAACATGAAAAACACTTGCCCTCTGCTGTACCCCTTGTTTTACCACACCTGGTATGAATAGGCCGTAGGGACCAGGTGTGATGCCAGGATGAAAATTCCACTTTGTTCTGTTTATTTTCCTTAAGCAGAGGTGCCCCCTGTGGCACCATGAGGGATCTGAGAGGATAGGATTTTTATAAAGAGGACCTTAAACATGACCTTTGACCGTCTTGGAATTATTTTTCTTTTAACTGTCTTTTAACTTTCTGTCCTGGCCACAGAGGACAGGGAGCGTGTGTCCGTGGAGGTGGAGCGCATGCTGAGGCTGGCTGAGCAGTGCCTGGAGCGAGCTAAATCATTTATAGGGAGGAGTGTTGAACCCCCTGACAGGCCTACCGCCATGTCACCAGCATCTTCCTCTTCATCTGGCCAGCCAGAGCCCATGTACTTAGATATCCTCCCAGCAACAACTACTACAAGCTCTGGTGAGTAAGTCCTCTCTAATTGAAACTGCGTTGTAACAGTTAAGTCACTGCAAGGTTGGAGTCTGCCCCTGGGGTCAGAAAACTGACCAATGTGTGTTCAAGTGATTTTATCCTGTTAGCCAGTCATTGAACCATTGTCTCTGTTTTCTCTCCAGCTGCCTTAGTCCCTTCATCTGATACTACTATTGACTCTGACAAAGAAACCAGCCCAACAAAAAGTGGTGATCACAGAGTCATATCAGATGATGGCAGAATGCCTCCTCCTTTCGTACCTCCTGAAATCTTTCAGAGATTACAGACAGTAGAGTCACAGGACACCAGTAAAAAGTAAGGGCCCCCTCCTTTTTTTTTTTTATCAAGAAAGGCAAACGTGCCTAGACGCAGTCCTCACGTAAACAACTGCATTAAGCAGTTAGTTGTCAGTTCAGACTTTTCCGCATCCAAATTAAAGACCTGTGGTTCCAAATTTAAAAGTCACATAGCATGAAAGAAAAGTTCAAGACACTCCTCTAGCAGAAAAAAAATATAAAAGCCTTTTTTGGGATGGCTATTTTATGACAAAATGGTTTAAAGTTTAGTGCAAATAATGGACACTGGGATACAACCCATGCATTGCACAAATATTTGTCTTCAAATATTTTTTTTACACTACAAGTTTTTACAGGTTGCAATGTTGAAAATGTTGCCCACCTCTCTTCCCATTTTACCTTCTTTAAACTTCAAACTATATTATTCCAGTCATCACCACATGCCAATAGAGAAGTATAGTTCTCACTTAAAAGAAATGGATCATAATGTACTGAGAAATGGACAGTTTTTTGATGATTTTGACGTATTTAATGAAAGACAATGTGTGCTTGCTTGTTCCAGAGAACTCACACCCATCGAGGAAGCATCACGCATCAACCAGAAGTTGAGAGCCAATTATGAGGCCCGTTTGGCGAGACTCACACCTGGTCAGGCCTACCAGAAGACATCTCTGGTAATGTGTGTGTGTGTGTGTGATAGAGAAAGAGAAAGAGTGCAGGAGATTACAGGATCTGGTTGCTACCATTATTCAAGCACAACACACACAGGTTCTGTGAAAGTGAATTCACCATAAAGCCTATGTGATGCATCATTGGAATCTTTTCACTCATCACATTTTGACTCTTCACATAATAAAAATGAACTACTTCAATGGTTTGTTGATGGATAATGTATAGATGACATAAATAGAATATGAAGTCATTTCAGTTCAATAATTTGGATAAGATAAAAATTATCTGACAGATTGTTTAACATCCTACAATCCATTCAATGAAACTCAGCGGATTAATAGCCATTTTCCGTACACATCATGTCAACATCATGTCACTCTATACTGTATATGTGTCACACATGCAACCCTTTTAATGTGTCAAATACTTTTTTGATTCACACAAATGAGAAGCAATCAACAAAAAAGGGAAGAAAAAAACATACTGGAACAGATCTTTGCCATCACGGTAATTGGTGTAGATTGTGCATCTCTTTAAAATTGTATTTGAACATAATAATAAGAGTTCACATTCCCTACGTGAAGCACTTGGGCTTTTCAATTAAATAAGATTGACATTCTAGAATTTTGACAACGGAGTCAAAATTTGTGTTTTCAACTCTGCGATGTGATTTCAAATTTGGCACTACCGGTGATTCTTTTTTTTTTTTTTTGGTGACTCGCTCGTGTTGTTTGTGGCTGCGGCCTGCTGAAAGTGGGAGTGTGCTCCGGGGAGCTCTCTGCGGCGGTTGGTTTATTTAAGCCGAGGAAAGTAGTCAGCTAGAGGCACAAACTTTCTGCTCTCGTCGGGTCGCTCGTCAGTGACATCGCCGCTCAGAGACAGCCATGGTAAGGGCATTTACAAGCCGTGCCTTGGGCACTAAATTATCCCGATGCCGATTTACGTCTGTTCAATTCTTGCGCTGTCGGAGATGTTTTACTTCATGTTAACTCGTCATTTAGATAAGGAAAATGTTTCGACATCAAGTGGAGCTGCGTGCCCACTGGAGGAAACTAAAGTCGTTTATAAAGGTAAAGTTTAGTCTACCTAACACCAAACTCGTCTAATATTGTTTTTGAAATGTTTGCGCTTCCTCGTTTATAACTTTTAAATAGAAACTATGTAATTTATATTAAAACAGACAGCTTTCGTCTGCGGTCTCTCTGGTTCAAAGTTTGATCTTGTCCATGTAGTATTCAACAACGCTGTCTGACTGCTTTTAAACTTATTATTTTCTGCAACTTTATGAAACATGGTCATTAGAGTTCTACAGAAGCTGTATTTACATTCCTTATTTTGATTTCCTCTGCTTTATACGATACATTTAATACTACAGAACATAGTTTCTTTGTCCTGTTTATTTGCGTCCATATAAGTATTTTAATTATGTTGCTCTTTTCTTTTAGACGCTGTCACTCCAGAGGCAAATGATGGAGAACCTCATCATTGCCAAAGCCAGGCAAGATGCTGTATCCTGATTACACTGTGTTGTTTAGGTTTCATTTTATATACAATACAAATGCTATTTTCACCATTTTTAACAGTGCCAAAGAGAGGATCATATAAAATCACTTATTTAGACAACTATTCATTTCTTTATGTTAAATATGTTCCACCTCTTTCTCTGTCCACCTATCACCACATTTCTATCTATTTTTCTTTTATTTTTTGTTGAAGTTGTAAAATACCTTTGTGAAGTGAAATTGTAGATTCCCATTAGAACTGTGTCTTTGGATGGTTCCTTGACACATGTAATAATTAGCTGCAGAGGAAGATGGAGGATAGAAGACTAAGGCTACAGGAGGAGGCCAACAGGTACTATAATTATAGTTGCCAAGATTTGTTTCCCCAAGCAAGCCAGATTTTAAGTGTGTGTGATGAAACTATTATCATTGCTCACCTCTTGGGTAAAGTTGCAGTGTTGCAAAATTAGTGTTACAAATCATTTAATGCTATCAATTTTGTAGGATGCTGTAGATTCACTTTTTTCCAGAATTAAAATGCCATTTAAAACCCCAAAAAGGTGATCACAAGGTCAGTGAGTACAATGTGCGGTTATCTTTTTGTTTGTCATTAGGAGATTTGCTGCATCTGGCACCGTGACGGCAGAGGAGCAGGAACAACGTATTCTTTATACTAATGTTCTGGAATATGAACAAGATCATGTAAGTTTGACAAACTGCTAATGAATATTTTTTTTAATATTTCTGAAAAATACATTTTGCATTTCATAAACAGATTATTGTGCAGTTTTGATGAAATTTTAAGTTTAGTTGGGAATGAATCATTTACTTTTTATTTTAAAGCTTTTTTTGTGTTTTTTACTCTTTAGGATTGGCCCAAACAGTGGAAAGCCAACATAAGAAAGAATCCTGATGATATCTCATTAGTGTCAGGCCTAGTGTCCTGCCTGCTCAGGTAATTGATTGCAACAATTTTTTTTTTTTTGTTTTTTTGCAACCATACACTGAAGTCAAATCTTGGCTTTTTTAACTGCAAATCTTGTGAGAGTGTTTGTTTTATTTTTCTTTTTTTGTCATGATGCTAAAATTGCATGGACAAATCATCTAATATTCAAGCTATGCCCTCAGCCAGTCTGACCACCCTGTGGTGAAGCTTCTGAGGAAACACCAGTACCGAATTTACAACAGGTTGTACCCCATCATCAGTAAAGGCCTCCCAAAGAGCCCTGCCCTGTCATTGAGGTCACTGCGCAGCACTCACAGTTTTCATCGAGGTGGGCTACCGTTAAAGTTATGTCTCCTAAACATATGATTGCAGTAATACATTGGGATTAATTTAAATGTTATGTTGTTGAACGCTTCACCTTGAAATTGGGACCCATGAACAGAGCTAAGAACTGTATTAGTTCGGGTCAGGGGTTTTATTGGATGTTTTAAATCTGCAGAGAACTCTAGACCCTTAGGAAGCATCCACAAATGTTGATTCGGGCTCCATGTTTACCGCCAGGTTCATTTGATTATAGCAAGAAAGTTCTGGCTCCTCGAGACAAGGAGTGAAGAAATATTCTGTAATTTGGACATTTGTTTTTAATAATTTTGCCTCTGCACACTACTACAAAGAAGCCACAACTGTATGAATGAAGTTCAGTGGTACTTGACCTTACAATAATGTAGTTAAGTTAGAATCAATTATTTTATTATCAAACAAAAATATTTGCTGTAATGAACGGATATATTTATTTAAATGAAAATGTTCTTGTCTTTACAGAGAGGAAGCCAGTCAGATCTGTAGATGGTAGTTTTGGGGGCCAGAGCTTCAGCACTGGCTCCTCCCCCTCACTCTCTCATGACCTTCACACCAATGATGATTATGAACAAGAAGAGGACTTTCACGCAGAAGTGGCTCGGGAAAATTCGTTTGAAGATCTGGAGCAGTTTTTGACCCAGCTGGACTGGGCACCACCCCAAGGTAACGCAGAGACTACTGGTTCAGAAGCGGAGCTGTTTTGTGAACAGGAGCAGGACGAGCAAAACCTCCAGGAGCTGGAGATGAGAGCACTGAAGGAGCACCTGAAAGCCATAGTCAAAGACATTCATATTGCTATTGGTGAGCATGGAGATGGTGGGCTGAGGTTATTCTATATTAGCTTTCTGTTTAAAACATTCAGAGTATAACAGGCCGACATTTTGAGACTGCAGAACAATATCCCAGTAATAATATTGTTCTGGTACCATCCATAAACTCAGAGTATTTGGTGTTTGTATAAAATTCAATTAGATATCCAGTTTGACATATATTTTATTAAAACAATATATTGACCTGAAATGTTTCTGGATTTTCAGATCAACTTCTCTCACTGTGTTTGCTGTCATTTGAAAGTTTAAACACAGCAAGGTCTAAAGACCTATGCCTCGCCAGCATAGAAGAAGCCTTCTTCACACCTCTGTGGGCTGCTCTGGTGGCTCTTTTCAGGTACTGCAGACAGACTCTTTTCTTACTTGAAACCCCAGAAATATCCTCATACTATTACTCTTGTACATAAATCATATTTGCCGTGTTTTACTTATAAACAAGTAATTTCCAAATAAACGTGCAAAACGTCAGTATGCTGAAAATGTGTTCACTGACAGTCTTGCATTACAGCGCTTTTTATCCTAAAAAGAAATGGCTGAAATCACCACACACCACACATTTACACATGCAAATGATATTTAGTGTTGTTTAAACTGTAAATGTTTCCTAAATATGCAGTTTCTCAGAACCTTTTAGTGACCAGTATGAGGCAGTGCTGCACCAAGTATGTCGGCAGCAGTTTGGTGATAATATCTTTGACATCATCTTACCCAAAGTCTGAAATCTGTTTGTTTGAATTTTTTTTTTTTTTCATTTTCAAAAGCAGATATATACATACTGTCTAGCTGACCTCATTCCAACAGTCTAAACAAAGCTTAAACAAAAAGGTTTACTCTAGTGTCTTTTCTCAGGAAAGTCTACATGGACAGAGAGCAGGCCTATGAGACCAGTGTAAAACTGTACCAGGACGCATCACCTGGAGACATTGGAGTCCCCTTGAAATTGTTCCCCCAAGAACCTGGTGCACTCCAAGGTTCCTACCCCTATGAATCAGCTGTTCAGGAGCTTAAGCTTCTCACCGCAGACAGCTGTCCACAGAGAAAGTTGGAGTGCATTGGTGAGTCTCATGTGTGTTTTATTTTAGCCTGAATCCCAATAACCTGATTTTTAACTCTGAATTTAAACACGTCGAAGTCTTTGTCTTTATTTTCTAAAACTGATAAAAACACTTATTGTCACTCTTTGAACTGGCAGAAAAGCAGCTAAAATTGAGAGAATGCTATTCTGTTAGTGTGCATACAGTACATATTTTATTCTGCTAGATAATATACTATATCTAAGGAGCACATTTTACTATGTGATTTGTAATATGGATGCTAGAGAGTTGTTTGTGCTTTAACTGAATTCAATCTCAAAAATTAACTTTAGTGTAAATCAATCACCATTCTTTGCACCCCTTGCAGTTTAGATACAGTATGTAAAATTAATTGTGTCAAAACAATTTTGATTCTCAAATATTTCTTTTTTTTTGTTTAAACAAAGATTTTTGAAGTTAAATAAGTTCTAACATAATTTAAAATGTTAAACGTAGTCGTGAATTTTCTGCTCCATCAGGATGATGAGTCTGCAGCCAAGCCGTACCTGCTCACCATCCTCTTCTTCATTTGATCCTAGTTTGCTGAGGCTGTCAAAGGTGTACTGCAGAGACAAGACAGAAATTTAAGCATTGAGATTGATTCCTTATTGTTTGCATTGTAGGATGTAATTAGTTTTTTTTTTTTTTTCAGGACAAATATTTTTTCACAACTGAGATTAAGTGACTAATTAAATCCAGCATTTGCAGTTTATTCATCGGGTTCCCGAATCTGTTCAGTGCTGAATATATTTTCTGTTTTGCCTTTTATTTATTTATTATACCATGCTTGTCGTACATTTTATCCAAAGATGTGCTGTAATTCAAGCTTTTACTTTTGTCTCAGTCAGGACATTACGTCTGATCTGTGCCTGTGCTGAAGATTACAGTGGTCTTAATGAGGTGGAGTCTACACCAAAAGCAGCTGCCATGTGAGTGAATCAGCTACCAAAAGTGTCAACTCTTGGGTTTAGGCATTGCTCAACATTTTCAGAGAAATTGCATTTTCTTCATAAACCCTGTCTAGAAGGGAACATTTGGTCTCACTCTCCAGTCCTATTACCCAAATGCAGTTTTCGAGACACTCTGCCTCTGTAGCTGTCCTGTCAGGATTCATCAGCCCTCCACTAACCCTGACACAGCAGGGACTCCTCGGGGTCTGTTGCCCCCCTGTTGAGTGTCTCTTCCCGGCTAGGCCAAAAAGTGGGTCGTCCTGTCTGGGTTTAGGACTGACCCCGGTCCTAGCAAGGGGCTCGAGGAAGAGTACAAAAGAGCTGAATGTTTTTAGGAGACCAAGCTTGTGCAATGTTTGGAAGGTTGTAAGTATCCAGAGTGGAGAATACATCTGTGAACGTGGCTGGAAATTTCTGTCACCAATGTTTGCCTGGCTCATAAAAATATATGTACATTTCTTCATGCTTAATGTGACGTACTGGCCTGGAAGCCTCAGGCAACATTCCTTAGTGTTACTCTAAACTACATCCAGAAAAGAAAGCACAAACTAATTTAAAATCCAGGAGATTATAAACTGATTTAAATGTTCCCTTTTGGTACTGGATTGAGAAATTTTTGCTTCTGTTTAATGCAAAGCAAGACTTAATTTACTGGTTCTATAAGGATGGAGATCTTGGCCCTTCAATGGGAGCATTTATTGGACTGTTAGGTGAAATTTAGACACTGTTGAAAGACCAATGTTTTAAAGTATTTTGATATATTTGGGCACGTTATGTAATGTTTGTAGTGTGTGACAACAGACAAAACACCATGTACTTGAATGTAAAATCATTGTGATGATTTTGGATGTCCTCTGCCTCAGGAGTTATTTAATATATCGTTTGAGCTCCTCCATTATCCTCTTCACTTTTTGGATTCCCTAATTGTTTTTGAGACCCACTGTCTCCTGCTCCATATCTGTCTCCTTTAATTGTCATGCATGTAAAATCACTTGAGAAATAGTTGACTCGACATACATAGTCCCCTGGTTTTCATCCAAACTGTATTTTAAAAAAGGCTATGTGAAATTTGTTTTGTTACCTAAAAAAGTGAAATAAACAAACCCAATCCCAAAAGTATTTTTTTTTTTTTTTTTAATTAAGATTTAGAGGGCAGGCCTAGGTCCCATTGAACAAGACCTTTTACTGGTATGTTCTTTATTATTGTGCTGATCAAGAAGCTGGTTTTGAGTGTATATTTGCATTGTATATTTAGCTTTTTTGTCCTTACTTTATAACTTCTTACACTGAAACACTGTATTGTATTAACAGTTCTTAGCTCATTGAACAGAATTTCCTTTTATTTTTGTTCCGTTCTCGGTCTTTGACCAACAGTGAGCTCAGGTTGTCATCTGCATGTCTTCACAAGTCGGTCTTTGCTCTCTTTCATTGTGCTGTTAATTGGTCACCACTCTGTATCCGGTTGACTTAGATTTTTTTCGCCTGTCAGTTGATGCTCTGTCCTGCTCCATATTGTTCACAAAATCAAAATAGTTTGCAAACTCTGGCCTCATCTGTCTGATGTAAATGTACGTTTTGTGTGTGGTACACTCACGTCTTGGAAGGCAGAGGGGTTTTTTCATAAGGGATGAGTGACGTGTGTGTTTACAGTCCAGATTATAATTTTGGGGTAGAATTGTGTGTGGCTGCATGTTTCAGCTCTCGGCTGAAACATGAGTCTGTCCGCGCCTTCCAGAACCGGCCGGGGATGAATATCCAGTTGCATGCAGCTGGGTCAGTTGAAGGCCAGCAACCTACCTTCTCACGCAAACTAGCAAGCAAGCAGTCAGCCCTGCGTGTGAGTTCTGATAAACAAACGGTCACTGTCTGCACACAAGGAGAATGCTATCAGTCTGCCATCATCTCCAGGCAGGGATTTTTCCTCCCAAAAGATCTCCCTAAGCATGCATCCCATTAAGAGCTCCATTTGATTTAAATTCCTTTCAGTCTCCCGGGAAGAACAGGCCATCAAACTTTGTAAATGTCACTCTCCTTAACAAATGTTTACCTATGATTTCCTTTCTTACAAAGTCTCACGGCTTTCCGCTCTCCTCTCACAGTGGTGCTGATGACCTGTTACCCATCCTGTCCTTCGTGGCTCTGCAGTCCCAGTGTCCTCAGTTAGTGTCTGAATGTGCTGCTTTGGAAGAGTTCATTCATGAAGGGTGAGTCATCCAAACAGGAAAAAATAAACTTTCCTTTCTACAAGTAACACAAATACTTGAGGTTTTTCCCCTGTATTGCCCTGGATGCAACTGTGATGTGTTCTTTCCATGTCAGACATGATGCAGCCCTTTTGAAGCAGAGCTCCATGGTGCATGGCAATAAGAGCCACATGCGCAGGAATTCATATTTCATAATTCCACTCAAAAACGTACTAAAATTAAACTCTTAAAATGGACTCCAGACTATTTTATCTGCTTTATTTTTCCTATACAAATGAGATCTTAGGGAAAAGACTTTTTCTTCTGTTGTCCTAACATTTTTGAAGTCCTGAATCCATATCCAGGAAGTCTGTATACATCTCAGACTGATCAACTCTTTTTCAGTAGTAACAGTGGTTTGAAATATTTCATAGATTGCTACTTAGTAAGTTTAACATTATTCTCCTTTTGAAAAAAAAAAAAATCCAATATTTCTCTCTGAAGCACTGTTTTACTGTTACAAATAATGTTTAACAGATTCAGATGGTTAAAGAAAATGTAGTTGGAGCACAAACACGTCACTCACAGATAACGGTGCCCAAATATTGTAACTGGGGCTTTGGAAAGTGCTTTGGGAACATGGTAAACATCACAGGAACAGAAAACGTTATTAAACTACTAAAAAAAAACCTAATCGGCTGTTAACATCTGCCAAAACTGATTCTTAAGTATGTTTGCATGATGAGCCATCCTCAAGGTGAGCCAGTAAAGAGCAAAGACAATGTCAAGAATATTTAGGTATTAAGTGATTTTCTAAATAAATATTTATGTGTGCATGTATTGGAACTGTAAAAGTGGAGTCATGATTGGAGCCAAGAGACCATACAAAAGATGATGTGCTTTTGTTTCGGTGGCTGCGGGGGAAAAAGGTCAAATGTAACCATCAGTGTTAATGAGATTTTATTTAATGATGGCAGGACATTAGGTGACCACAATGGTAAACTTGTGAATGAATCGCCTTAATTCCTCATCCTCAGCTTTGGTTAGGCAGATGCATGATGGATTAAGCGTCTCCAGAAGTTGTTGGCGGTTCCTAGTCGAATAGGATTTCAGTTCTGGAAATCAGCCACAGCTGTCAGAGAATATAGTTTCCATGAAGGCGTGTACATGGTCTGTGACGATGCTTAGGTGGCTGTCAAGTAACATCCAGATAGTTGGCAGGACTGAAGGTTTTTCCCAGTGGAACACTGTCGCAAGCATCACACCGTCTCTGCCGGTCTGCTTTCTTCCATCCTGGTGCCGTGTGTTTTTCGGGTCAATGGTGCACACCCACCTGGCCATTCACACGTAAAAGAAAAGGTGATTCATCAGACCAGGCCACAGTCTACGAATGCTCCGTGGTCCAGGTCTTACATGCTCATCCTTATTGTCTCCACTTTTGTGGAGGCCTTGTATCAGCATGGGCATCCTCCCCGGTCTGCCGTGCATCCCCATACGCAACAAACTACGAGCTACAGTAGCTCTTCTGTTGGATAAATCCTTACGCTTGACCATTTTTCCTGTTTCGAACGCATCAACAAAATATTTATTTGTTGTGTAATATCTCAGGTGCCACAATGCAGAGATAATCAGTGTTAATCGTTTCATCTGTCACTGGTCAAAATGCTGTATCTGACGGGTGTGAATAAGGCAATTGAAATGCAGTCTTGCAACCAGATGGCTTTAAGAAGGTAAGAGACTTTTTAAGTCGTCCCAGTTGGGGGGAATTTGCAGTGTTGCAGCATCAGAAGCTGTAAATGCAACACACACACACACACACACTGGAAACCTGCAGAACCACACAAGCACACAAATGGAGCTCTTCTAAAGCTGTATAAGGGAGTGAAGGAAGCCTTTATTAAAGCAATTACAGCGGTAATTTATTGATGTGGTTAGAATTCCAATCTGAGCTGGTAAGCACATAGTGTTCCTTTGTTAAATTTTGACTTCAATTTGTGGAAAGGCTTAGATTTTAGGTGGAATTGTTGAGTCACAGCTTAATTATTTTTATTGCTATACTAGGACCTGTGAAATTTCACTTTCAGAAGTCCTTAAAGCAGAATAGCAAACAAGGACTTACAATATTTTTATTCCTCTCTCACTTAGCTGTATTTTTAAATGCCTCTACTTAATCAGTGGGCAAATAGCAGGGACTTTTTTTTTTTTTAATATATATATATACATTTTTGCTTTTAGAGCCATCTTTTAGACCCCAAGTCCAATTAGCTGCTAATGAAATCCTGTTAACTCACTCTCTGGGTTCACCTCAGTTCGCGACTTCTGTTTATTTTATTTATTTACCTTCTGGACCTTCTGTATGTGTTGCCAGTTAAGGATAGCACATCCTGTAAATGTGCCAAGGCTCAACTATTCCTTTCAATGATAAAGGTGTCTTCCTAAACGTCTTGATATAGATGAGCTTAATATTTACTTTGGATCTAAAGGCTTTCATTGTTATTCACAGAATGTTTCGATTACAGTTATGGAAGCATCATCATCTCATGGGAGTTGAATTATAAGCAGGAATGACTTGGTTCCAGCCTTTTTGTGTCACTTCCCCCCCCATATTTTCACATATTATTAAACATTACGTGATATAGATATACAAACGTATCTTTATTTGTTCTGTTAATGTACACATGACATTTTCATGACTGGTAGAGTTCTTTTCACTTTCTTTTGATGACTAAGAAAATAAAATCATTGAAAGAGAGTTACTGTATTTAGCCAGTTTTCTTCCACACCAAGCCACCTAACATGTCACTTTCTTTCCAGCTATTTAATCGGAGAAGAAGGTTACTGTCTGACCTCCTTGCGGAGTGCCTTGGCCTACGTTGAATCATTACACACAGTACCTCATCTTACTGCAAATAAGCTCACTTAAAAATGGTAAGTTTTAACTTGATGCTCTAATCCATACACAGCCAAAAGAGTATTTGTGGCGCGAGTAAATTTATAAGAATTTCAAGAAGGAAAAAGGAACTTTTTGGTACAGACTATGACCTGGCTGGATTGGGAGGAGAGCAACAGACTGAGGCAAAGCGTGCACTGAGAGATAAGTGTTTTGCTTGAATGGCTTGTTTGGCGCCTGAGGTAATGTTCCGCCGTGGCTCCTTAATGAGACAGAGCATGATAACATTGCAGGTTACAAAATGTGACATCCAAAACTGGCAGATCCCAAAATTGCCCTTGACACAATGATTCCACTTCAGCCAGAGATATGACTGTGCAGGCTGGCTGTGCTGCTCAGAGCTGTCACTCATCTGCCTGGTGCCTGCTTGGACAAATGGAAGCAGACTGGAGCTTCAGAACTGGGATGTAAACGTGTTGTTTCTGTAGACAGTAGTTTTTCTTTGAATCGGTATAACGTGAAAAAAAAAGTGAATTCTCACTGAGGAAACATTTAGGTCACCCTCCCCCCTAATGTCCAGTCCAGTGGACCAACTTCTTGTAGCCCACTGCCCCTCAGTCACGGGTCTGAGGAAAGCTTGCCCTACTCCTCACTGCAGGATTCTTGGGTTTCTTAGTTTTCAGCCAGTCCTTGGTAGAGTTACTGCTATGTTTTGGGTCATGTCAAAGGGTTCAGATCCACTTGAGTTTGAATTGTTTCACAGATGGTTTCACATGTTCCTCTAGCAGCTTCTGATCCGGTGTCGGCTTCGTGGTGGATTCTGTGATGTTGCTGCAGCAAAGCATCCCCAAACCAGGACACCTTCACCATGTTGCATTTGCTTTACACTAACAAAATTCAAATTTAAACTCATATGTTTGAAGAACTTTAGGCCAGAAGCTCTGCTCTTTGACTGCGTTCTCTCTGGCAAACATCTGGCCTTAAAGTTTCTCATAGAGGGCAAAGGCTTCCTCCTCACGCCTCCCATTAACCTTAAACTTGAGCAGGCTCGCTCTGATTTGTAGATGCGTGCACTTTTACGACAACTCTAACAGACTCAGTAGGCTGCTACTGTCTTCTTTCTGATGCCCACTATATATAATGTAAGCCTTCAAATGCTGATGTTCTAATCATGTGATACACTTTTTGTGTGATTTAATGATTTTTTTTTGATGCATGTTACTCAAACCTTTTCATTCTGTCAAAAACTAGTGAAGGAACTACTTTTGAGTTTTGTCGGCAGGACTGATACAGTTCTTCACCTCACTTTATGTCCTCTGTGTAGTATCGTTGCGCTGGGCTCATGCTGCAGGAATCTAGGGCTGATCCTTATTTTAATTCTTCTCTCCTGACCGGTCGTGTTGCTTATAAATGTGATAAGATCATTATTATGTGGCTCATCTGGGAACTCCTGAGTGTTGGAATATTGTACAACCCAGGAATCAAAACTAAGTTGACTTACCAGAATTTGATTGATTTCCCAGCTGAACCACATCATTTCAAGTTTGGAATGCATGGAATGAATTCTCCTTCTTCTTGCAGGCTGCTCCAGTCAGACAAAACCTGTCAAAGCCTTGAAGGTGAAATCCACATTTTGGTCCTGGACCAGCAGCTGTTGCCCCTGCATTTTATGCAAAAGCATATATATATCTTTTTTTTTTTTTTTTTATATAAGCATACAGACATGTTACACCTTTTTTCCCCTCTCTCTGTCTGTTTCCATTGGAGCACTAAGCAACTAATCCAGAATCTCTTGAGTCTTTTCTAACCAAATCGGGGTCTGCTTGGAGCCAGACTGGGCAGAAGATCACCCTAGTACTGGATTATCAGGGGGTTTGTATGTGGCACATGTCTTTGGGAAGTGATGCCTTTGATACAAGAACTCTTACAGAGGAACAGCCTGTAATATTAGTGACAACTTTAGTAGTTAAACTGTGGGTCATGGCTTTGCAAATGTTGGTTTGTCGTCTTCTCACTTTCAACAGTGCGTCCACTTTTTGTGTGTGTTTTTAAGTGTTTGAAAAATCCATCCAGAAAGACCGAATGAAGTTACAAACATATGCACTTTAAGTGTTTAAATGTTTAATAGGTAGGGTTACACTAAATGAGGTTCGGGTTCCAGTTGTAGCTCTCTGCTGGTGGAAATCCTGTGTTGACAGATGGCACTTTTCAGTAATACTTATTTGGACAGTGAGAAAGGGCACACGAGATACCTGAGTCCTGTTTGTATCGGCTGTTAATTGTCGTTGTATACATGTCATGGCATATTTTCTATGGTTAAATGTAGGCAAAGCAGAACTATGGTTTGGTAGTACGTGTTGTAGGTATTATTACTGTTGCACTTTGTTAGGTGGGCCACTTCCTGTGTCTGTAAGTGTGTGTGTGGGTCTTGCTTGGAAGACACTCTGCAAGCCAAACTTAACAGTTAACAAAAGTTAACAAATGGACTTTCTTTGTGTTCGTACACTTTATTTGAAGTAAAACTTTGACAATTCCAAATTTGTCTTTGAAGGTGGAGGGAACTGTCAGTCATGGTATTCAGACGCTAAACATCCAGTAATATTTTCTTGTGTTCATAAAATATCAAATGTGAAATAGTGAGAAATTGGGTTCGGCAGATATGATGTAACTTGACAGAGTTCTTAAATGATGTACTATATTGAAATTTTCTCAAGTCATTGACATTGTTTTAATACATGCAGAGACAAGAATATAATTTTTTTGGCAAATTGTATTTATTTGCAAAATGTTTTTTTTTTTTTTTTTTGTGAGTGGATTGTTTTTAGTCTTTCGACTGCATTTTTGGCCATCCTGTCAGAAGATATCATCACAAGGTGATTATCGCCATGTTTCAAGAGCAAGACAAAATCCCAAAATACTCATTGAGGTGATGAGAAGTGGCATACACGTTCCCAAGCTTGTAATGGCTTTAACTTGATGCACCATGCAGACCGTAAATTGTTTTTTTTTTTTTGTTTGTTTTTTTTAAAGGTGACGTTTTATTGTTTTCTTGCATGTATGGAACTTTTACTTGTACGCCAATAATTTGAAAAGATGTCGCTGTTAGGGTTCAACCCCACTACTATTTGACTTTAAAAACCGATTTATCTCCTGCGTGTATGATGAGATGCTGTGATATTTTTTCAAAATGAATTTGACCACTACGCCATTTGTGTAAATTACTTCGCGTTGCATGATTTTTAAAGACAGCTTAGTTCATTTTTACGATGGATTGAAAGTGATTGTTGGAGAAAAGGGTCAATAAAGTGTAAAGAAATGTTAAAATCTTTCAGGTTGTGTCCTTTGGTCTGTAACCTCACTCCTGCGTTCTTGACTCGTGGGCTTCGTACCGTTTTCGCCGACTACAGTAGATTCATTTTTCTCTGTTCCCAAAGCTAAAACGAGCTGCGATATTTCCCTGTGGTTCTTTTTTTTTTTAATTTCTTTTGGCTGTCTCTTGTTGTTTGTCTACGGGGATGATGCAGGAGTCTGCGATGGGCCCTTGAATGAATACGCGCAGCAGTAGCAGAAACAACAACATGCCACTTTCAATCAGTCAGAACGCCGCCAGAAGCCACACCACCAGCCAGCATGTCATCATCCCCTTGCTTTCATTTCTCGTTCTCTCTTTTGTTTCCTGCTTTGCTTTTGTGTTCCTCCTCCGCACTTCCAGTTCACTTACCTCATCGCCTTCGTGCCAAACCAACCGGTGGCTGCAGTGTTCCTGGGTCCAGTGTGGGTCACCGGGGTCATCGCCATCTGCTCCAGGTTTACACAACCAGCTCATTGATGATGCACTCTAACTTGCGTGCAGTACGCCAGGAAACGTTTTGGGGGGACCTAAAAGTGAAGCAAAAATAAGTGTGTTTTTAAATAGAACATTGCCAAATCTGGAAACGTAAGATTTTTCATTCATCATTAAAAGAGGAAAAATGCAAATTGTAAAAATGTCTGGAGAGACAAAAGTCAGTTTTAGTAAACTGCATGACTTGGGTTTTTGGAAATAAAAATCTCAATTGATGTAATGGTATCGGAGCCTAAAAACACACCAATGAATTTAATTCGTATCTTTTTATCATGTTACCACATTCCCTAATTAAATCTGGAACTGGATATGCATTAGGCCTCATGTAATTTGTTTTTAAAATATTTGAAACAATTGAATACAGCACCAAAGTTGTGTTCTTAAACTTTCCAAACAAGCGTCATTTAAGATTTGATTCTAATCACCTTTTTGGCCAGCATTAATATTTACTTCCCCTTCTTCAATGAGCCATACTTGAAGTGATCTCCTACTCTAATGCTACAATCCATAGTCAAGGTTAAACCTAGTGTTGAAAACAACATGGGAGTGGGTGATTGTGCCATATTTATTTACAGAACAGCGATTCTGTTTAGATTGTGATAAATTCCCCCAGGGCACCATCAAACATGGCGCCCCATTTGTTGTGCGCCTACTTTGGCCCTCAGAGAACATAGTTGGGGTGTGTGTGAGAGTGATGTGCTGGTGTAAATCTATGTTTACATCTTTCCCTGCGAGTGTCACTCGGCGGTTATGGTGGTACACACCCTGGTGGTTGATGGCGTGACTTGAAGCGTTGACTGTGGACCCAAAGCCTCTGGAGTGTTTGAGCTGAAGACAATAACAATATCTCCAGCCAGCGTCCTGTACTCTCCAGGTCAGGGACGGATGATAAATCACAAACACACACACACTCCAACAAAACTGGCCTGTTTGTTGGGTTGTGAATCATTGTTGGGGTTTGTGGGTTTTTTTTTTTTTCTTCAGAAGCTGAAAATACCAGTGCTGCCTTGGTTAAATTGTTCTCACGAAAGAATGAAAAAGACTTTTTTTTCCCCCATGTGGCTTCTACTTTTAATCCCACACATCTCAGCCAGTGGAGCATTTAATCAAAAGCAGAGGCCGGCCGAAGCGGAGCGACACCGACCCATCACTCCAGCTGAGCTGCTCTTTAATCCCCATGGTGCCAGCGTTAACAAATGTTTTCATATCTACTCCGCCAGTTGTGATGTAATCACCATTTGTCTTCAGGTGCAGAATTGGAATAGTTTCGAAGCTGCACTCATTACGTGCAAGACGGGCCTCACTCAGTGGGCCCTACCTGAACCCACCCACTACATACATTTCCTGTCTAGTGTGCCTTCTGATGTAATCTTCACTGCTTGGTTATAGAAACTCTTTTTCCGCTGTAGTTTTTCTTCTGCTTTCCCTCCTGCTCCTCCCTTCAACCAGTCTTTGCTTCATCTAACGTGCTCATTTTAACTGGTGCCCAGTCCACCGGCTGGCCCCCCAGTCACAAAAAGCCACTTTTCCCCTCCTATTATGTGGAAATGAGTCACTGACAGAGTCAATGTGGTCACATGCACTGGTGCACTGGTGCACTGGACTTTTTTTTTTTTTTTTGTCCTTTTCAGGAGGATGGAACACACCCCTCTTTACATCCAAGGGGGGGAGGTAGAGCGGGTGGACAACATCAAATTCCTGGGAATGCACATCACATGTGACCTCACTTGGTCCACACACACCACCTACCTGGTGAAAACTGCACGGGGGATTGTGGGGAGTCCTCTCCCACACCTGGACTCAATATACGACAGCCGGGTTCAAACAAGGGCTCGTCGTATAGCTGCAGACCCCACCCACCCAGGACACGAGCTGTTTGTGCCTCTTCCCTCTGGAAAGAGGGACAGGAACATCAGCACCCACCCAGACTAAAACACAGCTTCTTCCCCAGAGCTGTGGAATCCATCTCCCCATCTCCTCACACACACCCACACACACCTCACAGACAGCTTTAAACTGCACTGATCACCTCATCCTCACGGACATTCAGAACTGCACCGTACTTTCTTATTGTGTCTTACTTATTTTAATTTTCTAGAGTTTTATACTTATAAGTGTATACAACTAAGAACTGCTGGAAAATAATTTTGTTGTGCCCTGTACAGTGACAATAAAACCCCTTAAAAATCAGGGCGATGAAAGACAGAAAAAAGGGCCCATCGGGGCTTTAATTATGATCTGATCTCACTGATCTGTCGGAGCAACACAGTCATCATCACAACAGTCTTAATCCTGAGAACCAATGAAAACATGTTTGTTGGCCTGTCCTGTAATGGGACTTACATCTGAAAATACAGCCAGCTGTGGCCTCCAAACGTTTGTTCGGTTGATCTTAGGGACATGCCCCAAATAACTGGTTCCACATTAAAGGAGGAGCTCAGAGTTGGTGCTTGTGAACAAAGTGTCGCGCTGGGGGGATAAATGTGTCAACCCGCCCAAAGAAGATCAGCCTACTTCCTCTGAATAGTTTGAATTAATTTTGTTTGTTTGCACAGAGACATTTAATCTCAGATTTGGCTGGATTAAGAACACATTTCCCCAGGAATACTGCCATTAACATCCAAAAACTGTAACGCATTACCTAATTTTCTTTATTTAGTTTTAAAAAAAAAAAATTGTCAAAGTAAAACACTTAATCTCTAAGCATTTACTACAATGTGGCATAATCTGTAGTTTGCAATATTGTATACATAATCAGGGAGGTCTGAAATAAAAAAAGAAAAAAACAAACAGCTACTTGCTGCTACGTTTGTATTTTTGACCATTTGTATATTTTTCATTGATACATAGATGTCATCTTTCATAAAATTAGTGCAAATAATGAACCAAAAACCCCCAAAAATTTGAACACATGATTAGATCACCTACAACCTACTTGTCCAAGTATATTTCTTCACTGCCTTCAAATATCTTTCTTGTTCAATAAACATAATATTGGGTGATGTTAAATACTGAAAATTCGGTGAGGACAGAACAGAAAACTACTAGTTTAGTGGCTCATGCAGAGAAATCGGATGCTAACAGTGTGAGAAAGGCGACAGAATGAAGAGAAGCTATGCTGTGGCGCATGAAATGGAGCTCAGCATTCTAGTAAATAAAAAAAAAAATGAAATAGAGGCCAAGTAGACGCATTTCTGACACATTTGAGAACGAGGTTAGAGGAGAAGCTTTTCGAGTCTAAAGGTTCCTCTCCAGAAGCGCAGTCTTTAGGTCTGCAGGGCAGTTGACGGTGAAGACGGTGTGTGAGCTGTTCCGTCTTTCGACCAGGGTGGCAACGGCCTCACCCAGGTCCAGGTGGTTCAGGTAACCGGGCGTCATGCGGTCAGGAGTGGCTACGCCGGTGTCGATCTTCACCTGCGGAGGCCAGTCAGCGACAAGACGCGGATTGAGACGGAAGAAAAGGTAAACAATTCCACCAAAAAAAGCTCTGAATGTTCGAAGTGTGTGGATCTGATCAGTGGTGTATCTACGAAAACCCCTGTGATATATACATTTAAAAAGAATATCTGCTGATATTCAGTTTATTAGCATGATTTATTTATTTTTTGTTTTGTAACAGGGACACGAGGTAAATGCAGCAGCATCAGAACTGATGATACCCTACATTTCAGACATATTGCTATTTAAAAGTCTTTTAAAAGTCTTTTAAAAGTCTTTTTAGTCCCCATCACAGTATTATTAGATCATGTTTAGGATATTGAAGACAAACGTCCACTTTCATTTCATTTGGACTGCTTGATTCCTATTTTCTTGTTTGAAAAGAGTTTTATCCCAAAGTTCAACAAAAGCACCAGGGCGGGGTCTCGTTAAGGTCGGTACCTGGTTGAGTTTGCAGGGCACCTCGGGGTATTCCTCCCGCAGCACCTGGCAGAAAGCCAGGGAGCTGGCGGCGCCGATGGTCAGGAAACCCGTACCGGGCATCAGCAGCTTCTCACCTGCCCCGCCTGTGGCGCCAGAGTAAACACGGAATGTGCTCACACGCGGAATTTGGCTTCGCACAAGCTTGAAATATGTCGAAATGAAGCACCTGTTATGAACGTGTAGGTACAGTTGCAGTCGTCTCTCACCAGGGGGAAGAAAGCCTTCCAGGACACAAAGGTGCTGAAGAGTAGTGTCTCGATTACCTGGAGACGGAATGAGAGGTCAAATATTAAATAAACGTCTCGCACAACAAAGATCTGGCCCGTGCACTCACCCAGTGAAGGTCTTTCAGGGACTGGGTGTGCGGGGGTCCTCCCTGCCACCAGCTGAAACCCAGAGAGGAGACGACGTCCGTCACCTTCCCCACGGCTTTCAGCAGGGCCTGCTTCGCCTCTTTGGCTCCTTCCTCTGACCCTGCAACCACGAGAGGAGGCTTCCAGAAGGATGGTCCAGCCTAGCAGCAACTGGCCAAACCATATTTGGTTTGGGTAAATAACAGTTGCTAAGTAACTGGTGGGCTTTTATTCTGGTACTGAGTGACAGTCCATCCATTTTTCAATAAATGTTGACCAGGATTTTGACGGAATGACATCACCAGCTCCACAATTTGATTGTTTCCCTTCCCTAAACTGTTTACCAAAGCTTTGTTCTGACCTCAGTAGGTGGGAGGTCAACAATACATCAGGAAATGTGACAATTGAAGTGTGGACTGATTAAAAAAAAGAGGCTCGTGACTGGGTCTAACACTTTAAAACAACCTAGGTCAGCGTAGAAGCCACTGCTGGTTTCATTTAGCCATCAGGGTTTTAGGATTTTACTTTTTGATTGACTGGATTGAATTGACCTTTTATGGTGAATTATTATAGCATTTAGCTGCCACTACCAAGTTGCTCTGATCTGTGGAATATTCATAAACACGTTGCCCTATTTTAGTGCAGACCCTCTTACCCTTGCAGCATTACTTCCTTTTGTTAAAAAAAATTGAATTGCAAACCTGCACAATAATTCCCTTTCACATTAATGAAATGAATTGAAATTCCTATTCTGCTCTGTTCTGTTCTAATGTCCTTACTTTGACTTTAAGAGTTAACGCACAAGTAACTTTCTCTTCTCTTCTGTCTAAAGCTAATCTTCACACCCGTAACACCAGCCAGCACAGAGTCGCTCCCAGCCCGTTTAACAGCTGGGCTGAAATTCAGTCTAATGTTTTATATGCATCCTCAGCACCTTGGTAACAGTATATACACAAATCTGACTAACGTTTACTGAGTAGCTCCTCAATCTCATATTGCAATTTGTAAAACATCACAATATTGTCGTGTTCTATTTTTTTTTATGGTCTGCAGTGTTAAAGGTTGTTCCTGCTCCCAGTTTGAGATGCAGGACAACTTACCCACATTCCCCACTACAGTGGTGAGGTTGTCCTTGGTGGCGGGAGACACGAGCGATCGCAGCCGCTCCAGACGGCTGATGTCTCTGGAGATCACTGCCACTTTGAAACCTACAAGCACACAGAGGTCAGACACTCTCAATTTATAGTGGTGATAGAGAAAAGGATATGGAAATTAACAGAAATATGTCCACCGTCACATCATATGTTTATCAATGTCAGCAGCTGAATAAATATGTCAGAGCAGCACATGCTTAGTGAAAAAAATTCATTTCAATTCTTACTCATTCTCACCGTCCAGTTGGAATTAACAGACACAAAACAGCCCAAACAGACTCTGACTTTAGGAATTTTGCATTCTTTAAGAATCACAACAGCACAATCACATTAATCATCCAACAACAGGCAGAAAAAGAAAACACGCTATCATAATAACATGGAATCCAAGTGTTGTGGTTTCTCTGGTTTTACTAAATGATACTGTGGCCCTTCGATGCCTCATACAGAAAAACAATACATTAAAATACAGAAACTTTTATTTAATTTTATTTTAAAAAGTTATTTATCATTACATAAATAATATCAAATACCACATTCAATTGGATTGAATAACCTGTATGGAAAAATATCACCTTAAAATATCATTTCTATCACCATATTGATATATTATTGCAGCATTCTTAAAGAATGACAATGCATAAATCTGAGTTGATTTGTTAATGAACTGAAGAAATGAATAAACAAATATTTTGGACATCTATGTGCAACAGACCAATTTCAGTGGAATCAGTAATATATAGAATATTCATGTTTAATATTAATATTCATGACATTCTATGATGAAATGTGTTTAATCGTTATGACTCTTATAACAACTTGAATGATCTTCAGCATACATGGATAACACTATATATAATCACTTATACACTTATAATCTTAGCAAAGTTAACCAAAAATGTATAATTTCATGGGGTCACCCGAGATGCTTACCTTTGTCCAGCAGTGCTTTGACAATCCCTGAGCCAACTATGCCTGCACCTCCCAGAACTAGTACTACCCTGTCCGAGTTTGACATACTGGCGTCAGCTGCACAAGCCTGCAGGAGGATGGAGCAGAAAGGAGAAGATGCGGATTTGGGACGTTCCAAGATGCTTTAAAGTGAATGTAGGGGCAACAGTTCCGCCCTTGTACCAGTGTCACTGAAGCCACGCCCACAGGTCAGTGTGTGTGTGTGTGTGCGTGCGTGCGCGCGCGCGCGCGCGTGTGATAGACAGGGAGAAAGGAGACAAAGTTTTCATTCACGCAACTATTGATTTGTCGCTTAAATATTAAATGCTGCCATCTAGTGGCTGATTCGCTTTTAGACAAGTCTTTGGTCTGTGCATCAGGTTAACACGGATCTGTTTTTAAAATATTTCGTCAGACAATTGATAGTAAAATGTACGGAAACATTACCTAACCTCAGTTCAATCAGTTCAAATTCAGAAATTTTGAAATCAAAGTCATATTTCCACTGAAGGTCGTCCCCCGGTCCACCCGGATATGTAAACCGAACGTACCTTTTGAAAGTGGGAAAATTCGTGTACCACGTGATAATGTTTACTTTATTCCGGACACTCCATAGGTATCAAGTGCTCGGCGGCGGCTGTGCGGTCGGCAATGTTTGACACACTTCAGTGATTGAAATCTGGCTGATTGATTTGGTACAGGTAGGTTTGTATGTTGGCCAAAGCTTCTGTTTTGGTCACAATTACGAAGCAAAGGTGTAGCGTTAGCTTAGCTCCGCCACCCGTTATTTTCTTTGCCAGAGATGTTACAGTTTTAGTAATTTAGCTGTCCGGTGTGGGAGGGAACACGGCCCATGCTTTTAAAACATTGACCGAAAGCATTTAACTAATCACCGAAAGTTGCATTTTCAATCGGCGAGTTTTCGAACCCACTGAACGGAGCCCGTGGTATGAGAATTGGTATTCTTTTTGCGGATGTGTGTTGTAACTTCCTGGGTTTTTCCTGCGGCCGATTTTCTTGTTTTCTGACTGGACTCTTCCTGGTAAGAGATTGCACCTTTGGAACAGCGGCCACAAATATCTTTACTTGCTTGTAAAATATATATATATATATTTTATAAAGTCATAACAAAACCGATCTAGTTTGAATTAGAGATATTCACGTGGAAATCTCGCCATTACAAAAACGATTATATAGCGACAAGCCAGCAAAACTATACCTTGGCTTTCAGTTGGATAGAAAAGTGTGCCTGGTGTTAATTGTGAAGGGAGGTTAACTAAAAGGCGCTGACACCAAATTATATTTCCATACATTTAGCTTTGGCTAATGCTAACGTGGAAGAACTTTCACTTTCGGTCATTAATGTATGCATCTTGTTCAACAGCGTGATTTTGTATGTAGCTTTGCACGTCAGCGTTCCATAAAGTTTGAATTTTCATTGGAATTACCTCCCAAGGTAGTTTATAAATGTAGTTTTATTTTACATTGTATACATACAGGATATTGAGTGTCGTCCTGTTATGTATTTGTGTTGTTGTTCAACTTGTAATATTCAAGCCATATATTGTCAAATAAATACTAAAGATTATGTCTCTAATAGGTGAATGTAAGAGATGAACCTCTCTACATGGCGAGCTACAGATTTGGTGAGTGCCTACACTTACAGTCTGGAGCAGCAGATTGTGGAACGAGGCTCCAGTCTGGTGTGCAGAGATGAGGAGCTGTTTACACAGGTGGAGGAACTGTTGAGGGATGGGGACGCTCAGGAGACCCACTGCCTTGGCCTGGACCCACTTCTGGTGATGGAGGAGTCCCTCAAAGCATCAGCCACTGATACTGGGAGGGCAAAAGCCAAAGGTGGGCTGCAAGGCTTGGCTAAAGCATTCGAAGTTGTAGAGCAAGCTGCTTTGAACCTTTACCTTGGTCCCTGGAGGAAGGAGTACAAGTTTGTCAAGGTAACCTGACAATATTGATTTCTGGTAAAGTCAAAATTGTTACAGTGAGATTGCAAACATTACAATAGTAAAGGACAAAATATGTCCAAAGTTATTTGACAAAATCAGGATAATTTTCACCATTTGCTTTGCTCAGGTTTTCCGGTTTTCCCCCCACTTTTTTTTTTTTTTTTTGCTGCAGATGTACTCCGGCACATTCACCCACTTCATCAAACCGGTGCTGTCGACGTCTCAGATTGAGAAACTCTTCGGCCTGCTGGGATATCAGCTCAGCTCTCGACACGAACAGCTTCGCCTTCAGCCATCCAGAGTCAGTCCCGGGTCTCTCAGCGACCTCCTCCGCCTGTCGTGCGCCTTTTTTCTGGCTCGATGTGAGTGCCGCCTGCTCCTGATGGCCCTGGGGAGGCATGTTGGTGAGACCCAGTGGGAGCTGAGTGTGGTCAGGGAGAGACAGAAAGGAAACAGTCTACAGGTATGTAACCCTGTCGGTTCATTTCTAAGTCAGAGGTGTGCAAAGATGAATGTTGTCACTGCTGCTTGAATATTTAAAACAACCCTAAACAGATCTAAAAATAGTTAATAGCATGTACTTTTCAATTTTTGAAGATTCATCGTACTTTGGTGTTAACAGGTTACCCTCGACAACACCAAGAAGAAGCTGGATGTCAGTCAGCCACTGTTTGAGGGAGAGGAGGAAGTAGATCTGTACACAGATGAGCAGATTAACGGGGGACAGAGGGCCAGAAAAGAAGAGAGCGCCCACTCAAATCAGGCGTCTCAAAGCAGCGCACCATCATCCGCCCTGAAAGCACTCAGCAACGGAGTGACCTCGCCATCCTCCTCACCCACTGCTGTCCCGGCGAGGGAGGACGTTCACGTCTCTACGCTCAACTGTCAGCTAACCAAAATGCCACCACTGGAGCAAGACGTCCCTAATTCAGTCTGTGTTAAAGAAGGTAAACTTCCCTGTGAGGAGTCCACATTTAACAAGGACAACTCGCAGTCAAGGAGCCAGCAGGTAGGGGGTGTATCGCCTCCTCTGGCCGGAGAGGTTATTTGCGATGATTCAAGTCAGTCACCGAAAGCGATCCCGTACCACCACTGTTGCGACCTCGCTCAGCTGGACCCCCAGGTCCTGTGTGTCACCTGTGGGGTCTTCCACTCCAATTCTTGCAGAGAGAAAGACTTGTGCCAAAAAAATCACAAATTCAAGCTGCTGGGAGTGTGCTCCTGTGGGAGCACGTGTACAAGAAAGCCCCTGGTCCTGTGCCGTTACTGTGGAAGCGAATATTGTCGGCATTGTTGGTATCGAAACCCTCTCGTATGTACCTGTGGCCAAACCTTCGACCAGTCCCCTGTGTGAGTTTTTGCACTAACGAGGCGCAGGCCGTGCCTTAAACCTGCGGTGCGAAAATCAAAAACAGTAGATCACAAATTCAGATGCTGCCTTGACACGGTGCCCAGTTTTATTCTAATGTGCACTCGCATCACTCGTCTCTTAAGTGACCATATTTGTTGTCATTATTAGCGTTTTCAAATTATTGTGTATCATTGAAAGCCAGATTTGATTGTATTTACGCATTTGTTGGTGTACTTGTGAAGCACAAAGGAGGTCTGTTGGTGTCTGTTATTTGTTTCTTGCGCACAGTAAAGATTTACATACACCATTTTTCTTTTATTTCTTGACCAAGCTTATATTAAAATAAAGCATTAAGAATTTAATAAATAAAACACCAGTGAATTAAACTGAAGTGCTGTTTTAGAATATCACAGTTGTGTTTTAAATTAATCGAAATTAGCAACTAACCCCATCTAAATAGTGATTTGGTTTATGTCTAAAGCAAGTGAGAAAAACATGTCTTGGCAAAGAGGTGTGGTGAACTTTGTTTTGATCATTTTGACTTTTAATACAACATTCTGATTCACTGTTATTAATACAGCTTGGCTCAGAATACCACAAGGTCCTGATGAGATGCATCAAATGGCCCAGTTATGCCCTGCTGATAAATTAGGTAATACATGATTTTAGTTTAGCTTCAATCTTAATGTTATCCGTCACTTGGCTCCCAGATCATTTTTACATCTGATTCAGATTTTAATACACTGGTCATGCAGAAAGTTGGGTCATGCTCAGTCATGTCCCAGACCTGCCCGACCTGGACTCATGAATGCTTTTTTTTTTTTACAGAAGAGTGGCTGTATCCTTTATTCGTTGAACACCTGCCAATTAATATTGATGAAGGTCTGGCTGTCCATGCGGTCAATGTAGAGGACTCCATCCAGGTGATCCATCTCGTGCTGGAGGATTCGAGCTGGCCAGCCACTGGCTTGCCACGCGACATCTTCACCCTTCTCATTCAGACCTGCAAGGGGAACATTCACAGTAAAAATAAATAAAAGTAGATAGCCATTGAAATTTGACCTTACCTACATATCAGACAAATATTTTCCAATTGTAGACATTGGAAACACAATATTTTCTGTTATTTTCATAGTTCACACGTATGCGTACCAGACACTTCCACAGACAGGTAGCGTGGAACTGTAGCAGAGAAGCCTGAGATGCTCTCACATGCCTCCTGGAAGAGCACGGTCCGTCCATCCAGGACCCTCAGCTGAGGGTTAACAAAGATCCTCAGGGGCTGAGCAGAAAGGCCGCAGACTTCTCTTGATACAGGTGAACTCTCTTCCAACATCTTCTCTGGGTATTCCAGGGCCAGAATCCGGAGTGGCACACCAATCTGTGGGGCGCTCAGGCCCACACAGTCAAGCTTACGCATCACTTTCACCATAGTGTTGATGACTTTTTGGATTTCAGCACCGCAAACAGCTGCAGGATCAACAGCAGCTGCACGTGAACGCAGCACTGGGTCCCCTACCTGGCACACATGTTTGTATGGAGGAGAGGGAGGGGGAATGATCTTGTGTTTCATATACTGAAAATAGGAGCGCACCTTTACACTGCTGGAGTAAGAGCTGGAGCAGTGTGCATGCAAGTGGGGAGAGACATGTGAAAGACAACTCAAGGCCTCAGCACTGCAGGATGGGGCTTTGGGTCTTAAACCCAGTCTGGATAGCTGAAGAAGAGCTGCACATGATTTTGTGTTCATGGTGGAACTGTTGCTTTGTTTCAAAAATCAGGAAGATGCAATGCACTGCAGGAAAATCACATAAAATGACATTTAGTGAGATAATGTATCATTCATAAAGACACAATCCGAGTTCTGTAATAAAGAAAAAAAAACTGCATATCTGCATAGGTCTTGTGAAAACATTAAAATAGCTGCTAAATATTGAACATTACATTTGAAAACAATTCAATTTAATTTAATATTGCTTTATTTATGTAGGAAATTTTCCGAACAAAATTGGCCGATACGTTATTATTACATTAAACTGGAGCAGCAAGTTTAGCCTGGTGCATGTCAATCAAGTAGTTTGTTTAACAGTTGTCTTTAAAATGATATAAAAGCCATAAGCGAAATATTTAAACTGAACACACTTGTATTTCTTGGTTACCTTACACAAGCCTCCATACTATATACAGTGTCTGAAGAGAAGGCGAAATCAGAAGGAAACAAACCAGAGAGGATGTCAGAGCATGGACAAAATACTTCCGGGTTACTAGAATTGGAAAACTTCATAATAAAAGTTCCTGTGATTTGACGGTCGCTATCAAACACCTTTGCTACTTTAGAAACTTTTATTTTGACGACAACTATAGTCGTTGTCAAGGAAGAAATATTGAGAAAATGAAATTTTAAATAGTAACTTGTTGCTACATGTCCTGCTGAGGCGCTCATCTGTTCATTCATGGATGAGGGTTTAAAAGTTTGGCGGCGTTTCGTCTGGCCTCACTGTACATCCGATGGAAACACACGAGCAACAGTTTCAAACAGCTAAAGTTTCGAAGTTTCCGCTTTGGATCATCGAGTATATCTGGACTCATAAGATGGCAGATGTACTGGAAGGTTGGTTCTGATCTCTTTCTGAAATGATATTTAATTTTTGATTAATAAATTACGCTTACGTCTGTATATATTTAAAACTGTAATTTTCGATTTCGTTTATATTGCAGACAGGCTGTGTTTTATTTGCAAGATAGAGGTTGTAGAGTCCATTTTAAGTAATTTACTGCTTAACATAAACTCGATTAGACCTACTGTGGTCAGTTGATTTGACAGTTATAACTAGTACTTACTTTATCTACAATTATAGGTTATTATTAAACAAATGTTTACACTTAATGTAGGTCAACTCGGACTTGCAATGAAAGTAGCAGATTTGTATTTATTTTGTTCTTTAAACAGATGTGGACCCCTCATCTTGGCCAGAAATGGATTCACAGCCTTTGAGCCTTGAGGATTCAGGGAGGCTGCGTGTTGTCTCTGCCAAAGTCTATTCTATTGTGAGGAACAGAGACATAGAGCACTTTGAGAAAGTCTTGAACTTTCTGGAAGAGACATACAGACTTCTGCCCAGACTTGTGGCTCCCATCAAACACATGAAGATCGTCTTTGGCCTGAAAACAATGGTATGATGAGAAGTTGTGGTAAATTTCATTTGCATAGAATTTCAGCATGCACAATCAATCTCCTCTGAATGTTTTTGTTTGCTTGTTTATAATGTGTCTTCCTTCCTGTCTCATCTTAATTGTGCTTCCTCGCAGCTCATTATGTGGATGCTGAAGCGAGAAAGAGGAATGATTGACACCATGTTCAAAATCAATCAGTTCTTTCCAAGTAGACTACCTCAGTACCAAAACCAGTGTGTAAGTTAGTGTGTGCAGATTTCCATTGGTTTCAAAGTACTAACAAAAAAAGTGTTAACAATTTTTCTTTGATTCTTACAATCAAAGAACCAACGTGAACTATTTCTAATGAAGAAGAATCATCTGGACTTCAAGGATTTGGCCCAGTCACTTGCTATGGACAAGGGCAAACTTGAACGTTATGTTACGGTTAGTTTTCTTCTCAAGCTGTCCAACAACAGTGAATCTTGTCTTTTTGAGTTATATATTTTGCACATACATGAAAGAGGTCCTAACCAAAAGAAAAAAGCTTATCTCATGTTATTGGTATAATAGAAAAGGAATTATTTTGAGATATCAGAATTTTACAAAAATTGTTATATCTTAGTAACAAACTGTATGCATTCATAATTCTGATGTAAATATGCGTAGATGAGTACTTTTGTTTGCGTTAAATTAAAATAGATATAAAATGGTGTGCTCTGTGTTTTTCTGTTATCTATAGAAAATATCTATGGACAAACATTAAAATAAAGTTTTTTGTAATTGTACAAGAAGGTATCTTTATCTCCTTTTTAGGGAGGTTTCAAGATAGCATGATGACTTTTTGCGATTAAAGTTTAAACGCAAACGGTGACGTTGGCAAAAACGTCTGGTAGTGATCTGTCAGTTTCAAGTGTTAAAGTTCATCGTGCAAAACAAGCAAACAGTTGGAAAAAAAACAACACTGTGGCCTTATGTATGGTTTTTGTTGACACTGTACTTTGAGTCTGTGACTTTTGCAACGTGCGATTTAACATCAAATAGCAGTGTCGAAACACTTTTGCTAATTCCAGGAAGCTGATTTCAGGATTGTTTCTCTTGCTGTTTTTCAGAATCAAATGCAGCAGCAGTACGGGGATCATTATGCCCAGAAAGTAGAGGACAGGCTGCTGCAGTATCTGCAAAAGCTGGAAACTGTGTTGCCAGGAGACGCATACATTGACAAGGTGTGTAGTGTAGCGTCATTTTTTACCGATAAACAGGACATAGAAGATTAAAGGAGGGGAAATCACTGAAATTTCCAACAGCCTGTCAAGATGCTGTCATTCATTTCATTTTTAAAAATGTATTTTATTATGAACTAGCTTCTGAAGAAAGAAAGTCCTACGAGTGAAGAGGAGAAGTTGTTGTTGGAAGTAGTTTCCTCTGACTCGGCAACCATCGCAACAGCTCTCAAGAAGCTGCTGCACTGTGGTAAGAAGAGAAAAGTAATTATATAGAATTGAGCATTTACTGCGCAGGTATCTTGTTTATATATGAAATGTACATTGTTACGTGAAAGGAGTGAATCTATAAGAGAAAGGGGGGGCGATATATCCACAAATACTTGTCCATGAGAGTCAAGAATGTCGTATTTACATTGAGCTCATTTCTTATTCTGAGCGTTTTTATGGATGTATGTAAAGCTAATTTTAATGTGTTTATGTTCACTCAGAAGTTACTTTCTTGGATCTTGGTAAAGCATTGCTGGAATATCGAACAAAAGGTCCCCAGCTCTCACAGTCTCCTCATTGTTCCACCTCTTTTGAGAGCAACCTCAAGGCGGTAAACTTCAAAACTGATCTTCGGTGTCAAGAGAGAGAAGAACCAGCTGACTCTGACATCCCCGCGGACAGCCCTCTGTTGTTGGAGAGTGAAAAGGATTTAGAATTTAGACCTTTCCAACAAACAACGCGTGACGATCGGATGACCACGAGTGTGGAGGAGGAGAGCTGTGACAGGACAGACGAGGAACTCAATCAGGGAAGCAGTGAAGAACTTCAGGAGGCTAATTCCTCCCCTCAGTTCTGCTCCAAACACCAGCGATGGGTGAAGAGTATCCTGCAGGAGTGTCCCGAGGAGTGCTTCGATGACTTGCTCCGCCAGGCTAATGCTTCAGTGTCCCCGCCGCTCTTCCGGTCATCTTCATCGCGTACGTCATCACAAGATCTCACTCCCTCTGATCTCATGCCATGCCCAGCTGACCAGCAGCATCCAGCATCAGACACCTCTGACCATCCTCAGACACCAGAAGAGACGCGTGAGAAAGCAAACGCTAAAGATCAGATGACCTCTGGATCATCTTCATCCTCAGGCCATACCTCTAAAAGCCAGCCATTTCTTCAGCCCGCCTCTTTCAGAGACACTCAGATGCCGGTCCAGATGATAGATGTTGTCTCTGTAGGAGGGCCTGAACTTTCTTTTAAACTCCGTCAAGCGTTTCCAAATCGCTCCGCCGTAACTCCTCGCAATCACAATTCATCCTCCAGTAATCGCGCACTGAGCTCTCGGCGAGACCCTGCTCTGCTTCAGGGAGCACCGTCAAATCCTCTGGAGAACGTGCAGAAAGCAGAGACGGATCCAGGAAGTCGCAGCGCCGCCACCTCTATCGTAAAAGAGCGTCCGGCTGCAAATACTTACCGCCCATCTTTGTCTGATGGCCACAGTGTCTCTGTGCGTCTTACCAGAGATGCAGCAACGTCTGCGTCTGCCTCTGCAGACCAAAATCACTCCGCTCACCAAAGCCTGCCAACAAATGTCCCCATCTTCTCCATCCAGCACACACACCTCAGTAATGCTTCCCAGCGAACCCCGTCTGCACCCGCTGACGTGACTGACGGGTCCCACAGCGACAGACTTCCCAGAGCTCCGCTGAGGCTGTCCTTACCCAGTCAGGCTGTGCTGCTGCAGTCGAAGCTGCTCCAGCCTTGCGTGAGCCTCAGCAGGCTGAGCTCGCAGCACTGCCACCGAGCCACCCGCGGGAGGTCGTCCGGCAGGCCCCGCGGCGGCGGCGATGACGAGGGGACGAGGATGGAAGAGGAAGAAGACGGGGATTCTTCTTTTGACCTCAACCTTCTGTACTCCAGCCGCTCGTCAAGCAGCGGCGGTGAGGACTCGACTCTGTGGGACCCCGACTACCAACCTTGCATAAAAAAGAAAAGACTTCTGCTGGAGTATGAAGCCACGAGGAACCTCGTTTAGTTACATTTAAAGATGAAGACTATGTCAGCGTAGATCGGTGCTGTTATTGATGTTTGATTCTTACAATAATTTGACCAAGCGTCAAATTATCTTTTTAAACACACATATAAACTATAACTTTTTAGATCAATCGACACGTGTTGATCCCGATAAAAATTGTACTGAAAAATATGTTTTTCTTTGAGTAGCTGGGGTAAACTCTCGTTCAAATATAAAGCTAATTAAAAGGGCAGCCACTCGTCCAAGAATTAGCAGTCAAACTATTTTAGGTGTGTTGATTGGCGGAAACTTACTGCGAAAGTACGGAAGAACAGTTAGACTTTATATATCTAAAAAAAAATTGTGTCTAACCTTAAGCAGCTTAAGGTTACTAACCAACTAACCAAGACTGGGAGACAACTTACATAACACGACCAACCTACGTAAGGACTGGCTGACTGGTCAGACTTGATGTGGAAATACAAACATTAATAAGATAAAAGACACACAGTTTTATCAGCAGAGCTAATGATAACAAGGAGGCCACTCTGACCATGTGCAATTTGTATTTATTTATTTATTAAATGGTCATCATCTCCATACACCGTAAATGGATAAGAGGTCTTGTTGTCACACGTTTGCTGCTTATATGCTTTATAACATTTATTGGATTCTATCTTGTACTTCACTGAAATGGGAAAAACAGCCCTGAAATGCTTGTTAATTTAGTAATCATGCATTAAATGGCGCTGACACCGGGGCACACTGTCTGTTGTTGTTGTAGAACTGCTGCTTGACAGTGAACAACTGGGAGGTCTCAACAGGAGCCTTCACTCTTTCTCTGCCAACGGGAAGATTTCATGGACGGCTGGCGATGAAACGATGGTGACGACGCTGACAGCATCACACACTGTGGTCAGGTCAGTCGCATCGGTGGAAGTGGGCTCTGGTGGGGTGACCCCACATCAACAGGTTTGAAAGAATGACTATATTGGCGTACCAGCGGGGTAAACCCAGGGGTGGGGGTAGGGGCCAACCAAGGGGGCCACCCTCTGTTTAAATACAATATTTACACAGTTGTGTTTGCAGATGGATCATGGATGGGTAAATGGAGAGATGGGTCAGCATTTCTCTGGTAAACACAATCTTAGGCAACTCAGATGTGGAACGAAGAGAACCGACTAAAACCCCAGAAACCATGTTCACTGCTAATGAGGAATTACTCACTGTTTACAACCCCAGGCGCTGGGCTTTATCCTTATTGGTCTGAAATTTCATGAAGTAAACACCTTCCGCTGCATGTCCCCAGTCTTTTTTTTCCTACATTTTCTCTGATTTATGGAAATGAGCCATTTCCCTCCTGTTGGAGCAGCCCAGGCGATGACTGTGCAGTTTTTGAAGCCGATCTCAAACCTCACCAGAATCTTGAAAACCCTCAAGAAAATAACAAATGACATTTCCCTTTTTATGACCCATGTAGGTTGATTGCGTCCAGGTAACTTCCTTGGCTTAGGTAGATTAGCATAGATTCAGAAATCATGCAGATTCAAATAATTCATTCAATAATAATTGTATTTCAGTGTACAGTGCATTGGCAGGGGGATTGAACTACCCATTTAACGGGGTGGCGGGCTTCAGCCATATGACTATAGGAGTTTATATAGAATATAAAAGCCAACCGCTCACATTATCACACTACATCGCACTACTCACAGTTCGCAGTAACCAGTAAAATGACTGCTTCTTTGGCCTGAGAGGACGTGCAGGCACAAGGAGGACAAAACAGCTTGGTTTTATTATATAAGCATTTGCTTTTAATTATTTCTAAATAAATGTAAAGGCACTTTAGAGATGGAAGTTGTAAAAAGTACACACAGTCTATACACCTTGATGCAATCTATACTTTTGAAATTATTCCAGTTTCAGGGTTTGGTCTTAAAAATGTCACATTATTAATTTATTCCTCAAGGTATGAGGTGGTTATAGATGCCCGGAGAGCATGTTATTCACAGCTCCGAAGGATCGCGGTCAGTACAATACGCTGCTGATAACTACATGTTCGGAGTGTTTGCTGCTTCCCATCTTGGACATTTATGAAAGCGTGTGGTTTTCAAAAGTTCCTGACTTGTCACTTTGTGGGTCAAAGCTGTGCAAACAGCCAGCAAATCTGCATTCAAATCACGCAGATAATAACAGACCACAGCTTGCAATGCAAAAAATGAAACGCGCTTTCTCTTGGGTCATGCATTGCTGGCTTGAGTATGTTAATTACAGCGAAGAAAATACACGTTTTATGACTTTGGTTTATTTTTCTTCTTTTTCTCTGTATTGAGAATCTCGGAGGGCAAAGGGGATGTAAACAAGATGATGAACATGGAAGCTTAGGACAGTCCAGTGATTGGACATGGTATAAGAGGTATTTTTTATTTTTATGAATGTGAATTCTTGTGAATGGGGAGAAAATTTTGGTTAGTGGATACCTTTATTAATTTCTTTAAAAAGTAAAAATCAGTGATTTAGCTGCAGATAGTGTCTGAATAATCTCTTGTATAGTTAGGAACTGAAGGTGAAGAGCTGTATTCATTATTAGAACCCATTTTCCTTATTTAATATTAGGGTGGAAAAGCAGCGGGGGTATCTGTTGCGTTAGGTTAGTAAAATAAAACCTGCTACTGCCGCTCTTTGCATATTTAGCAAAAACCGTGTTATGATGACAAGAGCGGTGTTTTGGCTCATGACGCAGGTGGGCAGATGTTTGCAGCCCATCCCCTCATCCTTTGCCGACAATTGACTGATGACTCTTTCTGATGGTAGTGATGTAAGAGGGGTGTAAATAGCACTGCCCTCGGCCTGCACCAATGGAAATTCAGGCTAGAACATCCCATTTTTTTTTTTTTTTTTTTTTTTTTTTTTGGAGATCTATAAAACCGACTTTTCACATCCCGTTCAGTTTAATTCTGTTGCGACATCTTAAAAAACATTCTCTTGAGTATTTATCGAGGTGAGTGCAACATTACTTTACAAAAAACAACAACTCTTTTTGTAATTGTAACATTTTTTCTTTAAATAACTAAACAGACGTTTAACTGAAATTTAAATTTAACTGAATGATGGGGCAATTGTACAATTTAATTTTTGTTTTGAGATACATATTGA
The DNA here is from genome assembly GCA_015343265.1 of Pao palembangensis. Taxonomy (NCBI): domain Eukaryota; kingdom Metazoa; phylum Chordata; class Actinopteri; order Tetraodontiformes; family Tetraodontidae; genus Pao; species Pao palembangensis. The sequence goes on from CM027092.1 coordinate 2,737,788, forward strand.
TCTTCGTGTTGAAATTATTTGTGCCAGGTGTTCAAAATTAACAAAATTATTGATTAAACATTTGAAACAAGTATTCTGACCTATTTCACGATCGAATCAGTGCTCAGCAAAATAACTTATTTGTTATTTTTTTTAGTTATCCATTTATTTAATAGCAACCTAGCAATAAATTATTTATCTTCCATCCATCCATCTTCTGTACCTTCTTTACCCACACATGGGTCGCAGGGGTCTGCTGGAGCCTGTCCCAGCTGTCAAGGGCCGAGAGGCGGGCTACACTATCCTAATAAATGTTATTTAAAGTTGAAAAACCTGTTGAATTCTTGAATTTTTTTAATAATATATATATATATATATACTGTATATATATATATATATATATATAAAGCCAATACTTCATATCCCAGTGTGAATTTATCAAAATTGTCTGCTTTGAGGTTTTGTTTCTTAATGGTTTCAGAAGTATTTGGAAACGTCTTTTGTGAGTAGATTAACTTCCTATCACTAGGGGGGAAAGGCTCTTAAAATGATCCTCCATCGTCGTTCTAGGGTCTAGGATGGACAACAAGGCTTACTTGGTTCAGAGGAACGGAAATGCAGTTCATGAAAAAAGCCCAGTAAAAGGCAGAACCCCAAATGGGACAGGAGTCACTGGGAATGGCATTCACCTTGTCAGTGCAAATGGCAGTTTGTGCCCTGCCAAGGGCAAAAGCCGCAGGCTGGGGTGGGACGTGAAGCCCTCTGAGATGGCCAACAACACGCTCAATCCCATCAGGGCCATCGTGGACAGCATGAAGCTCACGCCAAACCCAGACAAGCCCATGATCGCGCTATCCATAGGTAAGAGTTCTTCTTTCCGTCTTCTCTCCATGGCTGTGGTCTTATTGTTGTGCAATCTGTGTTGGCTGACTAATCGCAACATGGTTTTTTTTGTTTGTTGTTAACCTTAGGTGATCCAACTGTGTTTGGAAACCTTCCTACTGATGACGCTGTCCTTCGAGCCATGAAAGACGCCATAGACTCTCAGCAGTACAACGGCTATAGTCCTTCCATCGGTAAGCCAGCCAACAATGGATCCAAAACAAACTCGTTAACACACGTTAACGAGGGTGACTTTAATTCACGCCGGCCTACAGATGCGTGAGACGTGTATTTTGTTACACAGTTCTTATTTTTACGTGTCCTTCGGCAGGATATCTGAAGAGCCGGCAGGCGGTGGCCAACTTTTACGGCTCCCCAGAGGCTCCACTGACAGCAGAGGTGCCCCCCCCCCCCACCTCCTATGATTCAAGCATATCTTCAGATTAAAATACACCTGACATTATTTTGACGTCTCTGCTCTCTTTCTCTCCCTTACAGGATGTGATTTTGACCAGCGGGTGCAGTCAGGCCATTGACCTGGCAATCAGTGTTCTGTGTAACCCAGGGGACAACATCCTGGTCCCATGCCCGGGTTTCTCCTTATATAAGACTCTTGCTGTTTCCATGGGCATCGAGGTCAAACTCTACAACCTGCTGGTAGGCGAGTATACTGTCGTATACACTTATATTTAGATAAGTGCTCTAACTCTTAGATTAAAATGCCAGATTTGTAAAAAATCTGTAGCATCAGACATCAGTAATGCACGTCACTGATCTGCAGCCAGAGAAGTCTTGGGAGGCTGACCTTCAACACATGGAGAGTCTGATCAACGAGAGGACATCCTGCCTTATTGTTACCAATCCCTCCAACCCCTGTGGCTCTGTCTTTAGCAAAGAACACATCCAGAAGATCCTCAAAGGTCAGCAAACCCCCCTGTTTCCTTCTGTAGCTCGATCATCACCGACAGATTTGACGTATGTGTGTCTTCTCAGTGGCCTCCAGACATTGCGTCCCGATTCTGGCGGATGAAATCTACGGAAATATGGTGAGCACGGCTAAACATTACCAACAGTCACCCAAAGGTTGGCAAGTGGACTTGGCTCAGCAGGGAGGCCCGTTTTTTCAGCAGGGTGACAGCAGGGGCCCTGGACCTGAAATAACTTTAGCATCGGCACATGGAGGATTAGGGGTCTTGTGCCGTGAATAAGGCTTGGAGGCAGCAGCTAGCATGCTGGTGTGTGCTGGATGAGTGCAGGAATGAGGAAGGTCAGCAGATGCACGTGAACTCCACTATCTGAATGTACAGTATTTACATATTTAACGTAACAGCATGAAAAAAAAAAGGTTATTATCTTCTGTCAATAAAGTTCCAGTTATCTCCAAAAGCAAAAGCAGAAAAGATAAAGCGTGGGGGCAGCATCAGGGATGTGTAGAGAGGGGGCTGGGGTGCCCGTGGCTCAATCCTGGGATCTGACCTGAGAAACGCAAATCATTTTTCCAACTGTAGTATAGGATAATCTTTTACTCTGCTGGCATTAATAAATTCAACTTTTAGTTGTGTACAGATCCAGTTTTAGCTGAAGAGCATGAAAACATGTAGAAAGACGTTTGTCAGGAAGTCTAGATAAGGTAAGAGCAGCCACACGGCAGTCCTTCTCCCCCTCCACCTCTTCTATTGTTATTTAGATAAGGTGATTAATTAAAACAACTGGAGATGAAGCAAAGTCTGATATATTAGTCCATCCTATCTCAACAGATGCTGCAATATGAGAACTCATTCTTTACAGTATTAAGAGAGAATTTGAAAGGGTCAGCTGCTTCTGAGCAGTCTGGACCACGCCACAGGACAAGGAACCAATGAAATACTGACAAAGCAGCGTGAGTTTGCACGTTCATGCCCACATCAAGTGGGAGGGCACTTGTAGGTGATGGATGTGGTTGGCTCCTCTAATGACTGAAGGAGCTTAAAATATCTGTGATCTACACAGTATCCTCTGTTTGTTTTAACTTCAGCAATATCTTCTAACTCGCCGTGTCACACTTTTCTATTCATAATTGTCTTAATTTGCAATGAACTGAAAGTAGCTCTTGGTTGGAGACGTGTGCAAATTCTCCCGTTGCTCGGAATTCTCAAAATTCTGGTCTTGTTTTTAAAATACGGGGCAGTCTCTTGCTCCTTTTGCAACACTGACTTTAATACTAGACAGGTGTTAAAGTTGGTTTGGCTCACTATCTTTATCACACTGCCTTCTTTGCCTTTTATTAGCAGCAGACTAAATTAAAAGCTTTGCTGTTCTTTATGTTTGAAATATTAATGGTTTTTCGCCATTTTGTCATTTGTAACATGTTACATGTCTATGAAGGCCAGTCTGTCTGAACACACTGACCCGTCCTGGGTGGCTTTCCTTTTGCGCTACTGCTGTTTCCACAGGACTTCCCGGGCTGCAGCTCTCCTTACCTGGCATCCCTCAGCAGAGATGTTCCCATACTCTCCTGTGGTGGTTTGGCCAAACGCTGGCTGGTCCCCGGATGGAGGATGGGATGGATCCTGATCCACGACAGGAATGAAGTGTTCGGACCTGCGGTATGCAGCCTGTACCGGTGCTTGTTACAGAGTACGCCTGCATTCCTCTGGGGACTCACACCGTGCATCACCTCGTAGATCCGTCAGGGTTTGGTGAAGCTGAGCCAGCGTATTCTGGGTGCGTGCAGCATCATCCAAGGTGCTCTGGAGAGCATCCTCAACAACACGCCTCAAAGCTTTTACAGCAACACCATTAGCTTCCTAAAGGTAAACTGTCCATTTTTATGAATGAACAACAGCTCTCAATAATTGTTCCCTCACTAAATTGTGCACAGTGGCTTATCTTACACAGTAATGTAGCATACTGCATGAGGCTGGCAGGCTTACATCTTTTTTTTTCTCAGTCCAACTCAGAGATTTGTTTCAATGAGCTGTCGACCGTCCCTGGCCTGAACCCTGTGATGCCTTCAGGAGCCATGTACCTAATGGTCAGTGCTAGAACTGCGTCTCAGCCGAGTGTGTGTGAAAGGACGAATTGAGGGGCTTTCAACGCAGATTACGCGCAGTTTTGCAGGGATCTCGAGTGTCTTTGCAACAGGTTTGACTTTCCACAGGCCCCATCTAAATAAATCTGGGGAAAGGAATATGGGGGTACATGGACCTTTAGTTGGAAAAGACGAGTTGCGATGACAAAATTAAAAAAGTACCTTAGCCTCTGGCTTATCAATAACATCAAAAGTCTCATCAAATGCCACTTATTAAGAAGCAGGTCTATTATTAAGCTTGATAATCGCAAAAGCAGAAAATACCATTCATGTGTTTTAAAATGTTACATTTTAAATATGTCTGTCTGTAAATGTGACCAGGTGGGGATTGAAATGGATCATTTCCCAGATTTTAAGGATGACGTGGACTTTACTGAACACTTGGTGACGGAGCAGTCTGTCTTCTGTCTGCCTGCCTCAGTAAGACACCAACTTGTGTCTACAGCATTGCTTGTCCATGCGCCAGCGCCCATTTCTACATAATTAAAATACTGTCTGTATTATGTCTTTCAGGCATTTGAGTATCCGAACTTCTTTCGCATCGTGGTGACAGTGCCGCAGGAGATGATGGTGGAAGCGTGTGGCCGCATCAGGGAGTTTTGTCAGCGTCATTATCGTCCCAGTAGCTGCAACAGCAATGATCTCGACCAGTGAAAACTCAGAACTTCACCAGTGTGACAGCGCTGATATCGTGGAGGCCGAAGATTGGAAACAGGAGAGCTGTCCCTTGACAGATACTACAAACTCAGATTTTACCAGAAATTTTATTCCACCATTTGCGGATGTTAGAGCTGTAGAAATATGTTCATATTGTGTTAATATCGTTACCTCTGCAACACCAAAAAGGTTGAAAACAATTTTATCTGATAGTGTAATTTTTTATGTAAGCGGAATATTTATATTTTGTACAAACTATATTAACCTCCACATATTTTGATATAATTTGTCAAATGTTGCGTTTGTATATGTGTTGCAACTCCTCAGGTGGAATCAATATATTTGATAATATGTTATACAATTTCTTTATAATCTTCTTTAATACTTTATATGACATAAAATAATTTTGCTCGATGTTTCATGTAAAATCGATTCATATAGCTACAGACAATGTTAGATGTGGTATCTTTTGGATAAAAATAATGAATTAAAACATGTTAACTTGGTTTGATGTCAAGTGATTATTATTAGCAGCAGCTCAAGACCAACTCTGACAAGTTAAAGTTTTTCATGACAATTTAATATGTTTGTTCCCATTTAATTAAAAAGTAAAAAGTGTCAAAGTTGGGACCGATCCACCAATTACAACCTTCAAGGAGAAAAAAAAACTGACTTAAACCAGTTAGCTAAAAAAAAAAAAAAGCTATTTGAGAAACAATTTGATGAAAAATGACCCTTTTGTTGATAGCAGCTGCTGCTGAGTGTTATGTGTTCTTAAAGTTGTTGATCCAGACTTGACGTCTGAAGCCCACAGCTGAAAATATGATTTCATCCACAAGGGTGAGCTGCATAAAAGACTTGAAGAAGCAACCAGTCAAATTGAATCAGATTTCAACACAAATTAAGATTTTAGAATAAAATAGGATTTTTTTCTCCTACTTTTAGACGACATTTATGGATCCTTGTCTGATCTGTGTCAGAGGTGGGACTGATCCACCGTTTACAACCTTCAAGGAGAAAAGATCTGACTTAAACCAGTTAGCTAAACATCCACAGGAGCTTCATTGCTGACCTGATCTGAATATTTTAATCTGAAGTGGTTCAACTGCCGTCTGATGAAGTAACATAGATAGATAGATACATAGATAGATAGATAGATAGATAGATAGATAGATAGATAGATAGATAGATAGATAGATAGATAGATAGATTGATTGATTGATTGATTGATTTACATTTCCTGCAGCCTGACAGTGGAAACTTCAGATCACCTGGTGCAGGTGGATGTGCTCCGCTACTCTTTCTCAGCGTTGAAGATGGTTCGGTGGTTAAGCCTTTTTGCTACGTTACTACATACAGTATGCTCCTTTGGGTATTTTATATAATTCTTCTTCCGTATGTAGGCTGCTGGGACACTGCAATTTCCCATTGCGGGATCATAAACAGCATTAAATTCTATTCTATTCTTTTTCGAATCGAAACTAAAACCTTTTTGACGGCATGCTGCAAGCGTAAATCCAGATGTTAATGACTTGGATGTTTAGTAAACGGTTAATGGCACCGTTAACACACAGCAGCGACACCTGCTGGTCAGTTTGGATACCTACTTTCCGTTTTACCTGCTTTCAGTTTGCCTGTCATTGTGTCTTGATAAATATCTACTTCCGTGTAAACCCTGTATTGTGTACACAACTTGCTTTAATTTGCAATAAATGCATATGGGCGCCAGTGGCGTAGCTGAAAATCCCGGGAGCCCCCTGCTAGGAAAGGGGTGGTGGCCCTTTGACAATGTATCCTACAACATCACAATAATACGAGTACTATAAGAACATTTACACATATTTTTTTTTTAATGTTGCACATTTTGCAAACGTAGTCTTTTAAATATTGTTGAGATTATTGTTAATGACTGCTGCTGTAACAAGTTAATTTCCCATGTCTGGGATAAAATCGCTTGGTGGTATGGCGCCACAGAGTGGCAGCCTGTTGCAGCAGCTCCCGTCGTTTGTCTTTATTTTGTATTAAAAAAAATACATCCCATGTCTGGGATGAATAAAAATATTTCTATTCTATTCTAAATAAAATACTTTCTATATATATATATATATATAGAGAGAGAGAGAGAGAGAGAGAGAGAGAGAGAGAGAGAGGCTGCAACTTGTAGATTGTCCAGGTGGGTAGTTGGTATAAATATATAGCAGACGTTTCTGGGAGCTTGGCTATATTCTGTTGTTTTTTTACCTGTTCCTGGCGCTTTTGAGCACCACTACTGTATTTTCTTTTCATTATAATATCTGCTGCTTCCAATTATCTGCCGTGCTGCTAGGTACCAGTGCGGAGCGGCTCCGACACGACTGCGCAGCTGATTCGTTTCCATTTAAGTCAATGCGTTAAAGTACACCGGCTGCGGCTCCGACACGACTGCGTGCTCCGCTCGCCCTTCGACAAAATAGCATCACTTCTATTTTGGGCGGATGCCGGAGCACGCCGCAACAATCTAGCACAATGCATCTCTTGCGGGACAGGAAATCGGGTGCGAAGAGAAAATAAGACATACGCGGAAAAAGAATAAGTGTGTGTGTACATAAGAAGGGCGCACACACACACTTATTACACCTTCCACGCCCCCCGCTTGTGTTTTATAAAACATACCTTCATCGAAAGGAAGTAGTGAGAGGGGACAACTGAGCAAATGACGTTGAGTCAGCGGCTGAAGTGGAAAAAAAGAGGGAGTTTTAGCAAGTCTGTGCTGAGGTTCTGCCTTTATAGGGTTTGTGTTCTGCAGTTGTTTGGTCGTAGACCATGGCTGACGAACAGGTTGCCATGACCATAGAGCTGAATGATGGCACTCGAATGCCACTCTTGGGGCTGGGAACCTCGAAGGTATGGTAGCTTCAATACTCGCTTTTAGGAAATCCATCTAATTGTAAGGAGAACCAAGATTTAATCACTTTTAACTAACATATAATTAATTTACAGGTGTATTTGACTCAAAATAAATGTTTTCAGGCAAACAAATTGTGTACACAAATTGTGCAAAAAAAAAAAAAAATGTGTGCACAAAGCTGAACTTAGGCAGTTTAAAGTCAATGTTACAAATTAGTAGATAATTAAGGGTCCGTTTCAGAAAGCGGGTTTATTTTATTTATTTTGGTCACATACATCACAATACATAATTCACATCTCAAAAAAAAGGGTGAGAAAAGCTGAAGCGCCTGGCTCATTAGCCTATCCTAGTTTTCATAATTTACCCAGAAAGTCAGCCAAAGATATTAAATGATATTACATACCAGCATTTTTTACATGTTTACCTTAAGTTTTAATTTTACATTTCCTGGTAATTGTTAATTAACTTATAATTTGAAGAATTTTTTTGTAGTTTAACAAAGAACTGCTTGTTTTAAATGTGTCACTAAGCTCATTCCACAGTTTTATGCCTAAAACAGAAATACATCTGCGCTTAACGTTAGTTCTGGCTTTATGTCTTTCAAAAATAAACAGACCTTTTAAATCATAATGCCCATCTCGGGATTTAAATAATTCTTGTAGGCAAAGAGGAAGATTTTTGTTCACGGGTTTGCAACCTTTAACGCTCAAAGAGCCAAATGGACCCCGTTTCCACGGAAAAGAAAACTCTGGGAGCCGCAAATATTTTTGACACCTAAAATGAAGATAACACTGTATATATTGTTTGTTTTTTTTTGTTTTTGTTTTTTTAACCTTTATGCTTTGTATAAACAACTACAGTGTGTTGCTTATGAAATCCACGAAATGCTACAGAAACAAAATGAAATTTTATTTATGTAATGAACATATCTTAACTTAAATTATCCATGCAAACAAAGAATGCCGTGAGCTGTCATCGCCTTTTGGCTTTGACCCGAATTTGAAAAATAAATTGGAAGAAAGAGCACTATTTCACTAAAAAAATAAATGTTTGCAAAATATCTACATAAATATTTATTTCACCTGGTTAATGGAACCTCTGCGCACAGCATCTGCAAAACAGGGCTGTAGGAAGTCACTTTCATTTTTACGCAGGACTGTAGCTGTCGTCTGCGAGGCGTGAGCGGTGCGTGTTTTTAACATAGTTCATGGTGGAGAATAGCTGCTCATATACGTATGTAGGTCCTAAGATCGACAGGACTCCAAATGCATATTTTTTCATTTTATGTAGGTGTCGGGGATGGCATTCCATGTTTCAAACACGAGTGTGTCCGATCTTGAAAGGTTCTCAATATCACTCCCTTTCCGCATCAATTCCGAAGCAGCTTTTCTTCTCTCTTCTCCCTCCGGATATTTTCAGCTAAGGCTGTGTGTTTATTTTGGAAATGCGATATTTGATCTTTTATTGTTGGTCAGTTTCTCACCACAGATTAGGCAAACTGGTCAGCCACTCTCGTCAAAGGTAAATGCAAATGAACCTGTCCAGGCATCATTAGTATTCTATTTTCTTTTTCTATTCGCCTTTTTCTTTTCTTACATTTCTACATACTTGGCCTACTTGGGGTTGAAAGTCGCGACAAATGCACGGCGTTCTGGCAGACATAGACCGTCTTTTGGCGAGTCAGTGTGATGAATATAACCGGCTTTCGGCGAGTGTGCCGCTTATTTGTCGCTTAACATATGCGTCACACCCGCCAGTTTTTGTCGAGTGTGACGTATATTTTTTAAGCGACAAATTATAAACGAATAAGATAGAATTTTATTGTAATATTTCAAGATCACACTAATCTTCCAATTTACAACTACAAAAAAACCTAACACAAATAAAATGCACTTCAATTGGAAACTTAAAATTTATCTTCCCAAGCCACACGGAGTCACAGCTCTTTATGAAAAGCTTATTAGTATATTCACAATACGAAGCTTTGTTAATGATTCTTATTGCCCTTTTTGAAGTTTAAATGTTAAATATTTAATCTGTAATTGTTTTACCAACATTTCCCCAAATCTCTACACAAGGGAACACGAGTGATGAATACAAGATAAACATCCATCCATCCATTTTCTATACCTGCCTTATCCAACTTTCTGGGTTGCAGGGGTCTGCTGGAGCCTATCCCAGCTGTCAAGGGGCGAGGTCGCAGGGCTGTAATACATTGTTATTCTATTAATTATGCTGATAACTTTAGATAGCTTACTTTTAATATATTATGTATGTGGTTTCCAACAAAGCTTATGGTCTATTATAACTCCTAAAAACTTATTGCTGTTGAGTCAAGTCAAGTCAAGTCAGCTTTATTGTCAAATATGCTATACATGCTTGACATAGTCTTTTGACCATTTTTATAAACTGGGAATATCTTTCCCAGTTTCATTTTCTCTGGAGAAGTTCCAGTTAAAAAGGACAAGTTGCATATATACAGTATGTGAAAGGTTCAACTATACTATCAAAAACAGTTTTAATTATTGATATATCAATATTGTTTGAGTCTGTGGATTTTTTATTCTTAAACTTTCTTACAACTTCTAACACAACACTCTCACTCACACCCCCAAGAAACATGGGACCTGTTATTATTGACAGAAATATTAAAGTCTTTTGCTATTCCACCATTTTGTGGAATTGCTTTTGCTAAATTTGGACCCACACTTACAAAAAAATCATTAAATATATGTTCACAATCTCCTTAATGTTATCTGTAACTGTACCATCTGTTTTAACAATGTAAGTTGGCAAATTTTTACTTTTATGTTGTTTAATCATCACTTTAATAACACCTCAAATTGCTTTCACATTGGTTTTGTATTTTTGCAGTAAAGTACTGTACTAATACTATTTTTCTCTCGTAATAACTGTCAATTTGTTTATATAGTTTTTTTATATTTGTACTCTTTTTCTTTAATTTGATGCTTTATATATTCTCTGTACATCTGATTTTTCTTTTTACAAGCTTTTTACAAGCCTTACGTTATCCAAGGTTTCCTCATCTTATTGGGCTTTAGTCTCCATGTTATTACTGGACAACATTGATTGTAAAATAACAAGAACGTCTCCAAAAATGCATTATAAGAATTATTAATGTTGTTTTAATAAACATCCTGACAGTTCTGTCTTATCGAGTCATATTTAAAAGCTTCCTGCTTCCGGTGTTCTCACTCTAACCAGTCTCTAAGTTTTTTTATTCTTGGTTTTAGCTTCCTAGACTCAAACACTGCAAAGACAGGCAAGTGATCACTTATATCTGTCACGAGTAATCCATTTTTATACTTTATCTGTTAAATTTACAAAAATATTATCAATCAATGTAGCTCTATTACTTGTTATTCTACTGGGTTTTAATATTAATGGGTATAGACTTAAACTAAATATACTGACAAATTCTGTGTTTTCTGTGTTCATTTTATGTACAGCAAGGTATATCCTTGTAAATATTTAGAATTAGCCATATATGTTTTTTATTTTTCTCAAGTCTTTTATATTATTTATTTCTTCTATGTATGCTGCTGCTGGATGACTGCAATTTCCCCATTGTGTGATAATAATCAGTTTTCATTCATTCATTCATTTATTCATTCATTCATTTGATTTTAACAAATCAATATTGAAGTCACCACAAACCAAAATCACTTTGCTTTTCATACAGCTTAGAGATTTTCCAAAGTTAGATCTCTCTGTGTCAACTGGACTGAAAGGTTTCCTTGAAAATGTTTCGCCCTCTCTCCAGAGAGCTTCTTCAGTTGGAGAGAGGGCCAAACGTTTTCAAGGAAACCTTTCAGTCCAGTTGACACAGAGAGATCTAACTTTGGATAACTATGACCTAGTCGAGTGAGAATCTACACAGACATCTTAGAGATTTTCTTACTAAACTGATGAATACAAGAACCTGGAATTCTATAAATACAATTAATCATCATGTTCTTCCATTATTTATTTAAATAGTTGCACTTTCCATTAAATCATTGATAACTATACTATGATCAACAGTTTTACATTTTATACTATTCATTACAAATAAGGCAACACTTCCTCCTCTTTTGTTCACCCTGTTTTGTTTAAATAATTCATAGCCCTCCAGTTGGCCATCTCCTCACACAACCAAGTCTCTGAAAAGGCTACAACACTAAATTTGAATGGTAACTGTTAATTTCCTGCAGGAAAGGCTTAGTGAAAAACCTGAGTTAATTCACTGTGATTTAAGGAAAACTCAGGGTTTTTGGTTGTAGGAAGCCGGTTCAGTGTAACTCTGAGTCAGTTACTCCAGGTAATATACTCCGTGACCTGGGGTCCCTTTCAGAAAACGGGTTTTCAAAACTCGGAGTTCGAACCTAAGCTCAGGTTTGAAAAACTCTGAAACGTCCAACTCAGAGTTTTCGGTTTCAGAACATGTGTTAAGAATTGGTTTAATCAACTCTGAGTCAGAGCTACCCCAGATTACGTTCATGCAGGGAGATCTAAAAAGCCTTAATGGAACAGACAATGTGATTCACCTTGGCAACAAGTGAAAAAAATAAACCTTCTCCTTGTTGGAGATGGAAGATTTCTTGACCGCGTACACCGAAAATGCGCATATTAAAAAAAATAATAATAATACTGCGGCAGCGGAAACAGAGAGAGATTGTCTGGATGAAAATTACTGAATGAGTCCATGTGTGATGGTGTGATGTGGAGAGAGATAAAAAAAAAAAGAAAAAGAAAAAAGAAAGAAAAATGTTTGGTCTTGGTTGTTTATCTCATTCAACATTTTTATTCTATAAGTGTGTGTGTTTGAGCCACAGGTGCAACCCAACAGGCACCAAAAGGACTTGGCAGAAAGTTGAGATGAAATATAAACATATAGTTGAAACATGTCAGATATGATTTAAATACAAGCTATTGTGGTGTTATTTAGCCTGTCCTCATTAAACAGCTTTCTGTTGCTTCATTTAACTTGTAATAACTAGATTTAATTAATTAGAGAAATCCCCTAAACAAAGACAAAGCCAAATCTTTAGTCATCCATCACTGTCAGTACTTAATATTGTCTACCTGAAAGTCTATCAGATCAATAAAGTATCTATCTATCTATTTATCTATCTATCTAAACACTTAAATGCCTGTTATAAATGCATGTCTCCAAACTTGTGTTTTCTGGATGTTTAATGTTTAATTTTTATCTCCATTATAGCCAGCAGAAAAAAAAGCTGAGGTGATCCAGCGCCACCTAGTGTTGGTCCACTGAATGCCATCAGACACAACTTGACACACTGATTTTTCTTCTAGCAGGAGTTCTATGTAATTGGCTGCTGTTGCTTTCAGATATCAATCACTTTAATGATTAAACTGATACCTGCTATTCTGTGGAACACTTCCATGAGATGTTTGGGGTGTCTGTGCCTTATTTGGAACAAACATGCTCGCGAGCAGGTTAGTTTCACGGACTCTGTTACCCGGGTAACTGACTCAGAGTTACGCTGAACTGGCTTTCTGAAACCGAAAACCCGGAAATTTTATAAAATCACAACAATGCTTTTTTATCATATCTCTTTTATTCATTACTCAATTGCCACTCTTTTAATCCCCCCCCCCCCGGGATAATGTTCTTCTAATTCTGACAAAAAATGGTAAGCAGAGTATTAAAGTTTGCTTTGTTTAAGGGTTAAAAAAAAAAACCAAGACCAGCAGTTACTGTCACCAGTTTAACTTTAATGTCTAATCAAACACGTTGTGATATCTCCTCAGGAAGTTAATGGATAACATGTAGCTTTCTTTAAAGTATAATGCTCTTGCTTATCCTTGAGATGTTGTCCACCATCATTTGTTATAAAGTTTTCTTTGGAAATGTGTTTATTTAGGCCATTTAGAGGTTACATCTTTATTAAGGCCTGTAGTATAGATTGTTTATTAACATGAATAAAATAATTTTGTGTGAATTCTTGAGAGAAGCTGTGATACTGTATATCATGGATCATTTTAAATCTAAAAGTTCACTAATAATCTGCAATGACACGTAAAGTATGAACGTATGAAAACATTAGTTTGTCCTTTGTTTTTTTTAAGATGTTAACACATTTTGACGCTAATTATTTATGGACCTCACTTTTAACTTGCAGCCCTCCAATCTTCCCTGCTCCAAAGTCCAGGGTATGGTAGAGACCGCCATCACTGCTGGTTATCGCCACATTGACACAGCTTACTGTTATCAAAATGAAGCTGATGTTGGCAAGGCACTGAAATCCAAGATGAACCAGGGTGTCATCGAACGACAGGACATGTTCATCGTCAGTAAGGTGGGGGCCACAGACGGGTGATATGTTGTTTTCATTAACTACACTTTTGTAGCGGTGAGAAAACACTTGCACTTATCAGATAATCTTTACACACATAGAACGCATGAACATACATTTTTGGGTAATCTGCTGTGCTGAGTTATTGATGACTCTTTTAACAGCTGTGGGGTACTTATCACGCTCCTGAGGACATCCCTGTCTGTCTGAATAAGTCTCTCACTGATCTGCAGCTGGATTATTTGGATCTTTACCTTATACATTTCCCAGTGGGCCTCCAGGTACATCTTTTACATTATTTACCTTTAAAATTAAGGCTAATGAAATTAAACTACAAAATTTATATGATGTGAACCCGCATATTGATGTTTTGAGCTCAAGCGTGTTGTTTTTGGCTCTACAAAATGAAGCAAGCTTCAGTCAAAACTATTGTAAATGTACTGTAAACTACTGTTTAACCCTGCACCACTGAGGAATTAAATGTAATAGATAAATATACTTATCAGTGTTGAGAAAGAGAAACAGCCTGTTGTGTATTTACATTCCAGTATTTGTTCAACTGTATTCATTTATTTAGAAAGGAGATGATAAACTTGAACCAATGAAGGATGGAAAGATTCTGACCTCTGACATCGACTACATAGATGTATGGAAGGTAAGCAGATGCCTCATATCAGAATCAAAACTATAGACTTTAGACAGAAGTAATTAATATAATCAACTAAAATTCTGTATTTAAAGTGCAAACGTATTTTGGAGGGGATTTTAGACCTGTCAGTGTGTGTGTGTGTGTGTGTGTGTGTGTGTTCGCAGGGGATGGAGGCTCTACAAGCCTCAGGGAAGGTGAAGAGCATTGGTGTGTCCAACTTTAATATCCTCCAGCTGGAGAGACTCCTTTCCAAGTGCAAGGTGCCTCCTGCTGTCAATCAGGTAGCGCTAATTTATCTCAGTGGCTGCACGTCCTCCATTCAGTTAGATATAATAATAAGATGTTGTTAAAATAACTGCTGGGCTGTCAGGTTCTGCGTGTCTATAAAGCATCTTCAGACATTCTTGTTTGGAACAGACGCCACAGAAATCATTCTGAATTGAAAATGCTCCCCCCTACTGTTCAAAGTGGGGATGATCCAATCGACTGCCTCTCTGTGTGTGTGGCCTTCATGTGAAACGGACAATGCTGTATCATTCCCAGGTGGAGCTGCATCCCTACTTGGCTCAGACAGACATGATCGAGTTCTGCAAATCCAAGAACATTGCTCTGACTGCTTTCAGCCCCTTTGGATCACCCGCGAGGCCTCCAGAGATGTAAGCCGCGCATCGCTCACACCTTCCACGCATCACACTGATGTTTATAAATCAAGATTGGTGATGCAGAAGAAGGTTGAGTCGGTAAATCAGATATATCATTCACCATTCTTAAAAATGGGCACTATGCTATTAAAAAAATGACTTGGAAAGGAAATCAGGAAAGATCTTGTCAGTATTCCGCTGTCCTAGTTGACGTGATATTTTGCCTTATCTCATAATGATACCATAAACTCACAGAGCATTACTGTAATACAAAACCCAATTCCAATGAAGTTGGGACATTGTGTAAAATGTAAAAAAAAAAAACAATACAATGATTTGCAACTCTTTTTCAACTTATATGCAGTTGAATACACTACAAAGACAAGATATTTAATATTCAAACTGATGAACTTACCCACGTGGTAAAATCCTTTACACAATGATGTCTGTTTTTAATGCTGTGCCGCCTGAGGGATCAAAGGTCACGGGCATTCAGTGTTGGTTTTCGGCCTTGCCGCTTACGTGTAGAAAGCTGTCCAGATTCTCTGAATCTTTGGATTATATTATGGACTGTAGATGATGAAATCCCTAAATTCCTTGCAATTAACACATTGAGAAACATTGTTCTTAAACTGTTGAGCTATTTTCTCACGCAGTTGTTCACAAAGTGGTGATTCTTGCCCCATCTTTGGTTGTGGGGATGCTTCCTTTTACACCCAATCATGACACTCACCTGTTCCCAATGAACCTGTTCACCTGTGGAGTGTTCCAGACAGGTGTTCTTTGAGCATTCATCAACTTTCCCCGTTGTTGCAGGATTTTTTTCCAGCTTCAGTCCGATGGAGAATCAGAAGGCACCTGCCTGCGTGTTCATGTCAAAAAAATGAGGCAAAGCACCAGAGGTTGTCTTTTTCCCAAAAAATGTCGCTCAGAATTTATTGAAGAAAAATACATCAGCCAAATGGAATCAGAAGAGTAAAAATGCACAGGCAAAAATATAGTGGTGAATCAAAACCCCAAAAGGTCAGTCGACTGGAGCAGAAGTCGCCGTCGCCCGTCTCTGGTCTCCATAGGTGTCCCCAGAACGCTCAGCCGAGACTAAGACACCTCTCCGGACCTGCTGAAGCTGGACGCTAGCAGTTTGCTTATGTGCTTTCTAAAAATGCTCAGTCATACAGCCAGGTTCGTCACATCTTTGCTTCACACCAACAGTGCCTGTTCTCACATCCTTCAAGCACATGGAGCACAGAGGCCCCAGATAGCGTGAGGAGGTCCGGCTGACCCGCTAGGAAATCTGACACAGAACACGCTAATCATATGAGCAGTCACATAGGAGTTATGAGCAAGCTAGAATTATCATTACACACACACGGCCTAAATTATTAGCTGATTAAGGCTGAAGCTTTGACAACTTAGGGTTTTAACTGTAACATTAAATTTTTCCTTTTCAATTCCCTCCTTTGAACAGGATCTTGTCCTGTTGTTGAAAGGAGGGACCTTGTCCTGTTCACAATCTGACATCACTGACGATGGCTAAGACCAAAAATCCCTCAGGCGGCTTTCTTCCTTTGTGGACGGGTGAGTTGTTCAGTGGGCGGCTGGTGTAAGGGGCCGATTTCCCCTGTCCCAGCTTTTTTTGAAACCTATTGCAGGCATTCTTTTCAAAATGAGCAAATATTTGCACAAAAACAATAAAGTTTATCAATTTGAACATCAAAAATCTTGTCTTTGTAGTGTATTCAATTGAATATAGGTTGAAGAGGATTTGCAAATCACTGTATTCTGTTTTTATTTACATTTTACACAAATACATGCACACAGAAATAAAGCTGCTATTTAAAGTGAAGCCCTTAAAAAAACAATATAGTAATCTTGCAGCCCTGATAGCCTCCTGTCTTTGTGCCCTTTGTCTTCTTACTCTTTGCGTTTAAGGTTAAACAGAGACGGCGACCCACACAGGATCCTGGAGGACCCTGTAGTTGCAGAAATCGCCAAGAGGCACAAACGAAGCCCCGCACAGGTTAGCAAAGGTCATGCACGAAATGCCATCGAACACTCCTACGTTAGTAAAATAGAATGAGTGAGATGTTTTCGCAGGTGTTACTGAGATACCACGTGCAACAGGGCGTTGCAGTCATACCCAAGAGTGAAAACCCTCATCGCATCCTTGAAAACACGAAGGTACACTCACCTCCTCCTATAACGCGCAGTTAGTCGCGTTGATAATAACGACGCTGGCAATGCTCACTTTATATTGTGTTCAGTGGACATTATTCGCGTCTTGAAAGGTGAAAATATTTGTGGTGTTCAGTTGTTTTATGAAAGTGCAGAATTCCAGTTAACACATAAAACTGCAACACCAGAGAGCGTCAAGTTCTACTGTCACATTTTACAAGAGGCCTATCTCAGAGCTGGATGGTGTGGTGTTTTAAACAGATCTTTGATTTCACTTTGACTGAAGATGACATGGGTGCATTAAGGGGTCTTGACCGGGGGTGGCGAAGCGACACAGTTGATGAGTAAGTTAAAAATAACATTTCAAAAAAGTTAAAAGAAACAATATACTACTTGATACGCATGCATTCGCAGTCCTGTTTCATGGCTTTTTTTCTGTTTTAGGTTGAAGTCTCATCCTTATTACCCCTTTGTATGAGGTCATTAGGAACACTGAGCAAAAAGACGATGAACAGTGTCAACAAAGCAATTTTGTGCTCTCAGCTGTGTTGCCACAGTTACACTGAAAAAATAATCAGACTACTGATTAGTGATTACTCCTCTAAAAGTAGTTTAGTCACTTTACTGATTACTTGATTTAAAAAGTAACTAAGTTAGTGTAAAAGTAACTATTAATTACATTTGGCAGCTGTTGACAACAACCCCCGCTGCCTCAACTTAAAAATGACAACCAGTTTTGCAAGCAAAAGGACTTATAAATAATAATAATAATAATAATAACGGTGACTCGGAAAAGTAACTTTAATCTGACTACTGGTTTGGAAAGAGTAATGCGTAAATTACTGGAGAAAAGTAGTCAGATTAGAGAAGTGCGTTACTTATGTAACTGAGCAATTTGACAACATTAGACTGTTTAGCCTTTTGAAAATTAAACAAGTTAATGATTGAAATGTTCAGAAATAATTAGTATGGGTAAATAACATGTTTACTACTTTTCTAAGATTTACTTACACTGAGTGCCTGTATTCTAAAAACAATGAGGTAATCACAGCTGAATATGGAAAGGAGGGAAGTCAGGTGGAGCATGTTTGACTGTAACCAATGAAAGACAGGGGACTGGGGCAGTGAATCGTGTTAAACAATAGCTGGGTCCTTCATGTGCAACCAAGACAACAACGCTCTCCAGGCTAAACCCTGTTGATGCAGCAAGAGGATCATGCTGGGATGGCTGACGTTTGTGCTTTTCAGCACCGGTGTTTGGAACGAATAACACCGCTTAAGAACTCAAACTGAGAATCAAGATTGTGAACAACAACAACAAACAACATCAAACACACGTGGGCTTGCTCCGTTGAGGACTGGACTGTGCTTTTCCCCTTCCGTGCCCCAGGACGGAGACCATAACAGATGGAGTTGCCTGGAAGCCAGGAGAGCGACTGGCTGTGCAGAGGAGACCGGGATCGGGTCACCGGGCTCCAGGTCTCAGTCTCCAGGCTCCCACACCGGGATGGATTTACTTCTAGACAGTATAACCATTCACATGTAATCTGATTAACCTTTTAATAAAGCAACACCAATGGAGAATCTTTTATTCTGGTCACTGTAGATATATTCATCAATAGAATAGAATAGAATAGAATAGAATAGAAGAACTTTATTTATTCCCAACATGGGAAATTACTTTGTTACAGCAGCAAGATTAAAGTACTACAGCAAAATGTGCGACTGTAAAAATGTGCAAATAGAAAAAATGTGCAACTTGAAAGTACTGAACAGACAGAGCTCATCACAGCATGAAGAGCTGAGCGTCTCAGTCAGATGGACTTGTTGAACAGGGTTGTTGCACTGGGCAGGAAAGATTTCCTGTATCTGTCTTTGTGGCAGCGGAGCTGAATCAGTCTGTTTGAGAAGGAGCTCCGCTGCCTGTCCAGGAGAGGGTGGAGAGGGTGGTCCGGGTTATCCAGAATAGATAACAGTTTGTTCAGCGTCCTCCTCTCCACCAGAGTTGGACTGAAAGTCTGAGGTGTGCAGGGTGAACAGGAATGGAGACAGCACAGACCCCTGCGGTGCTCCCACGTCACTCACCACCACAGCAGACAGAGCAGCGCCAAGACGGACAAACTGCAGCCTGTCTGTCAGGTAGTCAGTAACCCAGGAGACCGTGGGTGAGTCAGCCATCATGGTCTGCAGCTTCTCTCTCAGTAAAAGTGGCTGGATGGTGTTGAATGCACTGGAGAAATCAAAGAAGGTGACTCTCACTGTGCAGCCAGCACCATCCAGATGCGAGTGAGCTCTGCAGCAGGTAGATGACCGCATCCTCAACCCCCAAACGGGGCTGGTAAGCAAACTGCAGAGGGTCCAGAGAAGATCTCACCTGTGGGCGGAGGTGGGCCAAGACGAGCCTCTCCAGAAAGCTTTGTCTTGGGCTATTGGTTGGTAGTCTTTGGGGTTGGAGGGACATGACTTCTTGGGCACAGGAACCAGACAGGAGGTCTTCCACAGTGTAGACACCTTCTCCTGGGTCAGGTTGAAGTGGTGGCACAGGATAGTAGATAGCTTGTGTTTTTCTGTTTACAGTTGTGTATTGTTTGTAATATTTTTGTTATATTTTTGCTTCAACTTGTACAATAAAATACACAAGTGTACTGTAATGATTTCAAATTGCGTTTGCTGTTTTCAGTTGTCTTGAAAATTTTCCTTCCGTGGATCTGAATAAAGACAGTGAAAAGGAAAGACTGCAGTGTTTTATATAAAGTAGACAAGTGTGTTGCTGCTGATCTGAAAGTGTATTCAAATGATGCCCGTGGGAATCATTTTGTCATCAAAGTGACATTTTGACGGATTGTTAGGTTTTGATAGCGGCGTTTCAATTCAACATACAGTAGATGTGGTTTATTTCCCAGTGTTGTGTCTTATTTGCTTGTGTGTAGAGTTTTGACACAGTGAGCCAGGTTTTGTTGAAGCAATGGGCAAAAACTGTAAAAGCAGAACGAGGATTTTATAAAAAAATATAATATTCAATGATCAATTGTGAGGCATTAGAGGAATGCAGTGACAATTGTATCTGCAGGGATCTTCCCTTTACAACACAGAAAGTGTATGACCTAAAGTCCTTGTTATTGTTAGACAACAATAGTTCTTCTCCAAATCTCCAAAAGAAACATAGCAGCTGAGCAGGTCCTTCGTCAGTGTCGTTACGTTGGACGTGATAGTTCATTTTCCCCTTGTCTCAATGTCTTTAACTGCGAAGGGCGCGATGATGAGGGTTTTACAGTACACACACATGCCGAAGCTCCAGCGATACGCTTGGGGAGGTCTGGCCCTCTGGACCACGAGCCTTTATCCGGATTGTACATCTGAGTGGCTCTGGAGAAGGCCATACTCTCCCAGCTGTAGCCCCCCAGCACATAAATCCTCCCCGCCCAGACGGCGAGCCCTGCCTCACTGTTGGGCAGCAGCAGCGGCGCCACACAGGTCCACTGTCCGCACTGTGGATCGAAGGACTCCACCTGCAGGATGTCGAAGCGCTCGGCGGTGTCGGCGTGGTCATCGCTGCCCCCGATGGCATAGATGAGGTGGTTGAGGGAGGCCATACAGTGCCAGCCGCGAGCCAAAGACATGGCCTGTCTCTCCGCCCACACATCACTGCCGCACGATGGATCGTAACTCAGGACGTCTCGACGGTACGGCCCAATCTGATAGTCGTGACCCCCCGAGATGTAAACGACGCCACAGTGGACTGTCCCGGCATGTCCGTAAGTTAACCTAAGACCAGAGAGCACTCTTTATGGTAACCATTTAGAGAATTGTTTTTTCTCCATACATCCACTTTGTTGCCCTACCTGGGCAGTTCTGCCACATAGCACCAGCAGTCTTCAGCAGGATAATAAACCTCCACGGAGGCTAATGCTCCGCTGTCGTTCCTCCCGCCTACAGCGATCAGACACTCCCCAAGTGCCCCTAAATAAAAATCCACTCGCCGCTGGTTCATTGGGGCACCCTGGATAACACCACAATGTCATTATCTGGCTAAAAGATAAGAACTGAAACGTCAACAAAAAGAACTTTTAAAATTAAAAAGGAAAGAAGGAGGGTGGTGGACATTTTCTTTGACCTAACATGCACGCATGTTGTGGTACGCACAAAAACATTCCTACGTCCTGTACATTCTCCTTTTGAAACTAAAAACTGTTACGAAGAGCACGTTGTGCTCTTCGGAAGCGTACCCTGGTCCACTGATTATGGCGGGGGTCATATCTGTACAGCAGGTTACAGGCAGCATCTCCGCCGTTGTCTCTTGATGAACTGCCCCCTGCTGTGAAGATGAAGCCCCCCAGCACCGCGAGGCAGTGGTGGCTCCGCTGAGCCGGCAGCTCCGTTTCCACTTGCCAGCTTCCCATTTCACTTTCCAGACGGCAAACATTGGCGCTGAGCTCCTCTCCATGTTCGGATACCTCAATTTAGCAAAGAGGAAACATACAAAAAACTCACTAGTTGGCAAACCAAAATAAAACTCCATTGTTGTCTGCAGTGTAAAATACTAATGCATATCGGCAATACTGTATCACTATCATTCCATTCCATCCATCAAAACACAATTACCTCTCCTCCAATCAGCAGCAGCCGTTCTACTCCCTCCCTCAGCGTGGTGCGTTCCGTCTGCAGGAGCGGCTGGGCGCTGGGCCTGGCGTAGTACGCAAGCGCTTCCTCCACGAAGGCTTCACAGCTGGCTTCCCCCGGCAGCAGCGCCTGCATGGCGGGCAGCACACGGTCCTCCAGCTCACCCAGCGGCATCAGAGGGAAGCGGATGTGGGAGAGGAGCTGTCCGGCATGGATGGTGCGCTCCGGACTCTGACTGAGCCACTGCAGGGTGGCCTGAAGGAGCGCCTGCTCGCTCTCATGCTCAACCTGATGAGGAAATGAGGAGTCCAGACAATGTAAACACGATCCTAATGGGAGGACAATTTGTTTAATGTTCACATATTAAAAAAGTGAGAAGTTCACCTGACGACTGGAGAGGTACAAGATGAGCTTATGCGACGGAATGTCGCGAAGGAACTCGGGGGTGAAAGCGAGCATTGAGAAGCGAGTTAGGATGAAGTGATCGATGAATCCTTCGAGTCTCTCCAGACTGTACTGCAGAGCCAGCTCCTGCAGGTACAGGTAGTTGTCCTCGCTCACCTCCTTTTCTAGAAACTGGCAGCAAAAATCCACCACTCGCCACACCTGCACATTGACACAACACTTCAATTCATTTTTAAGGGATTTTCAACGTGGCGTTTAACTCCACCTGTTACGCACACTGCAGCTTAACCACTTCTGTGTCAGCGGTCATAATGGGAAATGTGAGATCTTCAGGCAACAAGCTGGACGAGCTAGCAGCACTTGTAAAAACTCCATGAGTGCAGCCTTATGTGTTTCCCGGATTCCAGCGCTGCGGACAATACGGGCCGACAGAGATGTGGGGAGGAGCGGTAAGAAGAAAGGAGGGGGGTGAATGATTGCGCTGTTGTCAGTGAGAAGTGGTGTAACCCAGGGCATGATGCCATGAAGGAATGTTTCTGCAGCCCAGATATTGAACTGCTATGTGTGGGGATGCGTCCATACTTTCTGCCTAGGCAGCTCACCTCCGCCACTGTCGTTGCTGTTGATATCCCCCAGAGGCAGCGTGTGAAACCATTCACGCCACTGTGTCAAAACCGCACATCCAAATGCTTTTATAGATAGATAGATAGATAGATAGATAGATAGATAGATAGATAGATAGATAGATAGATAGATACTTCATCTCCAAGAGAAATCCACATTTCCATTTCCAGCTGCTCGAAAGTGGAAACACACGAGGGCATGCAGTCTTAGGAAAATATAAATGCTAGAAAAAAAACAAAAAACAACAATGTGCCAAAAACTACAACGTGCTATGACTATGATGTGCAAAACCTCTAATGAGGTAGGATTTTAAAACAGTCTCATAGAGACAGAAATAGTGTAACAGTAACGGTGTGTAGCATACAGCTGTGCCACATGCAGTTTGCACACACTAGAGTCCAACAGGTGGATGTGTGTGTGTGTGTGTGTGTGTGTGTGTGGTGTAGTGTAGTGTGTGGGTCCAGAGCTCTACGTTGCTTATGTCTACCATCACTGAGGACTTTAACCATGTCACATGGATAAAACTCTACCAACTTTCTACCAGTTTGTAAACTGCCCCACGAGAGACAATAGAACAAAAGACCTCCTGTATGAACATGAAAGGGACGCATACAGTGCCAATGCCCTTCCCCCAGATCTGACCACAGCCTGGTTCTCCAGCCTGGACACCAAAGTATGCTCCTCTTGTTCAGCGGCAGCCTGCATCCACAGGGACAGTTAGGAGGTGGACTCAGGAGGCCCCAGAGGCTCTGCAGGGCTGCTTTGAGTCCGCTAACTGGGAAGTGCTTTGTGAGACATGACTGACTGCATCACAGAATACACCATCCGTGAACATTCCACCCTGCCAGCCAAAACTCTTCGCTGCTTCCCAGACAACAAGCCCTGGATCACCAGTGACCTGAAAGCTCTTCTCAACCAGAAGAAGGCGGCCTTCCTGTTGGGGGACAAGGAGGAATTGAGGAGGATTCAACGTGACCTGAATGCAGAGCTGAGGAGGGCCAAGGACTCCTACAGGAGGAAGCTGGAGGCCAAACTCTAGCAAAAACAACACGAGAGACGTGTGGACTGGGATGAGGGAAATCACTGGCTTCAACGTAAGAGCCAGACAGCCAGTAAGCAGCCCGGACAGAGCGAATGAGCTGAACTGTTTCTTCAATAGATTTAGTTCACAGTCCTCAGCTGTGTCTCACTCACCCACACACTCTGGCCTCCAAACACCCACCCAGCCATCCTCCTCTCCCCTCCTCCCCCTCCCCCAGGAGCTCTCTGGACTAGTGATGGGTAGATGACGCCTCACTGAGTGTGCTGCATTTTCCCCCAACTTCGTCGACACTCCGTTGAGTGTTGGTGTATCGCTCAATAGCGACATCTGCAGGATTTTAAATTCACTGCAGGCAACCAGAAGAAAGTGGAGAAACTTGACTAGGTTCCGACATGCAGAATCAAATGAGCGATGAATGGTCTAGTGTACTTATGTGAGGAAAAAGGCAGGGTTTTACCAATTTTTACTGAGAAAGAAGTTTTTTTCTCATGTTGGGGAGAAGGCGATTACGTCTCTGAGTCTAGTTCTCCTGCTTTGGAAAACAGTCTTTCACAGACTGGAGAAAATTTCCTTTTTCTTGACTATTCCATAACACACACCAGCAGCATCAAACAAAGTCTCCTGCACGAATGCAAATGATTCGAAAGTTGTGCTTCCTGGTCGACACTATTTGGCGCCTCTCTGCCATAAGACACAGTGGCTGTGGCTATCGCTCACGTGATGTTTCTTTAAGCGATACACGCACCGACGCTTCGGTATTGCTTGACCCATCATTATTCTGGACACACTCCCCCCACTGACTGTGACTACTGGCCGGGTGAGGAGACAGCTGGAGAGGCTTCACCAAGACAAAGCTTTCTGGAGAGGCTCGTCTTGGCCCACCTCCGCCCACAGGTGAGATCTTCTCTGGACCCTCTGCAGTTTGCTTACCAGCCCCGTTTGGGGGTTGAGGATGCGGTCATCTACCTGCTGCAGAGCTCACTCGCATCTGGATGGTGCTGGCTGCACAGTGAGAGTCACCTTCTTTGATTTCTCCAGTGCATTCAACACCATCCAGCCACTTTTACTGAGAGAGAAGCTGCAGACCATGATGGCTGACTCACCCACGGTCTCCTGGGTTACTGACTACCTGACAGACAGGCCGCAGTTTGTCCGTCTTGGCGCTGCTCTGTCTGCTGTGGTGGTGAGTGACGTGGGAGCACCGCAGGGGTCTGTGCTGTCTCCATTCCTGTTCACCCTGCACACCTCAGACTTTCAGTCCAACTCTGGACTATGTTTAAACTGCCGCCTTCTGAACTAATTGGCCTTGTTTTAAGCCTGAATCTGAGTCAAATCTAGTGCTATGCATTTAGCATGTGCTGAACAAAAGGCGCTGGATTGTTACCTGCAAAAAATGGGCAGCTTCAAGCACATAGTCAATGTTGCCTCCATCCAGTGGCAGCTCTCCACTGTAAAGGAAGTTCACTACAGTGTTCAGACCAATGTAGGACATGCCACCCAGTTTTACCTGCAGCCAGAAACAAAACAGAGGATTTGATTGAGAAATAGTGCATGAAAAGGGGTTGCTGCACGTCACCTAGGTACGCATTAACACAGTTTTACAGTCTGGATGGAATCTATGCTATCCGTGGAAAAAGAGAACTAGAAATTTTTATTATATGCTGTATACTTGTAGCTCGTCTGTGCTTTGCATAAGCTGTGTTAGTAGCTTTGTCAAATTTCAACATCATGGCTAGACAAAAATATTCTCACTAAACAGTTATTACTGTTATTACAAGCAAGTACTGTAGGTTACTGTTGTTTTATTTTGAAATGAGGTACTGTAACACAAAATGGCTTAACAAAGAGTGAAATTTGCTCTGGTGAATCATTTTCTGCATTTAATTGCTTGCAAAATCCTACGTGTACCTCCTCCTGATGTTCCTCCTTCATGCCCAATGTGAACATAGCATGGAAGTATGGACTGGAAACAGCCAGCAGGGCTCTGTGAGCAGGGACTCTCTGGTTATCAGCCACCAGAATCACATCGCAGAATTTCCTGTGCTGCCGCTGTTCATTGAAGCCTTGCAAGATCTCCACAGACTGATCCACACAGTGGAAAACCTGCACCAAATTGGCAAAAAAGAAAAAAGGTTTTGTTCTTTCTGTGAAACGCATCTCAATTGCAAGGTTTATAAGACTTCTACTGTGCTTGCATAAGTTTTTTCGAACTGTTTTTTTTTTTATTTGTATACAAAAAATAACTAATTAAGAATCTGACTAATAGAAACACATGAAAAGCATCTTCCATACTCAACTACAGAGAGAGAGAGAGAGAGAGAGAGAGAGAGAGAGAGAGAGAGAGAGAGAGAGGAAATACAAACAGTAAAGTTTCTAGGCCAGGTTGTGTAGATGGGTAATGGTCCAGTCTCTTGAGCTGAGACTGACCTTGGATGATTCACTGATCCGCTGGGGTCGGCAAACACGGTTCGGTTTATCCATTATGTCCCTTCAGCCTAGCGTCATCTGTGGAACACACAATTACAAAAGCAGGACATCAATAATAACTGCATACGTCTGTCATTTTTAAAATGCACTGTTAACATTTTTCGTCTTGATATTTTTATTAGGTAAAACTACATTCACTACCTTCACAGAGACGTGATAATGGTGCCGGTAAGACCGGGTGTGAGTTAAAGCCCCTGTAACGAAAAGAAGTATGAACATTTGTTGGTATCACTTGTTAACGCAGCAACAGTTCTGTGGTTAATAACCACCAAGCCTTTAAACTACGACATCAACAAAAACAACTGGTCTTCCTTAGCGCAAAAACACCTTCCAAGGAATGCACACCTTTCCAAACGGCTACACGGTGTAGCAACACTAGCTAGCCCTGAGTAAGCACACACTTTTCCGGTTTAGGCTTTCAAAATAATCTTAGAAAAAAATATAAAATCGCAAGCTAAAGAAAATTAGTAAATATCACCATTACATATAGCGATGGGGAAAGGGGAATATAGATTGCATTGTGTTGTTACAGTTAACAAAATCCAAAGCCATTTATGTTTTTGTTTTTTAAAACTCTTGATGAACCCTGAATGGGGTGATTAAATAGGTTTAAGTTAATGGCTTGATAATTCTAGTAAACGTTCATAAAACTGATCTTAACATGTCATTCAGTGTTGATTAAGACTGTGAAAACTGAATTAAAATGTAAAGTCATTTTTATTTCAAAGTTGTAATCGAGTTTCTTACTTTACTATTTTATTTTGGAATCACGGCTGCGATGGACTTAATTTAGAAATGTGGTAGTATATTTAATATCAGTAGTACTGTTTAAAGCCGCAAATCCAATAAAGTTATTTCCCATTCATAGCCTAAAAAATAATACATTTTAAAACTTCCTGATAAACGTAAGATTTAGTTGTTAGCCTTTCTCAGCTAAAAGACTACATCTGGTTCTATGGGGGACTGTTCAAGATTGCAATGTCTTCGCAGGGTTAAAAATCCAGCTAAATTAATATGCAGATTCATATAGATTCTTACAGATTCATTTGAAATTAAATAATACAAACCGTGTGCCACAGATGGTTGCTTTACAGTAAGAAATGCAGTTGGATATGGCGAAAGTAATATAATTTTATATAAGTGAATAAGTCAGTCAGTCATCTGCTTTATCCACACATGGGTCGCAGGGGTCTGCTGGAGCCTGTCCCAGCTGTCAAGGGGCGAGAGGCGAGTGAACCCTGGCCAGTCTATCGCAGGGCTATGAGTAATTACGTAAATAAATAAATAAGAATTCTTTAGCTAATTCTTTACTACACATCAGTTATCTACACTTTACTAAGTTACAGTATGTATAAAGAAAGATGATGTTTAACATAAGATGCATCCGTGCATTATTTGTAGGTGGAAACTGGAGTACCCATGGAGACAAAGGATCAGCTTGATTGAAATATTTGCACTCGGTGACAAAGAACTAAGGGAATCAGTTTAGCCAAGTGCAGTCAGAAAACAGCCCTATACAAACAGTCGTTTGAATATTATAAAACTAACCTGTAATGCTGTGTGCAAACATACTATGCAACCATACATAACTATAAAAGGTTCCGCACAGCAACCAAGCTGGCCCAACAGAGGAATGAGCAAATAAACCATAAAGCGCGACATATAACCCACAATTTGTACAATTAGAATAATACGAGCCAGCAGGTGGCAGAATGAGGCATAAATACACGGACAAGCTACACAGCCAAAGTGGGTGGTGGTCCGCAGCTGATCTGCTGTAGGATTCCCGGCAAGTGGGAAAAGACCTTTGACTCTGCAGCCCCGATGCATATGATCTGAGCTTTCCTGATGTACACACGCATGCAAACCCTGCATCCCTACTGTTCCCATATTGTATCTAATGTATTTTATTGCATTTATCCAAACTATAGCATTTTAAGCGTACCGCAGCCATTTTAGGTTTGTGGTTTACCCACATTGTAATTAAGATTGCGGTAGACAATATTTTACCTAATATAGCACAATATAGCCCATTAACGTCTTGTATGTCAGCCCGTGTGACTCCCATTAAAATATTTCGAACAGTCTTCAGGGCAATAGTCTTTTAATCAACGCAAACAAATAAAATCGCTGAAATTGCTTTAATTTATCTGTAGAGCTGCGCATTTTAGCGGACAAAAACGGAAAAAGTATGTATTTCTTTCAAAATAAAAAGACGGAGACGCAAGCTTTAGGCGTTTGGTCTATTGTTCTGCGAGAGCTGTTGATTTCAGTTCTTATACTGTGAAAAAAATAAACCCATAACTAATATTTCCTTGCATCGTAAATATTACTCCGAAATTTTATTGCTTGCCCCCCCCCCCCCCCCCGACATATAAAGTGCATTTCCAATTAAAAAATATTTTAAGAAGTGTCTTGCGATAGTAAAAACAAAATCTATGAGTTGTATTAAAATAAACTGAATATTTTTAGTTAAATCCATTCATGATCGTAGACTACATACTGTAAACCATAGTACTTATATAACATGGATAGTTAAAATGTCGCGCATTACTGGTTTTATTTTGAAAGTGCTTATCGGAATATGTGTATTGCTCTTGTGACTCTGGCTGACTTGCCAAGCGGTCCATTGATCGGGAGAAGGTGCATCCAGCGTCTGGGGGTGAATTCTCTGTCTTCTTTGGCTAATCGACATCACCGCCGCCCATAAAGTAGCGACATACAGGAAATGAGTGGAGCTGCTAGAAGAAGAGCCGTCATTTCCCGTTAAGCCCTGACCAGCCTTCTGTGCGGTAGTTGTGATTTTTGGACTGAAGACCGCTGTATAATAATCAGAGATCTTCAGATGTATAGGCCTAGCATCAACTATATAAGTTAGCTGCTTCTTCACTGCGTGGCTAACTCTGACCGGCTCCGATTGATACGTCGTTGACTTTGCCTGTTAAATTCACGTCCATCCGACAAAATGACCCAGATCGATAAAGAGGCTTGCAGAGAGGCTTACAACCAAGTCAGAGATGACAATTCAGACATCACTTGGTGAGTATGCGGACATTGTTCCTTGTCCTCCAATGTTACTCTAAATAACTTTGACATTCAGAGCAGTGTAGTGGGTGAAGTATTTTTAAAATCATTATATCGTCTACACTGCACAAAGCCATCTATTTTTGGTCTGATGTCAAGAAAATTCTAATTCCTCCAACCTGGTACCGCCCACCGAGCCTTCGCTGCGGCATTTAGATGTGGGGATGTGGGACCTTTATTGTGATAAGAGATTATACTTTAATTTTTTTCCTTACCTTTTTACACCCCCCCTCCCCCCACACCCCCCCGCCTCTTGGTCAGTAATCAGGCACAGCAGGGCAGAAGTAATTTCCTTTGTCCTGTATTCAGAGGGGATAACGTAATAGAACCGACGGCTGACAACCAGCTGCCACTTTTTTTTTCCTCCATGGACGTTTAAGACATTTTGCGCATCGCATCATTTTGTGAAACGGCACCAATTCATATCCAGGTTATCAATGGAAGACGTGGATTAATGCGTAATAACGCACAGTGTTATTCTGCATTTTCAAGGGCCGCGTTCAAATATGAGGGCTCCATGATCGTGCCTGCGGGACAAGGGTCCGATTATGAGGACTTCAAGAGGTTGTGCACAGGTAAAACCTGAGTTGTATTGATTCCTCTCTGTTCTGTGTGATCTCCTGCAGGTGACAGGCCTCGTTTGTAGGTCTGGTGGCCTGTGCGACCTCTCATCCACAGGGTGAACCAGCCTTCCCCGCACAGCTCCACATGGCAGAACACTAATCCTTTAAGACTCTATGTTCTGTTCTGTCACCCTTGAGCCCAGTAACTGCCCTTTCAAGGCACTTAACGCCACGTGCGTCGCATTGCACAGCGCATTTTACAGTGCACTCTTTAGCTTTTGCAAGAAACTAAAATTGTAAGGGCAACGTGAAGGAAGCTGAAAGCAACAGAAAGTTATTTTAAATGCGTCGCTGTCATGTGTTTCTACGATGTTGGTCACAAGAGCAGATTAATAGGCAAAAGTAGGGTGAAGTGTAGGTGCAGATGGCAAAAAAATTCAGATTTTGTTACAGCTGAATGCTTCTCCGTGTCACTCCGGATAAAAGCATCAGTTTACATGCTGGGTGTGGCTCTTTTTGATGTTTTTTTTTTTTTCTCTCTCTCTCTTTGAGGTTTTCTGCCCCTGGGGGCATCACTTCTTTCAGAGAGTACAGACTTCACTTTCCTGTATTGCATGATGACATTGAACACTTCACAGTGTTGTATTAATATTTGTTTCCTTGTTCCATTTTGGTTAATGATTGTTTTCCTTATTTAGCAGTGCTGCTACACCGCTGCAGAGAAACAAAAAGTGAAGGTGTAGTTGATAGATGATGCTTAGTTTGGAGGGGAAGTTTATTCAGAGGTTGAGGTTGATTTACTGCTCTCACTTTGGTTTTTGGTGATGATATATTATCAGATTATGTTTTCGTTGACACAAATGTAACTGGACAGTGACCTGAATAGGAATGTCGGGCCCGAGGAAGTGCCACGAAGAAGGACATAATCCTCAGACCCGCCTGCCTTGTGCTGGGATTCAGCAATTTAAAAGAAAGCCTTCGTTCCGCTCATCTGCCATCGTCAAAGACCCAGTTTTATTAGATATTTGCCATAATGAGGCTGTTATTATAGTTGTTTTCTACAGTTTTGTGTCTTTTTTTTAAATTGAAGGGCGAAAACAACGCCACAGTTGTTTGATAAAACTCCCCAAATAGGTAGCTTACACCAAACTGTGGACTGGCGGCCAAATATCTCCCCGTGTTCATGTTTCCTTATAGGGCAGAAGTCAAAGTTAAGTTGGATTTAAGCTGGGATTGTAATGTATAGCGTCTGCAGTGGCACGCCTGTGATGCAGTTCTGCCCGTTCGGAAGTTACAGATTAGCTCTACACGTTGGACGTGTTTGATGGGCGTCTGCCTCAAGTTGGGTCACTTTTGTTAAAAAAAAAAAGAACAGGCGGCAGGAAATTAGAATTCCAATTAGTAGGAAATGGATAAAGAAAATTACATCTATAGCAGTCTGCAAGAACGCTGGATGTAGGGACATTTGATGTTTTGACGTTTAGCTGTGTTTTTTGCTTCACATTATTCCAGTTAATGTTTCTTCAACGTGTTTTGCTTGTATTATTTATTTAAGTGAAAAATGTTGGGAGAAATCATGAGTACATTTGCAATTGTGGCTTAGTTGGTTATGGTTAACGCAGATGAATTTACTACCACCCCTTTATTAACGCATGTAATATTTTCATTTTGTCAAATAAACATCTTATTTACTGAACAGCTAATTGAAGATTTGAGTCATAGCAGTTGTCGCAAGGATTCAAACTCTGGGGATTGAAGCGGTCAGCTGAGTTCGGTCCTCAGGTCTTCTCGTTAAACAAATTCGGAGTCAGTTACCGTGATCGTAACGCCTCTCCTCACCAAAACTCAACTGACACTTCTCAGGAGACAGCTCCAGTTTCCCCAGGTTGTGTCCCCGAGGGAGCTGAGCATGGGGCTCAGGGAGGGCACCGCCACGCTTTCCTGTGGTCAGAAGAAGTCAGCGGCTAAGTAACAAAGTCCCTCTTTTTTGCTGTGTCACCAGAGCAGAAAGAGGGGGGTTGTTGCCGTGAAAGACGGCCAGTTTAAAGAGAGCCAGGAGGAATTAGGAGAAAGTGAGGGAGCGTCCGCCAGCTCCAGGTTGATGTTCCGTGTCCCAGTTTCTTTTAGTGGCTGTGGCAGATAAGGCCAGCGCACAAGAACTTTGAAGTGCAGCGCTACCCGCACGCTGCTGAAACTACTGTCGTAACATCGTTTATGCTCGAGATAACATTTCTCAGTGGCCACTTCTGTTAGTATCGTTCAGCCGCTTCGAGAAAGTCTTTATCAGCTTCTTTATCAGGTACTGAAAAATAAAAGCGGTAAATGTGAAGTCAACCCACATTCTAAGAATGAATGCGAATTAAAGTGTCATGTATTTATTGCTTATTGGCATCTTTACACCATTAACAGCTTGAATTAAGTTGACTTATTACATCAGAAAGCAGTTTGGTGCATTTGACAGTTGTTCATTACGATATTTCCCCCATTTGGCATTAATAATGATAAAATAATAATTAAATAAATGAAGCTATATTAAGATACCAGTCTAGGTGCTGGGAAATTAAATGGCGTTGCACCACCTCCAGAGGATCCAGGGTAATCTCTGCTGCTATTTCACTTTGAACAATAAAGCTTCAAAAGCTAACGATTCTGGCTGGGACAGTGAACGCATCGCCTATATCCTATATACAGGTTTGGTGTGTTTAGTGCTGTTTTTAGAGCGTCTTGTCGAGCTCTGCCTCAGCCGGACTGTACATGAGCTCAACCTCAAGACTGACCTGAAGCTCTTGAGCCCTGAGTAGCTCCAAACAGTTTCCAACCAAAGCCGCGAGCAGCAGCAGCTGCTCACGGCTACAGCGTTCCCTCCACCGCCGGCGGGTCAGACGCTCTGCACAGTCAGTCGTGAATTGGAACGCCGCGACAGCGACAGGCGTGGCGACTGAAGGGTTGTGTTACAGCTGCAGGGTTCACAAAAGATTTGAATCATGTAGTCCATTGACCTGAATAATTCCTCTTCACTCACACAGAATCTCTCTAACGTTTGCTTTTGTTGAGTAGCAATTATACACGTCTCCTGTCTTTTTAATGTAAAGGTTTCTAAGTGTATTTTCCGCCATTTTCAATGAAGCATATCACCTCAGACTTACAGAATATCTTCCATCTCTTCCCCAAGATGACTGTCGTCTTTTTGGCTTTGTCCGAATCACAACGGGAGATGCCATGAGCAAGCGTGCTAAGTTTACGCTCATCACCTGGATCGGCGAGAACATCAGCGGACTGCAGCGTGCCAAGATCAGCACAGACAAGACCTTACTCAAAGAGGTTGTGCAGGTAGGTGATGTTTGCATGGCCACAGTAGCAGCTGACCTACCGATGGGGAGAGTCCACTGGCGTGAAGCTCTAATGGTCCCTTTGGAACTGGGAACATTACTGAGCAATATGGCAGCAGAGCTCTGGCTCCAGTTTGACCAGAGTGGGCAAACTGAGGCCCGGGGGCCACATGTGGCCCAATGAACTGTTTAATCCGGCCCGCAAAGCCTTCACCATCATTTGTCCAAAAGCCAAATGAAGAGGGCTGTCAGCTTGATTGGTGAGAGAAAGGTTCCGACCCCCCCTTCACCTAGCATGCATGTCCTCTCTAGAAGGTGGGGCCAAACATCATTTGGAGCTTCATCATCCATCTGCAACCCAATGTGGCCCTCCAGGCAAAACAATTGCTCACCCCTGTGTTAGACTAATCCCCAAAGAATTAATTCATCCACCTATAAGATGATACATCAGGAATATATGGTTAAAAAGGAAATAGAGAATCAGAAAAATGTGCAAAAGAAGCTCTAAAAACAGCATTTCACATGTTTAGGCTGCAACAAATAAAACAAAGTATGCTGTGAGTCTGTGCGACCTTGGTTGTCGCGGCTGGAAATATCTTTTACTACAGCATCATAAATGGTTTCTTATAACATGACTTAGTTCTGGTTCTGTTTTTCATGAATTCTATGATCATGAGAAATTTCATTATAAATACTCAAATAGTTGAATCTACAACAGCAGTCAGAAACACCGGCTGTCCATTAAAGCAGTCAACTTATTGGTTTTACTTCCTGTTGCATGTCAACATTTCAAACTCTGTTACCGTAACAACAGCGGGGTTGTTATGGTAATGTTCAGGGCCACATTGAAACCCGCAGTGTCCGTCGCCTTGTCATCCTGAAACTGTGAGCAGAGCCTGAGCAGCCATTCAAATCAGAGCTTCCTTAAAACGCCATTGCCTGCTTTTGGGTCTTGCTTTAGACCAGGGCGTGGCATTGTAGTTGGGAGCTTTACTTCCTCTCTCCTAA
This sequence comes from Pao palembangensis, assembly GCA_015343265.1. NCBI lineage: Eukaryota > Metazoa > Chordata > Actinopteri > Tetraodontiformes > Tetraodontidae > Pao > Pao palembangensis. The sequence goes on from CM027092.1 coordinate 2,772,213, forward strand.
ATTCCGGCAGCTCTCATGCGTGATTGGAAACGACAGGCCCAAAGGTTTTGCCGTGTGAGAAAACGTGCACCTCTCCTTGAATGATCTTTTCAATCGTTTCTAGTATTTTAAATGCCATCAGGCAGCTTTTAAGCATGATGCTGTCGTGTTAGCACGCTAGCTAGCTGCTTCAGCACCAGCCAGTGGTTTAGTAGAAATGTTGCTTTAATGTGTACAGGAAAATAAAAACACCTCTTGTAAATCCCCCAGTTACTTTTATTGTGCAGTGTTTGTGTAATCGAGTGCTTGACACCTGTATTTTTGCAGAGCTTTGCCAAGGAGTTCATGTTTAGTGACCCGAGAGAACTGGATGAGGACAACATCCGCATGGAGCTGAAGAAAGCGGGCGGAGCCAATTACGACGCTCAAACCGAGTAGAGAAGTGCCATGGTCCACTGGAAGGGTTGGGGCGGGTGGGGGGGTTCTAGTCCAGATTAAATATGGTGGAATTGGTGTTGTGGGGGGGTGCGAGGAGAGGGCGGGACTGGATGGAGAAGGCGTTTGACAAGCAGGAGATGCCTCGCATTTTAAATCCACATCACAGCCTCCCGGACTGGAGGATGCCAGTGTGAGATGCTTTGGAAAGGCCAAACTCTTCATTTTAATGCTGTTCAACGTAAAATAAATAAATAAATAAATAAACCACAAGCGTGCAAGCACTCTCCGGCGTGTCGAGCTGCCTTCTCCCCTGCCCTGCCCTGCGCCTCGTCCCCAGTCATTTTACTGTGCTGTGCATAATCATCTCAGAAGCAGCCTCATCTCAGCTGTGCAGCTCAGACAAGCTACAGAAGGGTTTTCGCTTCACAAATCTCATCCTGTTTGGCTTGGAAACGATGGTGTGTACCTGCAGACGCGCGCAAAGTCACGGCTCGCTGTCCTCCGAAAAAGATCTCCCCTTTTCTAACATGGTCTTCAGCGACGGCCACAGCGGGCTCAAATTATAGCGCTGCGGTCAGAACACATTTGGCCGATGTTTCATCTCATTCCAGTCTGTGTGTTTTTGTTTTGTTTTTTTTTAACTGCAGCCTTAGCGGAGTTTAAATCATCGTCCTGCCCACAATCATTTTCTCTGCGATGTGATTTCCTCTCGTCTGTAGTCAGAACGTGTGTTTTGTTTAGTTCGAGACCCACTTTTCGCTCCTGTTTATCGGCGTTGGGAAGCGAGGCGGACTTCCTGGAAGAGCTTGTGACAACGAATGAGTCTTACCTGAAACGGCTGCACAGAAGCTGTGGTTTAGATGTTCTCTACTGGAATTTGGGGAATGAGGATCTTCTGGCGTTTCACCACAGGGACTGCTCAGTATTCGTGCATACTCAACCCTACTGTGTTTGACTGCCTTAGTCTCCCAGAGAGAGGTGCATCATGGGAGCTTGTGGACACTACACTGTGATTGGCTGTCCTTGCATGGGGCCGAGCGTTTGAACGGCACCCGGCCCATCGCCCCAAGACCCGGGTGTGGGCTCAGCATCCCGACAGAGGACGCGTTTGTCAGCTGTAGCATCTGTTTTGTTTCAGACCCCCTTCCCCCTGGCAATAATAGGACTTTTTTTTTTCTTATAACATGATGTGCTTGCTTTTTAGGAGCATTGTTATCTTTGTCATTGGCGAAAGAGGTTTTCAAAAAAGAAAAATGTGAAAAAAATGAAAAAAGAAAACTGAATGGGCACAAGAAAAGTCATTTTCCAAATAAAGATTGATGTCTTTCCAAACGATGTGTCACTGAAGTGTGTTTTGTGCGTCTAAAGTGTCAATAAGTGGTGAAAATTAGAGCCATTTCCTTTATTTCTGAAATTTACATTCTAGTTAGTAGAGAATCGCTTTAAATAAATATAATAAAAATGATAATAGAAGCAGCAAATAGTAAGCTGTATAAAGTATAAATAAGTGCTGGAAGGACCTGGGATGTTGTTTCCTTCTCTCGCTTCAGATGTGTCCGTCCGTCCCTGAAGGAGCTCTCCTGGGCTGTCAGTGTGTCCTCCAGGTGGTGGGCGTGTCTCTCTGACCTGGTCGTAGTGGGTCGAGGGGCCCGAGCCGGCCCTCCTGATTGGCCCATCCAGCCTCTTCCTGTCCACGGCTGTGACGCTGCTCCCCCAGCAGAACGAGGGAACTGAGGCCGTAACAAAGTCATAAAGAGCCCCAGTTCAGTTACATTTATCAGCTTTTTTTTTTTTTTTTTTAATCGTAAGGGCTGTTTAGTGTGGATGATTTTACCCTAAAAACACCAATGATCACACTTCTTAGAGATGATCTGGTTCCTGCTCTGTGCAGAACATGTTTAACTCTAGTCGGCCTCCTAATTAGGTTCTCAGTGCCAGCTTTTCTCCAGATAAGTGTCTAATGAATTACATTACAACAATTACAATGTTAATTACAGCAAAGCAGCCCTCACAAGTTATTATGCTGTCCAGCGCCGTCATTCTGCTAAATCACCTTTAATCTTTTGGCCCAAACGAGATCAGACGAGCTCGACTCGATGAGCGGCGACACACTCTCTGCACACACACACAGACACACACACGTCCATGGTTTGGTGCAGCAAATCAACTTGTAGAGTCGGGAAAAAGCTCAGGGCTGCACTCAGGATGTGTGTTAGTCAGTGACGGCTGCCGCTGCCGCTGCTGCTGTATCGGGTCACTCGGTGGCCTCCAGCTGTTTGAACCCACGACACAATCAGTGTGTGTCTGCTGTGTGTGGCAATCTGCTCCAGCTGTCAGCAAGATGGATTAATGGTCTGTCAGCATGACTCGGCTACTGATCAAGCATGAGTTATGTGGACCGTGTGTGTGTTTGTGTGTGTGTGTTTGTGTGTGTCTGTGTGTGTGTGTGTGTGTGTGTGTGTGTGTGTGTGTGTGTTTAGAGAGAGAGAGACACAGACTGGCTGTGGATTATTATAGTGGGTTACATAATGACAGAGCTCTGGTATCGCTGTGACTTAAACTAAGCTGAGAGGGACGAGTGTTGGGTTTGAAGTTTAATCTCCTGCTCTGTGTGTGTGTGTGTGTGTGTGTGTGTGTGTGTGTGTGTTTTCATGTACTTGCTCTGTACTGAGCAGCAAATACTCATTCTACTTGCAAAGTGAGGACATTTTGGCTGGTCCTCACAACTTTAAAGGACTATTTTAAGACTTTGTTTTAGGTTTGGGCTTAGAATTGGGTGTAGTTTAGGGTTAGGGTTAGGGTTAGGGTTAGAGGGGTTAGTTGTGATGGTTAGAGTTAGGAAAACAGGTTGGGTAATACATTATGACTAAAGAAGTCCTCACGAAGGAGAAGCACAAGGCTGTGTGTGTGTGTGTGTGTGTGTGTGTATACGTTTTCTCGTTAATGCTTCAAAATAACTATCAGATAAGCATCCCACTACTAATGTGAGGACATCTTGGCTGGTCCTTACTTTCAAAGTGCAATTCGAGAGTTAAGACTTGAGTTTTAGATAAAGGTTAGCGTTTGTGGTTAGCGTAGTCCTTGGTCCTTGAGAGGGATGATGGTGGGATAATGATGAGATCCTTAAAAAAAAAAAAAAACTCTTACACTTATAACGGTAAACGCCAGAACTGAGGAGCCTTTTAAGTCTTTGCAGTACGGAGGAGAGAATTAAAGAGCAGCTGTAATTTAACTTCCACGTGTCAGAGCCAGATGTGGCTGATGAAACGAAAAATTCTAAGACCAGGAAGGGTCCTGTAACATAAATGGACCAAAAGTGGGTCTTAGTTTAGGGGTAAAGACAACAGCCTGTCTGTCCATCTAGGTTTGATAGCTAGGACGACGATAAAACACAATCTATCTAGTTGTATATCAACTGGCACGGTAATATTTTAGTAATATGTAATCCTATCACGTATATATTTAGGGGGAAAAAGGGAATATAGTCAATTAATTACTAAAGGCAGGAGTGAGATGAGGGCTGTGCTGGTGTCCCAGAATATGAGCATCGCCAGAAAATGAAAGGTTTTTGTTTTTCTTTAAACTCAGTGAGATGAAATTGCGTGTTTTCATACTTGTTTCGACTGAGACATTATCAGCAGAAGTTGACGCGACAAGAGAAGCATTTGGCAGGTTTGCTTTGCTGTCTTCAGTGTCCTGCGTGTCCTCTCCTGTGTGGGGGGGTTGCCAAAGGAGACATGGGGTAAAGAGAGAGAGAGAGAGGGGGAGGGAGAGAGAGAGAGAGAGAGAGAGAGAGGAAGAGATGCTAGCACACAGAACCTGTAGGAGTGTCAAAACAAGGAAGGTCAGCTCAGTTCCTGCACAGCGATTCCACTCAGATCCTTCCTGCATTCCTCAGAGCGCCTCAGCGCAGCAGCATATTTTACAGCCCACAGCCCAGTCATGTGCTCTGTCCAAGCATGCATGTCTGCGCATGTGTGTGTGTGTGTGTGTGTGTGCCGTTATGTGAGACACACTCCTTCCTTTAACCATGCTAAATCAAGGAAGCACGCTAAGAGTCGTGTCATCATCGTCATCATCATCGTCCCCACTGAGGAGCTGAGCAGGTTGAAGCATTCTGGTTCATTTTTCCAGCTTGAATGTTTTAGGCTAAATGTAATTTTAAAAGGCGCAAAAGCCAAACATTCTGTGTTAAACATTAAGCATAAATTTGTGCTGCAGTTGAGACAGCTGACAGGGTGAAAATGAATTGTGTCCGCATCATTTTCAAAGTAAGAGTTTGTTCAGAATGGAAAGTCACGCCAGCTGGGCCCTTTCATGTCAAACACTGTTTGCCTGATTCAACACTGGGTTAGTTACAGCTCAGCGGGGTCGTAAATCCAAACAACTTCAGCTCTCTCAGGCCTCTGTGGACATGAACGATGTTGAAACAAGCCCGAGCCTGAGCTCATCGCGTCTGAAGTGGAGAGGATTTGGGATCCCTCGATGAATTCATCCACACAAGACATCCCTCACGAGTCACAGCTGTACTCCTTTCATTTAAAGATGCTTTTTTTTTCTGTGACTCACTTCTTTACCTCAGTTCCAGCATCAAAAAGGCTGACAGCTGAATTTTGTTGCGATCTTTTTTAAGTTGGGTGTTCCCTTTTACTTTCACCTTTAGCCAGAATTGCTGTGGATGAGGTGGACTTTTAACCCTTCGGTGTCCCTCCCAGTGAGGTCCTTCCTAACTTTCAACTCGAGCTGTAAAGCAAAATACGCAATATTTGTCATATTTTTAACCCTTTATTTTGAGCAGACCTGACAAAGCAGGTAATGACCAGCGAGAGTTGAGGGTCAACAGAAACAGGGTGGGACTAAATCATAAAATACGTATTCATATAAAAGAAATTCCCCTGTTTACACTTCTCTTACACAGTTAAACAGTTAAAGATTAGAAAGGCTCAGCCGCTCCAAGACCTGACATCTTACTTTCATTCCTTGGAATTCCATTCACTGTCGTGGCCTGGCTGTGCAAACTGGGAGCTGAGGAGGTTTTAGAAGCGTGAACAAGACTTTTAATGTTCTTTGGGGACCCCAGTCGGGTGAAGGGGGAAGCAGGGAATCAGATAATGGTTGGCTGGAGGCTGAGGGACGGGCTTGGAAATTGAAATTTGCACAACTGAACAAAGTAAGGCGGTGTGGGTGTGTGTGTGTGTGTGTGTGTGTGTGTGTTGGGGGCGGAGGGGGTCAGTGTGGTGGTTCTCTATTCAGCTTCTTCCAGGCCACGTGAAAAGAGAAGACGGAGCAACGGGGGGGGGGGGGGGGATGCGAGTGTGACAGACTCGGCTCTCAGTGTTGCTGTGTGCCAGTGTTGCACAGTGTTGGCACAGAGATGCTATTGTCAGATGCTAACGAGCTGAGTGTGACTTCATTCTCCCTCCTCCAAATGAGCATCTGTTTAGCCCGAGTGGACCCGGCTCAAACAACAAGCGGACAGTGGAGGAACTGTTAGCTGTGATGTCACCAGTGTTGCCAGTGATGATTCATCTATTAATCTCATCTATCAAAGATAACTTTTTCTTTCTCTAATGTCATTTGAACGCAGAAAACACTTTAATTAAAAAATCAAGTACTTCAAGGTCAAACCTCTCTCTTGTACAGTATATTAATGATGGATGAGCTCATCCTTTTTGATAAAGAGTCAAAGTGGTCATATTTACATTAACTATGAGAGCTTTTAGGCTAATTCATTCATTCATTTTTAGCAATTGTGCACACTACTAATCTGTTACAAATCTGCTCATTTGAAGAAATCTTGGATTTTTACAGCTAGTTTACAGTTTGAGAGACACAAAAGTCAGGTCAGAAATAGCACTGTCTGGACCTTGAACGGAAGAATGAGTCTAGGCGTTGTTTGGTCTGGGGTCCGGCCCCGTCAGACACGCAGCAGGTGAGCCCAGATAAAAGCCAACCACAGGCCTTGAGAATAGGCAACGCGACTTGCAGGGCCCCGACTCCTTCATTGTCCTTCTACATTTCCCAAACATGATGTGGACATAAGATATCGGATGATCAGAACCTGGGCTGTCCAGGTGGAGAATACGGGCCCGCCGGGTTGTGACCTCCAAGAAAACACTCCTCTGATTGTCTGAAGGATCTAACAAGCAAACGTATCTGAAAGGGACAAATACCTTTTCATCCAATTTGATGTCAGCAGGAGGAAAAAAAAATCCCCATTCTATGTCGCTAAGGCAGCGTAATTTACACACCATCACACCATGTGAGTGACCCGAACAGCAGGTCTTTATGCACTCAGACTACAGTACGACAGGGAAAGTGCTTCTGCACCACGTGTGCTCTCATCTTTTATGCAATCATACATGTCACAGCCATATCCACATCCTTTCCAGCCCCCTTTTATGAGGCAATTACTGTCCCTTTTTATGTCTTTTATATGATGTTAGTGAGCAGTTGCTGCAGATTACTCCGCACACTTCTGTTAAAGTGTGCGGAGTAATCTATAACTCTCTTTTCTGCATGGGTCAGTGAAATCGGTTATTCATTTATGGGACCTGCTCTGTTGGCAAAGGTCAGCTGCCTCGACATCCAGACCTTCATGATGAAAAAGAGAGCCGTTATTGCATTTTAATATCTACCTGAAAGAGTCCCAGAGCATCTCCAGTAACAACCGAAGACATGGGTCATTTCTGTCTGGGGGTCGTTGATCTGTGAATTATTGATGAACGTGTGACCTGTGACATCAGACTTGTTGTTTTTGAGCACTTTCAAATGAGAAACAGGTTTTAAAGAGAACAGAAGTCCGCAGACAACTGAATTTAAAGGGGCTCTTCTTTGGCTCTTTCCACAGCCTCCCACCAAGTTTGGTTGCAGTACATCCCTTTTTGTAATTGTAATTTCCCACACAACAAAACAACTAGAACACAGTAAACACCGTTTGAATTGAATTCATATATGATTCAGCTATTCAACGCATTCGTGCTATGCAGTGTTAGTATCAGGAGCTCAAGGAAGCAGTAAAATATGAACTTGATCTGAACATTTTTATACCAGAACAACAGGGCCACACAGTAACAGTACTAAAGTAATATAGCACAGAAATAAGCAGGGCTAAACTAATGAGGTCTAATTAAGTCTGCTACTATATAGGTTCATACCGGTTATTACAAAAGGTGCGATGCCTTTTATATTTGAAAACCAGAAATACAATAGAGAGTGTTCATAATAATGTAACACAAGTTTTAACCTGACTTCTAACATGTCAGTAAAAATGTATGACCTTCCATTCTGAAACCAACAGGAAGCTTGCAAAATAACTGTGACTCACAGGTACCTCCTGTCACGGTGGAAAAAAAAGATGTGTTACCCTTTCATTTTCTACTTTTTTTTTATAAAGCAGTTTTGTGACACAACATATCTACTGTCATTTGTTTGGCACGAGTTAACATTTCTGTCCCTCTCTGAACTATCTGCCGTCCCAGAAAGCAGACTGAGATGTCGCTGGAGGGACAGTAAACTCGGCAAGTTCTTGCGTGATTTAAATCTTGGCACGGGCGTTCCCAGGCAAACCTGTCAAAGCCTTTATGGTCTGAGAGGATCCTTTTTAAGGATCTCCTAAGTAAGACAATAAAACCTATCCAAGCTCTGGATTGTGACATACTGATTTCTTTAGACACTTTTTAATATATTTTATATGTTTCTGTCTTCAATTACTGATGGTGTTTGAAGTATACATATATAATTAAAATGATGAAGTCATGTTTGACGAACTCAGAAAGGCCAAAACTTGAATTGGGCTTTATTTAATTGATATTCACCCAGAAATCCCAGTGTGTCTGCGACATCCAGCAATGTGATACAGTGTGGGCGCGTGCAAACATGCAGAAGATGTCTGTAAGACAGCTGAGCTTCAGATTCTGCCTTATGGAAATCCTTCAGCACACATATGCAAAGCTGCCAGTCAGGAAAACAAGTTTACTTACTGGTGTTCTTTTATCGTGAAATGTCTTCTTTCAGGGCCCATCCTGTCTTCAAGAGATCGGGGGGTAAATAAAGACATTAGTTCATCATTATTTTCTTACAGCACAAATTTTTTATTGTGATTTTCTATTGTTTATTTTTTTGACTACATATGAGTAAAAACAATAATAGCATAATAGCATGTTTTATCAGTGTTCCTACTGAAGTGAGATCAAAACAGAAATTATTACTAATTTTGAAAGGCATACAGTGAACCAATGTTAAAAAAAACTTTTTGTAAGAGATGCAATGACACTTTGAGGTCTTGTAACAGTTTAGGCCTATCAGTGTGGATGCATGTGTGTGTGTGTGTGTGTGTGTGTGTGTGTGTGTGTGTGTGTGTTGGGGGTGTAAATGTAATACTCAGATGATGAATTTCCTGTGATGTCAGGCAGAAGAGAGACTTTTTACCATATATAGGGATACAACTCAGAGGAAGACTAGTAAGGAAAGGGAAGAAAAAAGAAGAAGTAACACGGCATGCCTCTCAAGTCTGAGCTTGTTCAGAGGTCTACCACTGAAAAGAGGTGAAAAGTATAGACTTTACTGTAACCCACTTTGCCTCGTCTTTCCATTGAGATAGGAATGTGCACAGCAATCTTATAAAATGGATCGCTTAATTAACTGGGACAATTAAAACCACAGAGATAATGGAAAAGCAAATTGTAGAGGGACTAATCGAAATTAAAATGTTAAATAGTTACATCTCTAGCTTTAGCTTTCAATAGTCTGAACTGGAATTTGAAATTGACTTGGATTTGAAGGTAGAATCACAAGATAGTATTTGCAATTTTAATAAGCACAATCTTTTCACCTTTACACTTCCTGTAACTTTAGATCATTTCGTTTCATTTTCTCACTTTCTTTTGTTTTTTATTTAACTATACATGACTCTGTAGGGTTTGCCTCTTATAATGTAACATACAGACGTTTGCCAGATATCAAAGAATTTAGTTATGGCCGGAACAGGTCCCTTAAAACCGCATAATGATTCATGGCTGCTGCGCCCTGTGCAGGAGTTTGTTTATTTGACGTGGCAGATGTCTGTATGTCACCTACACGTTCAGCTGTGTCAGTGTTCAGTGGTTTCATTCACAGTCCTACGAGATCACACAGCAACACACCCACCTCACTGTATTCAAACAGCAATGCCCTTAAAAGGTGTTTTCAACAGCTCACCGTGTCTGCAGCGCAAAGGCTCTCTGCAGCTGCTCGTGTGCGCTCTCTAGCGGTGGGAAACGGATTAAGTGTTTTAACTCATTTAGACACCATCCTCACACTGAATGGTTCTCAGACTTGTGTATACGCTCTCTCTAGCGGTGAAAACTGGATTACAAGTTTAAAGTTCAAACATAAATTGTTGAAATTAATATCTAAAAATTATTGTATGTATATATATATATATATATATATATATATACATACAATATTTTCATGGTATATATATATAAATTTACAATAAATAAATATTAATTTTATATATATAATTTAATAAATAAATAAAATATTAATTTTATAATATATATATATATATATATATATATATATATATATAGTTTCTGCAGATCAAAAACGATGTTGTTCCGTTGTTCTTGAACACACCCCTGTAAAGACAGACCAATTGCGACATTCGGTTAATCTGATTGGCTACATCACGCAGAAGGTAATTTTCACTGACCGCCCACCAGGAAGTTTACGTTTTTCTGCAGATAAAAGATGGAAGAATTTAAAGATCTTCTGTAAAAGGTTATCAGTGTGTCAGTGTAAACGTTTTCCAGCTTTAGCCTACCATGTAACTAATAATCCGTGAATATATATATATAATGTTATGTAGCTGTCATTTCAATACGTGCCAGGTAGTTTAATCTAATCGATACAGAAGGATATAGGAAAAGGATATAGAATTTTGGAGATACCTGCAGTGAAACTAATTGTAATATTTTAAATAAAAAATATATCCACGTCACGCATTTACAAACACAATGACCAGTAACGTTACAAACGTCAACGTCTGTATTCATAACCACACAAAAGTGTTTTAATGAAGAGTTCAAGTTAAATAATACGTACAATATGGAAATACACTGAAATAAGTTAGTATTGGACACATATGTTTGTGTTAACAGTGAAGTTATTTCAGGGACGGTAAGTCATCATGGGCAACACGGAGAGTGTGGTGGTGCAGAAGCGGCTGGCCCGTTTCCGCCCTGAAGACACACCTGTGGTGGAAGGAGTGTTTGATAGGCTCCAGACTGGTGCAGGTGGCCCCTGTGGAGCTCCTGGGAAAACTCTAACCCTGGAAATGCTGCAGGTGTGACTGTTAAACACGATACGTGGTTGAGTTAATGCAGAAATATACGTATTGTCAACAATAAGAAATCAATGTATCACCCACTTTGAATCATTTCTACATATATATTTTACAGATAATTGAGATTCTGTTCATGAAACATGTAAAAGGTAATTGACCTCTCTACTCTTCCAGGCTTCACTGGGTAGCATCGCTCCAGTCTCCATGGTGCGGAGGGTTTACCAGTGCATGTGTAATATTGACCATGGATCGGCAGCATCTCCGGCTTCTGGAAAGTTTAGAACCTCTGCTGCTCCTGGAGTTGGAGTAATTAGAGAGCAGCTGGTTATCTTCCTTGCAGACACCCTGCGAGGAACTGCAGAAGAACGGGCTCCTCTCGTTCTGACCATGTCCCAGCCCGGAGCGGGCCCGGTAAAGGCTGTCACAGGTCAGCAGGTTTCCGAGGTGAGCCGATGTAACATTAAATATGAAATGTCACTTCCTGTTGGTTAATCATTTATCATTATCTTCTTTTTACTTAGTTTTCTTTTCATATGTTGATCTCAGCAGATGTTTTGCTTGAGCTATTCTGTTTTCTTTTAGTTTCTAGAAGACCTGATTTCATCTGTAGTTCAGATTCTGGTACAAAGAGGGCGTCTGCGAGGCTGGAAACCAGAGAGAATGGGTGATATCTCTTCAGGCGTCAAACTCCTGGCAGAACAGATGTGTTCAGAACTGAAAACCACAGGTAATGCAATTTGAAGGGGAATGAATACACAGATAAGGAAACGGGACTGTTAATAATAATCAGGCTGGTTCCCTCCTCAGATAACGGCGATTGTGATATTTCCTGTCTGGAGGACTGGATCTTTAGGACTTCTCAGGTATCGGTGTACTTGGAAATGCTGGTGACCGAGGGCCTAAATGTATCACTGAGCGGCCAGCCAGCCCCCACCCTGCTGCCCCCCTGTAGAGAGACTCCCTGGAATGAGCTACGGTGTTTGCTGGACATTCCCACCATCATGTTTCTGGCGCCACAGGTCAGCATGCGAATATACACTATAGGTTGGAAAACTCATGCAGAATGATAAATGCATCATATGCTTAACTAATGAGATAAACAGAGAAGCGTTACTGGCCTCATCTCGGATCTGCTGCTGTCTTTAGCTGCCAGACGGCGTTGGTGCTCCGTGGAGACTTGTCTTTTCAACGCGTCTTCATGGGGAAAGCTTCACCAGGATGGTGGCTGGCTTGTCGAAGCGCGGGCCAACTCTGCTGCTCATCAAAGACACAAAGGGGCATGTTTTTGGGGGCTTTGCATCCCACGCTTGGGAGGTCAAACCACAGTTTCAGGGTGAGACGTTGTAATATTGATGGCTTTGTTACGAGTGGAACAGAGTCTGGACCCACAAGCAGAAGTCCCAACAGTTGCAGTAAAAGTCTTTAATGTCCAAAAAATGACTAGAGAAACAAACTAAAAATCACTAGACACACTAGGAAACAGTTTTACAAAAACAAACTAAAAACTCTACATTAACTAGGTTGAATTACTTCAGAATACAACAAAAAAAAACAAGATCCACAAGGAGCAAAAACCACAGGGAACACAAGAAAACACAAGTGCGAAAACTGACAGGGAGACACAGCGAAATCGGATTACATTAGTTTCAGGTGTGCACCACAGTCCGAGAAGAAGTAAGAGTAGCAGCAACACAGGAAACAGAACTAAAAACACACAAAATAAAAGCATCCGCCTGCAACCGTTACAAGCTTCAGCTACTAAATTGTTTTTTCTTATCAAGATGTAATGTACTTATGTGTGTCTGTGTGTAAACTGTGTGCAGGTGACTCCAGATGCTTCTTGTTCACTGTGTTCCCCACACTTAAGGTTTTTACGACGACAGGATACAATGAACACTTTATGTACCTCAACCAGAATCAGCAGACCATGCCGAATGGACTGGTGAGGCTGCGAAGCTTAGTGCAGCACTTTGATTCAATCGTCGATGTAATGAAACCTTTTGTGCTGCTGTTTTTGCATGTTGGTAAATTTGCGTTCTAACTAACTAAGCCATGACTTCACATCATCTGATGCTATCTAAGATGGAACTTGTTCCGCTTCAAACCTGTCAGTGTTTGGTTTTCCCATAAAGAATGTTTTATTTGTTTTTTTAGAGACTTTTAGACTGGTTTCTCCCCACTTAACAAACAAATCATTCAACCTATCCTAAAAGGGTCCCAAAAAAAAGGTCCCTTTTGCAGAAAAATCCATTTCCGTGACAATTTTCAAGACCTGACAGGAGTCACATTTCCACAGTTAATAAATTAACATGTAAAATGTTAAACAATGCAACTCCAGAAGGGACTGTGGTAGTGTTTAGGCTGTGAAAATGCCTGTCATATCCTGCATCCCATTTGTTCAAAAATCATTTTCAACATTTAAGCTTTCAGGTGTTTAAAGTGAATTTTCTATCGGGCACTAGTGAGAGTTAAGGTGCTACAACACGTTCACCTGTACAATGATAATACTTGGTGTTATCAATTACAGAATGCAAAATTTTGAACTTTATTGTCATAGAATGCCAAAAAACTGTAGGATTTATTTATTAAGTAATACACAAAGTCCAGGTAATAGAAACATGGTCAGGATTATATACGAATATTGAAACACGAGCCTCAAATTCCCATAAGAACAGCCTAGTTAAGCTTTCCTGCTATTGAATGCACTTGCTTTCTGTCTGTTTCATCAGGGTATGGGTGGTCAGCATGGCTACTTCGGCCTGTGGCTCGACAGCGACTTTGGTAGAGGTCACAGCCGTGCCCGACCGAAATGCACCACCTTCGGCAGCCCTCAACTCTCCGCAGAGGAAGACTTCAGGCTGGATTCCATGGAAGTGTGGGCGGTTGGGAAACCTCCAGAGCCAGAGGATGTACGTAGAGCACCTTTATCTTTTTTACTTTTAACCTTTACTCATTAACAGGGAACTGAAACTGTGATCAGCGTCATCACAAACAGAATCTCCCTCATCTTCCAGCAGTTTTCACCATAGTTGCTTTTTTTTCCCCTGTTTTTCTGTGTTTTGGGGACAGGGTGAGGAGGGGGTCGGCCAAAGAAGTGTCCTGGATATGGATCCAGAAGTTCAGGCCATTATGGAGATGACAGGGAAGACTCTGCACAGCCAGGGACTCAGGGAACCAGAGGAAGACCAGGACGAGTGAGGAAACCCTAGAATATAAGACAAACTAAGAAACCTTTAATATCAAAGTAGGATGCCCTTCAGTGTGAACAGACTTCAGTTTGACCCCTGACTGGAATGCTAAGATGTTTAGTTAACATAGTGTTTCCAGGGTCTGTCCGACGTAGTTGTTTTTTTTTTTTGTTTTTTTTTAAAGAAAGCTTTCGTGAAAATAATAATTCTATAAAATGAATGCAACAATCAATGCAAAAAGGGCAGAAATAATTTTCCAGTCATACAACAAAAGAACTTTATGGACAATCACAGCAAAAGCTCAAGCGTTGAACGTCTACTGTAGCGCAATCAGATTGCGTTTTCGTACGACTGGTTGTAACTGCAAGCATTTAAAGAAAGTCAAATCTATAATTATATGTGAATATGTGATGGCTTCATGTCTGCCATAATCACGTAAGAATCTTACCTCCTTCATATCGGTCGTACTCAGCGCTGGTGTTGAGCAAATCTGGAATTTTCTGGCCAGTATTGTTCGGCTGACTGAGAACTGCGGATCACAGAAGTGATAACCACCTTTGGAACTTTCTTTTTCTTCTCCAGTTCTGTGAGTCTTATTTCCTCAGACAAGCCAAAGCAGGGGGCCTTTCAGTCTCCTTTAGGATTAGGTCTCCTCTTTGGAGCAGTTGTCATGATGCAACCTGAGCCTCAATATCTATAATATGTAGTTTTAACGTAGACCCACTTTTAGTGCGTTGGTTATTAAGGATTAAGCCGTTATTACTTATTCACTTGACATGAGCTGACAGGCTGTTAGATCAGAAATGAAGGAGTTAACGTATGTATGTAAGTAAGAAATATGACAAACTCAGTAATCTGTTTGTGTGTAATAAAGTCAGTACTAACACCGCCCCCGTCGTCTGGCTGTTTGCTACTTTGCGTGTGTCACACATGCAAATCGGTTACATAACGTGGAAGTGGTTCTCATGGCTTCATAAAGAATGCCCATATTTGTCTTTGAATTTGAGTATGGAAATGATTTTGCCATTTTGTTTCCAGAAATATGTTCTAAAAAATAAAACAGCCTCTTGTTTGAGACTTCAGCTATAAATACATTTTAGAGTTCTTTTTATTTTATTTATTTTTTGTCCTTTTCTGCACAGTTATTGACTCAGAGCAATTCTAAACTCCTTTCCAGCAAACTGAGTCATTACTTGATGTTCTGTGCCATGGATGTGTACAGTTACGACTATGCGACATTATAACACTATATGCCGTATCCACAGCCCAGAAAAAAATATTTTATAACGTTTTCTGCATCTTAAACTTTGTCTCCAAATGCATTAAATATATGTTATTTCTTTCCCCAAATTCTGTTTTACAAACCTACTAACTGATCAGGTGACAAATAATGAAATGATAATTAATTTCAGCATTTTAAAATGTCACAATTCTAAACTACAATGCAGATACTTGATGTCATAATGACAACACAACAAAATAGATTTGATGCATTTGTCATGAAATCCTAATATACAGTGATAACTGTCTATACTTTTAAAGACTAACATTGTTCCCCCAGTTAATTAGGGATTGGTTTAGGTTGACACCAGACGTGACGGTATAAAGATCGATCCTTTAATTGCTCGTATTTGTCAGTTGGCCGTTTTCTACCCTGAAGACCCAGTTTCATCCCCTGTGCAGCCACTCGTCACTGTTCTCGCTCACTTTGCATAGATCCCCTTCGCGCTTCCGGGTCTTCTTTTTTTTAACTATAAGCATCGCCTATAATGCAAGTTAACTTTTACTTCCTCGTACACACAGATAGAGGAACTGACCATTTTGCGGCTGGCAGAAACACTCCATATCCTCCCCAGCTTCTTTTTATATTTTAGAAATTATGATCGGATAGAAAAACGACCGCATCTTTGCGAAGCGTTCTGGATTTGACTGCCTTTGTAAAGGTAGGCGTTTTCACTTTCCTACAGTCTCTCTTTTAGTCCTCTTTTCTTTAAAGATAGTGTGGTGTAACTGATATAGGAAGACAGGGGAAATCCGCCTTTTTACATGCAGCTTCTTCATGCTGCAGACGATGACCGGTCGTCCGTCACTCCACGTCGGCTTAGAGACGCGCTGGAGGCGCTGTTCAGGTGTTGGGCCCCTGCCTGTTAGTCTGAAATCTGTCAGGGTCTGTTTGAAAGTGACTTAAAAAGAATTGATTTTACATTAAAAAAAAAAAAAAAAAGTCACAATTGTAGAATGTCGACCACCAGCAGATGACATATTCAGTGTTTAAATGAACATGTTTATCTTTTAAGAGTTGTGATGAGAATCTTGCCTCTTTGTTAGTAACAAGAGGTAATTGAACCCCAGCTGAGGCAGCTTTGCTTATCAGGCAACTTTTCAGATAAAGGTCTGCAAGCACCGTTTGGTCCTGCTAACTAAACAAGGAACAAAGGAAGTTAGCCGAGTTTAGCAAGAGCAGGTTTCATTTCAAAACATTTTCTCATTTAAACTCACTTAAACTTATGAACCACAATGCTGTCATTCATTTTTAATGCATAAAAGGGTCTTTTTTTTATTCAATGGGATGTCTACAGATGGTTTGTTTTGTTCAAACCTTTTAATTTATTAAATCATCATCCAAACAAGGCAGGATTTATGTTTTGGTCAGCAGGAAGCATTATGCTCATATTTATTTGATATTGCATAGATAAACAACCAACACCATTTGTTATTGCATTTATTCATACTTAGTATTTATGACCACTTTTCCTTTATTTCTAATGTAAGGAAAACAGTTTTAAAACAACGTGCACAGCAAACATTTGCCTACAGCAAAGACAACAGATGTGGAACAGTTAAGAAAATGAAAACATTATACAGTCTGGTGGTAGTTGCAATTTTAAACTGGCTAAAACCATGTTTGTTTAGTATCTTCTTCCCAAAAACATCGCTCAGAACAATGTTTGTGTGCTGCGATGTGTTGCCCGCGGCACCGTCTCACGGATGTGGAATAACAGAAACAATAATGAGTCTGAGAACGAAGTGACAAGTTGGTGGTGTAACGTGTTTTCTACATAACAAAGCTAAAATAGTTTTTTTGCTGGTATATAGTAACTGTTTTTCATTCATATCAGTAGGTTTTTTTCCCCTATTTTTTCCAGAATTTGGTTATTTCTATACTAAAAATGCTAACCTTACTGAGATAAGTTGGCCCTTTTTTTCCAAACAACCAAGTTAAGTTTACCGTTAAGCGACATCTGTGATTGGTGAACATATTTGCTTTATATTTCCAAATTATTTCCTGCTACCGGTGGACCCCAGTGGACCCGTTTGACCGTGGCTGATCTGAAGGCGTTATTCTGACCAACATTACATTGACTTGAAACACCTAAGAGATTTATACGGTGGACACCACTGCATAAGATATGACATGTCACAGAGAATCTTGTTAAATTACAGAAATACAGTTGGCCTAAAGATTGCTGGCAGAAACTGTACAAGCTGATGTAGTGCTGTATAATAAGGTGTAACTAGCAGAGGACCTAGAACTAAACCTTGTGGAACCCCTCAGACAACAAATACAGCTTCACAGTTTGCTGTCTTTTCTGGTGTTCCAAGAGCCACGGAATTATCATTTTAGTAAAGAGCAACAACATTTTATAGGCAGAACTGCAATTTTTGTAATTACTGTATTCCCCCCCCCCCCATATGTAAATGGTCATCTTAACGACTCCTTTTGCCTGCAGCGACGTGACATTTGTATTTTATGTACGGTAATTACAGTGATAGTACTTGTAATGCTTTAGCTGTTGTGCTTTCTGCTTTTACTAATATTATATATACATATAAATGGTTTAATGCTAAACCATTGTCATGGCTAGAGAATAGTCACAGTGATAAAAATGATGTATCAGTATAAATCTCTTGCAAATGTGATTGAAAGTAAAATATTTGCGTTGTCATTTCATTATCACTTGCAAATTTATTTATTGTTTTCTTTATCATCATATAAGACGATGATACAAAATACGACAAAATATAACATATATAATATAAATACGATGGTACAAAATATAACATTATTGGTGTATAATATGTTTGATGTGTGACGTTATTGGTACAATACCACTTTCATAATCATTCAAAAAATGATATTTAGGACAATTAGATAGGTTGCTACAAACATTTGAAGCTGTTGCTGCCATCAGAGGTCAAACAATCCACCATGATGGCTGACGCTTTGGATCCGATTCCATCAATTCTGTCTGTCACATGGTCCTGCAGCTCTTTATCAAAGCCAATCTGCTTTACTAAAAGGTTTTACTTGTGCGGTGTAATAAGGGTGCGATGATCCCACAGCGACAAAAGCTTAAAGTGGGCCATCACAGACGCTGAACATTTCCTTGTGTTCGTCTAAAAGGGACGTGTAAAGATAACACCATTTTGTTTGAAAGATTTTTGTTTTTTATCCATTTTAGTTACTTAGGATGATGACATCATCTTCTTGTCTCAAATCTTTATTACCTCACTGACAAAATTCTGATGAAATAGTTCAGAAGGGAAAATTTACAGGAAGTGTTTATGACCTTTTTATCACTTTTCAGTTTTTGTCCAACAGCAGCATTTGTGTATCTAACTCAAAATCATAAAGAAATATACAAAATGAAATATTCAATAAAGGAACGAAATAATAAAGCTAAATAAACAAAACTAAAATACAGTGTCTGTACATTGTTTTATGTGTTTTTGGAAGCAAAAAGAAGGTGTAGCCCAGCTTGAATTTGTCTGAAATTGTCGTTTCATACTGAAGTACTATTTCCTAATCAGGGTTTATATTTGCCTTCATGACAGGTAAACTATCTTCTATCAATCATTTATTCAAAGAAGAGTTAACAATTGTTGCCTTAAGCCATAGTTTGATAATTCTCTCTCTCTCTCTCTCTGTCTCTCACTCCTTATAAAGCTTTATTGCTAAGTTTAAACAGTAAATTTAAACAGTGAACATTTTCCTACAACAAAATCACCCTGAGAATTTTTGATTTTCACCAAGGGAAAAAGCAAAACAGTGTACTCTATATAATGTGTAGAATGAGTTTAATATATATTTATAAAACATTTGCCATCACCACCCATCTGATGAGGTGAGACTCTATTTGTTGCCATGTGTTTGGTCACATGTTTGAAATATTAGTACCATAGTGGTCTGGTGTTGTCAGGATTTCAGTTTTCACATCACTTTTTGTGCACTGACAGTCCCGTTTGATCGAGTTTGGATGTATGGGAGCCGTTTTGTAAGAAGCTGTTTAGGGCGACAACACTGGAATGTGCGCACACTAAAAAAGCACACATTATTGAAAATATACGCACACACTGACAATCTGCACACGTTCAAAGAACACTGTGTGCACAATTTGAGTGTACGTGCCCACATTTCATTGTGTTCATCCTGAACAGCCTCCTATTCATCTCTCTCTCTCTCTCTCTCTCTCTCTCTCTCTCTCTCTCTCTCTCTCTCTCTCTCAAATAATCCAATCCCAACGTCAACCTTAAAACCAAATCTTAACCCTCGAACAGACCTCTGGAGTTGTGAGGACCAGCCAAAATGTCCTTGCTTCCAAAAATGTCCTCAATTTGCTAGTAGAATGAATATTTTGGTGCTCAGTCTTTAGCAAATACAATAACACACACAAACACAAACACAACTTACACAATAAACCAACAATGATATACAGTTTTCATTTTGAGTATCACTAGTCATCTATCATTTTCATCACATGTTCATTCTTGTTTCCAAGGCCTGCTGTAGAAATGGCTCAAAGGGGGCAGCAAGGTGAGATGACAGACTACAAGAAGATTCTGATCAAACGGGACTTGGAGATGGGCGTGGTCATGACGGTGTTCCGACAGAAAGCTGAGCGGCTCACAGTGCAGGTCATCATGGAGACCCGGCAGGTTGCGTGGACACGCACTGCTGACAAGACAGATGGCGTCTGTGAGTATATAGTATGTTTTTTAAAATATTGCGATTCTCTTTCTCTCACTGGTTATTGTTGACTTAAAATAACTTTTATACAGCAATTGTTTATCACAGAATGCCAGTTAATATATTGTAATAATGTAAATTATTTCTGCACTGTAACACCATACAGCACAGAGGTGGGCAAACTGAGGCCCGGGGGCCACATGTGGTCCGATGAACTATTTAATCCGGCCAGCAGAGCCTTCACAATCATCTCTCCAAAAGCCAAATGAAGAGGGTTGTCAGCTTGACTGGTTAGAGAAAGGTTCAGACCCCCCCTTCACCTAGCATCCTAGCATGTCCTCTCAAGAAGGTGGGGCCAAATATCATGGTCCATCAAGCGCGATTTTTAGTTAACCTCTGATCCTCATTTGGGGGGTTAGTTTCCCGCACCACCTGGCCGGCCCCTTCATCTAGATCTAAAACCCATTGTGGCCCTCCAGGCAAAACAGTTGCTCACCTCTGATATGGCACATCATTTGTGGGCGTTATCTGGATACAGCAGACTCAAACAGGCTGCTGAATGTCACATAAATGTTTCTGAAAAGATTACTCAGAGCTTCACCGTGACCTCACTGTGTGCACAGAAATAGAAGTGGGGCAGGAGAAACAGCTTTTTTTTTTTTGTCAGACCTTTGTCACAGTCGATCTGTGATCTATGTCTTTTAGTGGACCTGTTTGAGATCAGAGAGATCCGTCCCGGAAGGAACTCCAAAGACTTTGAGCGCTTTAAGGATGGCAAGGACAAACATGATGAAAACACCTGCTTCACAGTCTTCTATGGCTCACAGTTTGTCCTCAACACGCTCAGTCTTGGAGGTGAGATTTATCACTGAGCAAGACTCTGACTTTACACCTAAAAACCACATTATTAGCAATATTAATTTATTAAGTTAAGCATGACATCAATTTGATTGGATGTGTGTATATATACGTATATTGGTTTTATTTTCGCACAGTTAAGTCTGTGAGCTCAATCTGAATGATATAGTCTATATTTAGGTACTTAGTTTTTATTTGGTGATGTTACCAGATCTGTTGCCTGTTGCTGATTCATTTATTGCAACGAATAAATGCTACCAAAGAGAATTCTTGTCAGCACATCACCTTATTTTGCAGTTGATTCTGTGGCTGAGGCACAAAAATGGCTGACAGGACTAGAATTGTTGTGGAAAGAGACGGTGGAGGCTCCCACTCCAGTTCTTATTGAGAGGTACACACACCAGCGCACACACTTAGAGAGAGATATGAGGTCATGACTCTGATCTCTGTTTTCCCGTTTCCACAGTTGGCTAAGGAAGCAGATGTACTCTGTCAATCAGACAAAGACCAACAGGTACTGTGGGCTCTTAGGGAACAACGTATGTACAAAGTCTGCAAATTCACATGTAGGTTTGAAATACTACATGTTAAAATCTGCAGGCGGGATGTGGTTGTTGCCAAAAAAAGAAAACAAATGCAGGTATTTCTAAGAGTGTTAAAGTCAGATCTGTGCAGTGTCTTCTGTCTCACTCAGCATCACAGTGAAGGAGTTGAAGGCTCTGCTTCCTCTGCTCAACTATAAGGCCCCCAGCTCTCGCGCACTCAAAGACAAATTTCAGGTACGGGTGGTCGTTTCGGTTTTTCGTGGTCATCGCCTCTGTTGTCGACGTCAGTGAGTAACAGCGTGAAACGAGGCTTGGATACGGAAGGAGCAGCTGTTTCCATTGTCACTGGTTTTATGCTCTGCTTTTACAGGAAGTCGGGTCAAAGAAAGATCGCCTGGATTTCGAGCAGTTTCATAAATTGTACAATCACATCATGTTTGAGCAGAATGAGGTGAATCTGAAAACAGTTTGTGTGTTTTGAAAAAGTCAAATTTGGACTTTTTGATTTAACCCCATAATATCCACAGATGTGATTGTGGCGGCTTTGCTGGGAGGCCACAACAACAACAGTCTCTATTTTTACTAGGAAAAGTCTCATAAGAACACATTTTGATTCAAGTGTTCTTAATTATAATGTGTTCATGTTTTCTCTGACTTAGATTCTTAATGAGTTCAAAAAGGAATCCTGTGCTTTTATTCTCGGGTGAGCTCACAGTGATACGTTTCCGTTAGATCTGACCTTGCGCGACCTGAATGTTGAGGCCACAGCTCGTTAGCTTGTCTAACTGTGTTCTGTTATCGTGCAGTAACACCGATAAACCTGATGCTTCTGCTGTCATGCTTCATGATTTCCAGAGGTTTCTCATCTATGAACAAAAGGTGATTACTTCAGCAGATCAGCTGTTAGTATTTCTGACTTTCTTATTTTAATTTTGGCTTAAATATAACAAAAGCAACATTAATGAGGTCTGATCATCGTTTACATTTCTAAAATGACAGAAAAGGTGCCCACAGCAAAGGTTTGAGCACCCTGCATACTTGTACCTATAGTTTCTCTGGCAGGAAAACAACTTCATATTTGCGTCGTCGTGTATCTTGCTTGGTCCCCCAGGAATGCTGGGCTGCTGATCTGGACCAGGTCAGGGACCTGATGACCATCTTCATTGACGACACCATGAGAAAAACCAACGATCCCGTCTTCACCGTCAGCGAGGTGATCCGTCCTGGGCTGTAACTGCAATGAAACTGTGTCGTTTCATTCTTCTCACTGACTGTGAGACGGTCTCTTCTCGTAGTTCCTTGGTTACCTGTTTTCAGAGGAGAACTCTATTTGGGACAATAAGGTTTCTGAGATCAGCTACATGGACATGAACAACCCTTTATCCCACTACTGGATCAACTCCTCACACAACACGTCAGTATGGTGTGAATATGTGGAGGCAATCATGGAGATGTGATAGATGTATTTGTGTCATCGATAGCTTAACCACACTGATGGAAGTTAAGTTCCATTGACTGCTCTATTTGTGTAGATATGGATCAGTAAACAACAAAAAAGTGCATAATGGTGTTGTAAGCTCACTACAAGTAAAGGATTCCCTGCTTCGTGTTTTCTTTTAGGTACCTGACTGGAGATCAGATTCGTAGCGAGTCATCCACAGAGGCTTATGTGCGCGCCCTGCGTCTTGGATGCCGCTGTGTCGAATGTCAGTTTATTCGTTTTCGCTCACGCTTAAACTCACGCAGGGTGTAACACACGTTATAACCTGTGTCCTTCTCATCTCTTTTGAGATTTGTTGTGTCGTATTTATACACGGCAAAAGTTGTCTTCTTATTTCCAGACGGGCACAGGTTGTTGGGCCTTACGTGTTGTTTGTTTGCGCATCTCTCCAGTGGACTGCTGGGAAGGACCCGGGGAGCCAATCATCTACCACGGTTGGACCAGGACGACCAAAATCAAGTTTGAGGACGTGGTCAAAGCCATCAATGATCACGCTTTCGTCACATCAGAGTAAAGATCACGCAAGAGATTTAATGACGCTGTCACTTCAGCTAATTTAAAGCCCCACCACTCTATATTTGTGGATTTCTGCAAATGTAACGCTGATAGTCTAATTGTACTAATACGACTAATAATATTACTTGCCGCTGACGCTGCGTCTCTCTCAGGTTTCCGGTGATCCTGTCCATCGAGGAGCACTGCCCGATAGAGCAGCAGCGGCACATGGCTCGCATTTTTCGGGAAGTGTTCGGAGACAAGCTGCTGAGTGAACCTGTGGAGCAGATAGCTGAACAGCTTCCCTCTCCTACGCAGCTGAAGGGCAAGATCATACTCAAGGTGCAAAATACCATCACACAACAGTTGAATAACACAATCCCTTCTCTAGCACGTTTGGGGGGAAAAAAAATAAAACCACAAATGGAGACTGGATAAACTGTGTGCTCGTCTTTGTCGCTGTCCAGCACAAGAAGCTCAGTGTGGAGGGAGGAGGGACCGTCAAAGACTTCAGGAAGGGGCAGAAACAGGGAGATTTGCAGATCTGGGATCCTGTGGACAAGGTAACGACGAAACTGTGTTGTGCTGCTCTCAGCAGCTTTTTTAAGGAAGATTAAGGTTTGAATCTTAACATTCCTGTTTCAGCAATGGAAGAAACACTACTGCGTGATCTCTGATGACAAGCTGTATTATGCAGAGGAGGAGGAGCAAGAGGAAGAGGACACCCAGAAGGTGAAGAACACAGAGCGTTTCAGTTAGCTTAATGGATCTGCAGATAGGCAAGCCCCTGTGACGGAGGCAGCCATTTAAGAATTAGGCTTAAAATCTGTTTGGCGGATCTTACAGTTTGTAATAATACACATCAGTTTCATGACTGCTACGAGAAGGTTGATAGTCACAGCGGGATTAAAGTTCTGCTGCTTTGATTTTACCATTTGCATATGCTTTTGCTTCATCTAATTTAATCCTGCATGTTTGCACACAGCCGTTACTGTAACTACCAAAGAATATCTGGCCAAATCACAGCAGGATTCAGTGCAGCTATGTTTGTACGGAATTTGCTCTGTTGGTTAACTTGTTTAAAGTTGCATGTGACAACTACGCTTGAAAGTATACTTGTCAATTCACAAATGTAACTCTCTCTCTCTCTCTCTCTCTCTCTCTTGCCCCAGGGGCTAAATCTTGAATTTGCACCAACGCCAGCTGTGCATCACCAGACGTACACAGCTGTTTCCTTTTCCTTTTCATTGCCGTCTGTCACGGTTGCTTGACTGCACCTTCTGCTGTCCTCTTTTACTATTATATTTATCTTTCTTTCAAGAAGAAAGGGTTAACCCAAGCAGCTGTAGTAATGCTAGCCGTCCATGTCCATGTCCATGTCCATGTCCATGTCCATGTCCATCCAGTACCAGGACCTGCACTGCACCGAGCTGTGGTTTCACGGTCACATGAAAGAAGGAAGGCAAATGGCCGAGCGGCTGATCTACGAGTACTGCGCCGAGACGGAGGGAAGAGACGGCACCTTCTTGGTCCGACCCAGTGACAGATGTGTCCTAAGCTACACCCTGTCCTTCTGGTAACATTGATAGGATTCCAGCCAATTCGGGATTTTACGTTGTGACTATGTTAAAAGCGACCTCGTTCTTTCTCCTTCGTGTGTTTTAGGCGCGGCGGGCGGGTCCAGCACTGTCGTGTTCGCGTCGGCACACAAGAGGGACGCGCTTACTATTTTCTGACGGCTAACCTGCACTTTTCCAGCTTGATTTCCCTGATCCAGCACTACAGAGAGAACCCGCTGCGCTGCCACGATTTCGAGCTGCGTCTCACTGATGCTGTGCCACAACCCGATCCACATCTCCACGAAGGGTGTGTGACACCAGCTCACTCTGATAGCCTGCACCCTAAAATCAAGCATTTTCAGCTCTTCGGGCATTCTATTTTAAAATTTGCTACTTGCCGATGTGGCAAATTCAGCAAGAAAATAAACAGGCCACAGAACTTTAGAATAAAATCCCTCCTGATGAGGACGTCTAGAAATGATTAACTAAATCAAAATCATTCCTGAAGAAGGGAAAGTAAAAGGTTATTAAACATTAAACCCAAAGCTGTCAGGACTGAAGGACAACCAAAGTCAAAATAAAATGCACTCCTTTAAAACGGAGGCTCTACAAAACACTCTGCCCAAAACTGTAGCCCAGAATAAGAATCACTCTCAAAGGAGAAAAACATAAACAAAAAACAGAAAAACTGTGATTCCAGTAAAGTTTTTACCTGTAAAAAAACCCCAAGAAGAAGGAAAGTTTTGATTTGGAATGCTATGTTTTATCATATACATGTGGTCATTAACATTTCTAACATCCATTCATTTTTTTGGGGTAGGGAACATCGAAGTGAGGACACCAGCTGACACACACACGTTCACTGGCACATTCCAATCATTTGCTAAAAGCCCAAATACAAATACACAGTCCCAAACTTGTGTAACGTTATAGGGAAAAAAACAACCCAAAAACCTCCAGCGCTGCTAATATTGTTCAGATAAAGTATACGTTCAATTACAGAGTGACGTTTTAGTGTTTATTTTGTAGGTGGTTCTACAGTGACCTGAGCAGAGGTCAGGCTGAGGATTACCTGATGAGGATTCCCAGAGACGGAGCTTTTCTCATTCGACAGAGAGAAGGAGAACCAGACTCCTTTGCCATCACATTCAAGTGCAGTGACACTTTCAGTTTGAACTCTATTTTCTTGCAATATTTTTTTTTAAGCAACCAAGTTCTCCTTCCGACAGAGGCGATGGGAAAGTAAAGCACTGTCGGATCCAGAAGGAGGGTACGCACTACCTGCTGGGCACCACTACATACTTTGACAGCCTGGTCGAGCTGGTCAGCTACTTCAGAAAGAAGCCGCTGTATCGAAAGATCAAGTTACGCTACCCAGTCACCCCCGAGCTGGTGGAGCGCTTTAGCATGGTGAGCTGCTGTGGAACTACATTTGAGGGATTCAGAGTCGTACCAGATGCAAATTGTGTTGCGGTAGCAGTCGTTCTTTTAAGATTTTACAACAGCAACAAGAAAAGGTGGCTTCTGCATGAATAGGCCTGGCAGCAAGTAGGAAATAATCTATAGACAGTGTCTTTCAAACTGTTTTATTTGTACATTTAAGTAAAATATCCTGAATGAAAGATTTAACTCTGTTATGTGGCACCATAGTTTCTTTCAAAATACCATATTTTCTTACACTTGATAGTATACAGTTACCCCAGACTGGAAAATTGAAGAAGATGCAAAAAGATGCTGGTGGATGGATGGATGGATGGATGGATGGATGGATGGATAGATATATGATAGAAGATTTTGTTTTCCAGGGGAAAGAGTGCGCCTCGTTGTACTCAATGCAGATGTACGTGGATCCTAATGAAATCGAGTCCTCGCTGGTGTGTGCACACCTCATTTCTCAGTTTTATTTGGCTTTTTTTGTTTTTTTTTCCCCCACAAGTATGTGCTCAAGTGTTTATTTCTCTCCTTCAAGCCTAAAAATGCAGTTCGAGCTCTGTACAGTTACCAAGCTGAACGGCCGGATGAGCTCAGCTTCAGTAAGGGGGCGCTGATATACAACGTCTCCAAGGACAACGATGACTGGTGAGTGCGCTCGCGCAGACACAGAGGCTGCGGTTTGAACACATGCCAAGCAGCTTCGTCCGCGCCAGGCGTGTAAAATGTCCTAATCTCACCCAAAGACCTTACGATCTGCTTACAACAGGTGGAAAGGCGACTACGGGGGAAAGCTGCAGTTTTTCTTTCCAGCCAATCACGTGGAGGACGTCTCCGGAAATAGTGGACCTGAAATCAGTCAGCAGGTCTTGCATTTAGGTTACAGGCGTACACGTGCTTCACGAGCATAAAAAGTGATTTAAAAAGCTTGGCTTTTGTGTTTTGAAACAGGTCATGGACGACAACCCGCTGGGCGAATTGTGCAAGGGCGTTGTGGACATCTCCAAATGCAACATTCTAAACCGTGAGTGGTTGGACTGCCTGCTGCACACTCGGAGCAAACGAAGCAAAACCCTCTCCACTGGCTTTTAAACACGTTTATCGAGTGCATCTGTATGTGTCTCCCAGTCACGAATGGTAAAAATGGGAAGCCCCATGTGTTGACCCTGCAGGACCTGGAGGACGACAGTCTGCAGTTTGACCTCTCGGCAGAAACGCTGGAGGAGCTGTTTGAGTGGTACCAGGCTGCCTGGGACATTACTCAGAGAAAGATCAGCAAGGAGTACAACAGGCAGCATGAGGTCAGTATATCCTGTTAGGTTAGCCGAGAGATGCCGCCTTTTGTGCTGTGGCGTGCGCGATAAAACCGCAGAACACACACTGTACAACACACACCTGAGGGCTTAGTTGTGTTGGGCTTCATCAAGCAGGAAGTGACGGCGTTTCTGTCCAATCTCAGATCAGACAGCAGGAGGAAGTGGAAAAGAAGGAGGTGGTTGCTATGGAAATGTCGGACCTGGTGGTCTACTGTCAGCCGCGCAGCAAAGAGAAAGACCGCTTTGGTAAAAACACACAAATGCTCATGAATGCAAACGATGTGAGCTGCTCTGTACGCGTTTCCCAATCGTGGATTTCAGCTTTAACCGCGAGTCTGATATCCTGGGTGACGCAGAGATTACAGATTTATTCTGTTCTTCGTTCCTGGGCACAGTATACGTGTAACATCAGAAACACTGTTACATTAACGGCGAAGCGTTTATTTATTTAGTTTATTCAGTCTATTTCAGATATGTTGCTGCTCGTAGGAATTTGTTCATCATCATTTGAATTTCACAACCTCCGACTGTATTTGATAGTCTGATGCGTAATTAAATCCAAATCTGTAGGATTTAAGCTGCCAACCTAACTGAAAGTAACGCTTTGTGCTAGTGCTACTACCCGCTAAAGGCAAAGACGAGTTTAGTTAAAGCTATCACGAGTATTCCGGTTGGTCTTTTTATGAACTCTGGTACACTGTTATTAGCGTATTCATTCTCTCTCAAGATGGTGCTGCTTTCTGTGTCTTTAAAGACAGCTACAGCTACAAAGAGATCCGATCCTTTATGGAAAATAAGGTTCCGGGAAAGAGCCGCACCAAGGAATTCTTGCTGTACAACCGCAAAGCACTGAGCCGGATCTATCCAAAAGGTCAGCGTGTGGAGTCCTCCAACTACAACCCGTACCCGCTATGGGCCGTCGGCTGTCACATGGTGGCTCTCAACTTCCAGACTGCAGGTACAGTCGTTGAGCGCTTGTTTGTCCAAATCTGACTGTGCCAGCCAAAGGTAGTCATCACCTCTAACTTAAATAGAGCTAGAATAGTCCACATTTCATTTATTGTGTAAGGTTTTATAGAAAGGCAACACCCGCTACAACCAGCAGGATGTTGTCATTTAGAAGCTACAGTAAGTGTTGGTCTAACTGGGCTCAGTGAAACTGGACAGTGGATATTTATTAGGGCCGCGGATCGTTTTCATTCATTTCTGATGTGGAAATAAGTAACAATTTGATTTCTGATATAACTTGTACGCCCACTCGCAAATGTTTCTCTCTATATGTGCTCTCCTCTACTCCGTCCAGACAAATACACCCAGCTGAATAGCGCCCTCTTCAGCTTGAATGGATGTACAGGTTATGTGTTGCAGCCAGAGGTGATGCGCTCTGACATTTTTGACCCACTGCAGGAGAAGAACAGAGTCAAGTACATTATTGATGTTAGGGTAGGTCTGCACCTAAACACACACACACACACACACACACACACACACACACACACACACACACGTGTCAGAGATGCCCGATTGCTGATCTGTCCGCGTTTATGTTCTGCAGATTATTGCTGCTAGGCATCTTCCCAAGCCGGGCCGCAGCATTGCTAGCCCTTTTGTGGAGGTGGAGCTTTGTGGACACACCGAAGAGAAGTTTAAGACCGCCGTCTATTGTAAGGAATGTGCAGAGGTGGCGAACAGGAAGCTTTTAAATGTATGTGACCTTCGGTCTGCCTCCCACAGGTGATAATGGTTTGAACCCTGTGTGGAAAGCCCCAGCAGAGCCGGTAAGCTTTACAGTGTACGAGCATGAGCTCGCCTTCCTGCGCTTCGTGGTCTACGAGGAGGATATGTTCTCAGACCCCAGCTTCCTGGCTCAGGCCACCTTTCCTGTTAAAGGAATCCGCTCAGGTTGAAACACACTTGTCATGACACAATTATCACATTAATGTGAGGGGTTGAAGGAAGACTTGGTTTCACTGAATTTCTACTAAATTGAGGGTGAATTTTCATACCAAGCATGCGCTAATCGGGATTTTGGGTTCTTTTGCGACACCCATCTTAATGTAAATGTCAGCCTTTTTTCATTGATCTTTTTATTCCCACAACAATTAATAGCGAAAATGTAATTCTACACAACAGTTCCCTGTCGGATTCAATAAATGCAGCTTTCTTTTCCTTTTTTTATTTATTTAACTGGGTCTAACACTCAGATTATAGGTAACAAAAAATATGTTAATAAAATTAGGTGAAATAAGGTTAAAAGTTTAAGGTTTTATGTATTTAAGACAGGGGACAGTGCCCAAAAAAAACATTAATCTTGCACAACAAGAAAAGATGTCTTGAGGCTTATAGCAATATTTGCTTATTTCCACCTGTAGTTCCAGGGCCGGTAAGAAAATATAAAAATAAATAAATATAAAGTGATTTAACAGCATTATAGATGTGATGGTGCCCACAGTATTAAAAACAAAACAAAACAAAAACAGACAAACAGGTAAAAGGAGCACCGACAGTCCCCCCAACCCAGCCAATACAATACATCCCTCCAGAAGTCCTGTTCTAAACCATATTTACACCATATAGTTGAGCTCAGTGACCACAGTGAATACAAAATGGGCAAACAAACGAAGTAGATCATTACCTGTTCAGGAAGAAATTCAAGGATGCAGGCAAATAAGCAGCAGCCTGTCGACACATTAAATATTAATGTCAAGAGCTGAGTCCCAGTAAATTCCAACAGCAATCAAAATCTGCCATGTATTTATATCTGTATGTCATCTTCTACAACTGTCTGCAGATGTTTGTGTGTAGCGTTACTAATCGACTTGATTGGGTGTTGTATGGACAGGTTATCGCTCTGTTCCTCTAAGAAATGGCTACAGTGAGAAGCTGGAGTTAGCTTCTCTGCTGGTTCACATCAATGTAAAGACAGCTGGGGTGAGCAAACCCACACAACACGTGCTAGTGCTGCTGCTGGTGCTGCTGGTGCTGCTGGGTCTCTGCATCTGTGATCAAACGCTTCTTTTCATTCAGAGAATGGAGGAGGAGTTATACTCATCCTCTAGCAGCCTGAGGAAGAAGCTGGAGGTCGGCAGCGAACCGTTCCTGTATGACATGCACGGCACCCATCAGCGCAGCTCCCTCCCTCGCCAACAGAACCACCTCCTCAGAGAGTTCAGCACAAGTGAGAAACAGAGGTCGGCATCAGTGGTACAGCTGGTTGGGGCTGGTTAGACTGTGTCAACTTAAAAAAAATTGTCTTAAACCAGTTTTCTTGGAGCAATGGTCTCCTTTTTCCACATACACGTGCTGGAGAAATGCAAACGAATGCGCTTGGCAAGCTGTAAAGACAGGGGTGGAGAGAGCGTGACCAAATGTGTAAATGTGCCGTTATAGCAGAGATACGTATATTTATTAAAGGCCACGAGCGCGTCCCATGATCAAGTCGCTCATTACGTTCTTCTTTCCTCTATTTCGCAGGATGAAAGAAAAGAAGGTAAACAGCAAGTTCTGATCCCAGGAACTTGAGCAGCATTGATTTTTTTCCTGGCTGCGTGACGCAGGAAGGACTGTGCGTCGGACGTCAGCGCTCTGGCTCGCTCACCGAGTCAGACAGGTGGAGTGTTTCCTGTGTGACGCCTGACTTGTGTATTTTGTGTCAAATACACAAAAAAAAGCTCTCGTTCCCATTTGATAATTTATGTGGATTTTCAAACACGGTCTCAGAAAAGCTCATTCAGAGGAGAGTCTTTCTCAAAACAGTGGGAAGCACATCCCATCATAAGCAAAGCTGGGAGGCTTGGACAGAAAATGGGACTTTTATGGACACGGTCTGTTTTATAATGTAGTCTGTATGATAATATTTATTTCCAGTGAAAGAGAGCATGTTTCACATGGCACAGCAGCAGGAGCTTTTTAAAAAAAAATCATTTCATCTTAAATATTAAAACAACTGATTTTGAGGGTGTAAAAACAAGGTGACCATGAAAGCCTGACGTCTTTACCAGTGTAGCATTTTTGTGAGATGTGTTGTTTCTTTAAGAGAATCAGATAAAGATAAAACATGAGTTATCCAACTTGAAAGTGTGTACAGATTTCTTTCAATAAAGAACATTTGGTGAATGAAATCTGCCTCGTGTTTAACTTATTTTAATATTTTGCAAGCATTCACAGCAGAGGCTGGAGCAGCCACTGTACACAGTCGAGCATAGCAACAAAAATTCTGCTGTATGCGCCTTTGTCAAAATGTTCCTTATTCATTTCATTACCTTAATGTCATTATGACAATAGATTATATATATATATATATATGCACATGAAACTAGCTAATATTACAGAATAAACAAAAAAAATGTCTCCAATATGCTTTTTCTTTCTTGTAGTTTGGCATTTTTGCACAACTTTCAGAAAAACAATTTTTTACTCTTTCTTTTGTTGTTTTTTCCTTAATGACTTCATCATTTTATTTTAAAACTATTTTGCTTTTTGTGTCAAGCGTAAATATGCACATCAAACATCTACCACAAGAGGGCGCTAGTATGCATGCATTTTTAAGTGCTTTTTTTATGGAGAGCCATATGGGAGGTGTCAGGATGATGGGGGGGGGGGGTCTAAATGACAAGGAGACAGAAAGAGAGCGAGAGAGAGAGAGAGAGAGAGAGAGCACCAGCATTAGACACCTGTCAGGTGAACAGTCACTTCATCTGTGCTCTTTTTCTGAGCCTTAAGCTGTTTCTTCCTTTTAAATTATTCTGTATTTTTAACTTTTATGTAACACTTTCATTTTGGATGGGCCTTCTTTCTAGTCTGAAGATTTTGTGGCTCCTGTATCTTAACCTTTTATTATTTTGTAGTTCTGAGGAGGAGACTAAATCATCGACCGCGAGGATTCCGTTGTTGGAGTGACAGCGATTCTCCCACAGACCATGGCCGACTTCCCATCCAAAGTTCACACGGAGACCGGTTCTCCCTACTCCCAGGGCCCTTCCCAGGAGGGCAACAGCCTCAGAGGACTAGCTGCTAATGTCACCAGCATGATGGACATGTCCTTTCTCCGAAGCATCACGGCCATCCTCATGATAACCGAAATAGTACGTAATGGCTAAAACACACCAGTATACAGGCAGGCTTGCTCTCTTTAGGTGTGTCTCCTTATGGGTCATCTGTTGGGGTCAACATTACACCTTTGCTCTGGGACTGGCAGCTCCATGAGCATGTATTCGTGGTGAACTTAGCTTAGTGTTGACAATGTTGATCCTGTGCAAAATCTGAGCTTTGTTAAACAGTTGTGAGCTTCCTTTGTCTCTCTTGAGGGCGTTGTAGCAGTTGGGCCGTGCAGGAATCAGCTGGCGAAACCCGTGAGGTGTGGCAGCCCAGCACTGATGTGAGCATGGAGCCAAAGCTTTAGTAATTTACCTTACCTTTAATCATAGCTGCGTTTAAATAACAATCTTGCAGACAAGCAGAACAGGTGAGAACATTCCAGTCAACAAATGTCAGTTTCTAGGAAGCTGACTGGATTTTAACATCTGCATGTGTGTGTGTGTATGAGAGAGAGAGAGAGAGAGAGAGAGAGAGCGAGAGAGAGAGAGAGAGAGAAGGGGGGGAGGAAGACAGTGTCCCATTGTTATACAGCTGCTATTATGGAATAGTGCTTGTGACAGACAGCATAAGTAACCTTGTACACTCGTACAACGTCCAAAGGTCAGAGTAGACTCTATGTCTCCCTGTAATAAAATCGACCACGTGCAGAAGCCGTGAAGGACTTGCTAGGGTTAGTAGCTTCTTGACGAGGTTATTACTCGGGTTCACTGCAGTAAAAGTCTCTAAATTCACAGTGAAACCTTAACCTAGATGTCAAACTTAACCTTTCCCTAAACAAAGCTTTATAAATAGACAATAGCAGACGTGCTACTAGAGGATTTGGGAAAGTTACAGGAATTCAGCCACATCATTTCCACAGCCGAGGTGACGTCGGGAGCGGCTGCTGGTTCCTGTTGGGTTGAGAGACGCTGATAACAGCCGGCGAGATATGACAACAGGAAATGACACTGGAACACTTCCTGCAGTCAGGTGCTATTATAACTGGGTCATGCCCAGGTGAGGGTTCATCACGGAAGGGTTAACGATTTTAGTGAAGGGTTGGGCTAGCGGAGGCTCATGGTGTATTCCCACCTCTGCAGCTGTTCAGATGGATGGATGGATGATGGACGGATGAATAAAACCAAAGCAAAACATTTGATCCATCTTACATAGCTGCACCTCATGCTCTCTGGTAGGGCTGGTGCTTTGAAAAGGTCAGCGTCAGAGCGCCAGCTGTGTGCATGGGGGCGTGGGACAAGGAAATCTGATCCTTGCATACAAAACCAACCGTCTGCATGATGGGACAAAGGACAGAGGGACAGAGAGGCCAAGCGACAGACTGTTTGTGTTTACCGTGTTAGAAGAATGGCGAGGTTGAAGAGGTTGCTGCCTCAGAATGGACCAGCGTTGCAAACAGAACCAGAACCACTAAAGAAAGAAGCTACTTATGTGTGTGTCCTCGTTAATAAACCTTTAATCAAGCGTAAAAGCATCATATATCTAAGCTTTTCCCCCCAGTTTGATCTGTAATTTGTCTCGTGTTGCAGCTCCTGGGGTTGATCCACTGGGCGCTGATAGCCAGCACCATCTTCGTGCGCACGCCAGCATATGGCTGGGTGATGTTTGTGGCCGTCACTCTCTGGATCCTCACCACCATCCTCTTCCTGCTCATCCTCTGCAGCTGCCACACGCGTGTTCCCTTCATCCCCTGGCCGTTGACGGTAGGGAAGGCAGCCCTTTATGCCTGCATAAACGCATGCGTCATGAGCTACATCTGGCTTCTCCTTTCCAGCTGATGATGTATAACGGCATAGGAGCAGTTCTCTATCTGACGGCGTTCCTCACCAACGCAACAAACGTGCCCACAGGCTTAATCTACGGGGGACATCTTGGAGCTGCCGCAGTAAGATTTTCTGATGCTGCATGACACCAACTCAGATACAGTCGGAGCAGCTGAAATATTCAGGAGCCTCTGAGGGTAGAACCCGCAGGACATGAGAGGATATAAGCAGCAGGCCTCACAGCTTGTCATGTGACAGGAAGTCTTTAAACGCCCAGTCCCCTTTGGACCACAGGCATCAGCCACTCCTCTCCGCTGAAACCAGCGTACAGTTAAAAAGGCAAAGTGAGGCGCATGTGATCAGTGAATGGATGGAACTGCTCTTATTATCCGTTCCTCAGGAATGTCATAGGCATCATTTATTACCCTAACCCTAACCGTCCTATCTAAACCCCTCAACCTAACCCTAACCTAAACCTAATTTTAACTTAAAACCAACAATTTTGACCTTAAACCAGGTCTTGACCCTCAAACAGGCCTCACCTCCCAAAAATGTCCTCACTGTGATAGTAGAATGAGTATTTTGGTAGCAAATACAAGAACACACACACACAAACACACACACACACACAATGTCATATATAATTAATTTCTTTTCTCCTCCTTGACTGGCAGTTCTTTGGTGCCGTGGTAACCGTGGCGTACGGTATTAGTGCTTTCTTTTCCTACCTGGACTGGAGGGGAGACGTAGGCAATGCCGCCACCAGCACAGTGCCAACCTAAGCCTGAGCCCCAGTCCTGGGAAACAGATTCTGCTCCTGAGATCATTTAAAATGTCAGCGGGTTCTTCTCAGTTATCAAGAGTATCACAGAACCATTAAACATTAATGGGACACTACAATATATAAAGCATAGTACATGTAGTACAAGTGCACGTGATCATCTGATTTGAAATCTTATTCTGACAGATCTGTTTCTTCTGTTTGGACTCTTTGCCAGTAGAAGAAAGTCTGGCAGCAGCTGGCAGCTAAAACAGTTCAGCACAAAGTCTGGCTCTCAGTTTACTGACAGATTCTTATCAATTTCTTGTTGTTTTAAAGGTCTTAGATTAGGAACAAAGACCGTAATTATCTTTGATGGTAGCTGCTGTGAAATTTGTACTCTTATGTACAAAACAAACGTACTTTGACTCCAGTACATTACACTACAAACTACTTTGCAGCTAAAGGTAAATTTTGATAAGTGTCCTGACATTTGCATGAGCAAAGACAATGTCTCAGATCTGTAGTACTGTATTTTATATTTCCTAAAAATGGTTGTTTTTTTAATTGAATTCTGAATGATTTCAAACAGATCAATATATATATTATCTTTGCACAAAAATTCATAGATTTCACAGCCGCCAGATTTGAGAATTATTTGAAAATTGTTGCAACTTTTCTTTTGCTTTTTTTTTTTTTTTTTACTGCTTTTACAATAATTATTAACCAGACATGTGACAAAAACATGATAGTGTGAGTCACGCCAGTGGGCCTGAAGAGAGATTGTTGTTTACACTTTGGACTGGCAAGTTTTATGTTATTTCTAATTAATAACTTGATGTGACAGATAAAGTGATTAATTACCCAAGAAACAAGCCAAAGTGCCAGTGAGGTATTGAAATTAATGTAAATATTAAATGGTTCAAAACACTCTGCTGTGCACTGTTAATGTTGACTGACTCTACCTTTGTACCATACTGGCTCCACCATTATTATGGGGTTGTGAAACATTTGGTTTGGATCAATAACTTGATTAGCGCATACCTGTGTGACGCAAGTGTTCAAAAAAAGCATTTAGCTTTTAAAGGCTTTCATAACTTTATTTACATTTTTTTAACCAACAAATTAACAAATAATAACAGGTAGCATAAATACTTCACATTTGAGGAATGAATTTAAATTCATGAGGAGTAGAAAACATTTGGAATCTGCATGGAAAACTATACCGAATATATATAAAAGTCACTTCCACAGGCACAAAGTCCAACTGAGTGAATGTAGATTAAAACATCATAAAGCATGACTGTACACAACGTTTTCCTATACATTTTCATGAAATGCCAGGCAAAGATGGCAAACCTAAACATTCAGTCACATCCGTCATAAAAAATGGCTTTCGTGATAGTTAAAGATGACTGGATAAGTCGAACTTGAGACCGGCACCAGACGGTTGGAGCTCATACGCACCAACTGAAATAAGAGGACATCTGTTTAACACTCGCCTGCAAATTCCAATGAAATAACCTTGAAATATTCCACTTGGCCATGATATCTAATGCAAGGGCTGGAGAGCAGGCTGAAATATCTCTCCATTATTTTGACATTTAAAGAAGCTCCTGACGCAGCACATTAAAGATTTAGGAGGAAAAACTAGGGGCCAGAATGAGAACAAAATGTGGGTTTATGGGCAGTGCGTGTGCAGCAGCTTAACATTAGAAAACAAGACTAAACACGTCTAAATGCTTATACAACATTTGACAGAAAAACACAAGTGTTTGTGCATCACTATGATCCATCGGAGCCATGCTGTTTGGAGCCTGCGGGGATCAGAGGCGTGATCAGCAGTCCTTGACTCAGGTCCAGACCGCGTCCTTCCTTCTCCTGTCCAAACAGAACCAGGGAAGTGGGACAGAAGCACGGCATGACAAAAGGCAGACCGGAAAAAAAGGGTTTGAACATGATGAAAAGGAAATCTTGCACTTAAACTCACAGTTCTGTAAGCCAGGAACATCTCCTTGAAGGCCAAGAAGTCAGTGAACGTCAGCAGCATGTCAAAGATATCACCTGACACCTCCTCTCTGTGCTGCCTGCGGACGAAATATAAAGACTGCAGCACTACGGTAGCGGTAGTCAATTATTAAATTATTTGACATATCTTAAAGTGAGGTGTTTCAAGCAAATAAAATGTGCGAGTTAATTAGATAAACTAATATTAACCCGAATAAAATGTCCTCGGGGAGGAGATCTAGATGTCACCTCTTACATTAGCACTTGTATGAATGTGTTCATGTTAAATCCAGGGATCCTCTGCATCAGCTGCTGCTCCAGGTGTTTTTCCAGCAAACTAATCTACAAAAAATAAAAAATAAAAAATAAAAATAAATCAGACCTCAGATGCCTCCCTATATTCACTGACCAGACTGCATAAAATAGTCTTTGATATAAAGAAAGATGATACACCAATGCCCGAGGTTAACCGTACCGGTGACATGGTGATACTCAACCAGATTCTCACAGGTCTTGGTCAGATGTGGGAGGTACATTATGAGTTACATTATAAAGCAGCAAGCGGCCCAGTGACTCACGTATTCATTGAAGATTGCTGTGTAGCTGAGCTTGTTCTCATCAGAGTCATCAAACTCCAGGTAGTATTTCTCCATGAAACTCTGCTGAAGCTGCTGGAACGTCTCCTCTTAAAAGAAAAAGAATCAGACAATATACATTCTGCTTTCCATTCATTTTCTGTCCATGGCTAGCTGTTCATATTTCTGTAATATTGCAGTAGATGACATCTCTGATTCATTCAGTCAACATACAGTTTCATTTAAAGTCCATGTTTTGTGGACACTGTGCAACATTAGGAAATACAGAACTAATAATGTAGAAATGGCTCTCAAGTGGCTCGTCATTCAATTTCTAAGCACAATAATTATGGCGTATAATTAACAATATAAATAAAAATCTAAGGAAAACAATGAAACATTGTATTTTGCAAACATTGTAAAAAGAAATCTAAAAATGATACCCATAATGATGTCCTCTATACAGCCAATAACAGCATCAAAAGAAGCATCAGTGGCTGAAGAACTGGGAGGTGAAATACAAGAAAAGTTAATGTCAGGCAAACTCAACACTGGCTGAAGTCACTAATAAGGCTAACACTAGTGAGGCAATGTAATGTCTCCTTTACTTTATAACTCTATAGATTATCGATTAATTGTATCTGCTCTATAGCATATTTACGATTTTCTACGTTAAGAAATGGCATCCTTAGATTCTGGATTTTCTCCAAGGTTTTAAAGAAACTTCACACCCACCTGGAACTAGCAAAGTTTTCGTCATCCAAGTCGACCATGTCAACGATGTTCTCGCCACAGGACCTTCCATCTAGAGTTTTAAAGAGAACATCTGACCTCGTAATTCTTGTTGGTTACCTCGTGTGCCTTGCCCTTAATTCTTACATTTCACAGTAAACGACGTCTGAGCATAAAAATGTAATTTGACCAAAGCTCAAAAATAATACCTGTCACACAACTAGCCGATTGGATACTGGTTAGCTAACCTTAGTGTGATTAGATGTGATTTTCATTATAGTTTGAATTTATATTTAACGCTCGTCCATTTACTCAGCAACATTACTTATGGCAAGATAGAATGAATTACTTACTTTGTTCCTGAACGTCCATTTCTTTTTTTAAATGCCTTGTAAACAGTGAAGGTATCGAACGGTGTTACCAAGGAAACAGGGAACACGTACGTCTTTCCGTCGTGTCCGGCAGGTGAAAAATGTAAGTGCACTATGGTTCCTAGGGACGGATTAAACGATGGTCAATAGTCATGATTATCCAATATATATTTTTTTAATTTCTATCCTTTTCGTTTTACTAATGTGTATGTGAAAATTTATGTTTTTGACAATCACCTCGCTTTTATTAATACAGCAGTGAAATAACAGTAGTATGGGCTTCAACCAGTCATAATGAAGCACTTGGGTATTAGATATGATATATTTATTGTCGCAATATTTTTTCATTGAATCGTATCATCTTTTCTTTTCAATAAAAGCTCACACGATATAGCATATAGAATATAGCATATTGTTTGCTATATAGAAAATATAGCAAACAATAAACTGTTACATAACTCCATTAAGCTTAAACCTAGAATATGATAAGACAGGACCATTGCCATATTAAGATGGCGCACATCAATCCTTGAAATTCTCGTTAAAGTTATTATTAAAGTTATTTTCCCAGACGCAGGCACTTAAAAACTCAACACTGCATGGCATCGCTGCGATCTGTTGCTCCTTTATTTATTTAATAATAATACTTAATAATAATAATAATATAATTATTTAATAATACTATTTATTTATTTAAACGAGAACGACCCGAACCGCTATGTCGCCATGTCGTGAGCACACTTCCGTGTTGTGAGCGTGACGTCAGCGTCAGTGTCGGCGTCTGCGACTGCGACTGGAGCAGACGGGGTCTGCTGAAGCTTTCTTCATCTGTCGAATCGGTGAAAATATTTCCAGCAAATATCAAAGTAAGTTCACGACGCGTTGAAAATACGACTCGATGATGTTCGTTAATAACCATACGAGTGGTTTGCCTCGGACTCCTTTTGGACCACTAAGCTATAAACCCCGCACCCTCGGTCGATTGGACGGTTGCTGCATGAAGATTAAATGACACGGTTGGACTCAAAAGCACCTCTCACGTCTCAGATTGTTAAAAACGTGTCTCTCAGATCACATTGATGACAGACTATGTCCTTGAAGCCACAAGACTCAGTTATGAAAGCCCCCTTTCCCCCCCAAGTCTGGGTTTTTATGTCAGACACACTTAGTTTCTGGTAGATAGTGAGCAGTTAACCCACATCTGCTTGCCCCACGACCCAATAATAAATGAAGCCACTGAAATTTAACAGAATGCACACTAAACATACTAATCCCGTGACTACCAAAGACTTGTGCAAACACGCAGACCTTTTTTTCTTAAATCATCAATTTTGTTCCCCCTCCAGGTTGCCACATCATGAGTCAGAGACGAGGGATACATGTGGACCAGTCAGACCTGCTTTGCAAAAAGGGATGCGGTTATTATGGTAACGCGGCATGGCACGGCCTGTGCTCCAAGTGCTGGAGGGAGGAATACCAGCGTGTACGACAGAAACAGATCCAGGATGACTTTGCTTTGGCAGAAAAGTAAGAGCTTTTGCATTGGCGCTGACGCCTTTACTTCAGTATTCTTACTATAGCAGGACAGTTTTTGCAGGTTCATGTTTTCTCCTGTGAAATGAGGATGTAAATGATTTAGTGTATTTGTCCCGCGTGCCAGGCTGCAGCGAGAGGAGGAAGCAGCCTACGCCATTAGTCATGGCACACAGGCCCAGGCCCAGGCCACGGCATCACAAACACACCCAGCGCTCCCATCTCTAGGACCCTTCTCCAAATTTGAGGAGAAAAAAACCAACGAGAAGACACGGAAAGTCACCACCGTGAAGAAGTTCTTCAGCACCTCTTCATCACGCACCCTGAAAAAAGGTATGACATCATCTTTGGTCTGGGCTGGCCCGGCAGTCGATGGTGTTGTTAATATGAAGAATCAGAACTCTATTCTTTTGTACTCCCTGTACAAAAGTAGCTTAATATAATCCCTATGGTCATGCAAGGTTAAAACAGTCCAAACGCAGGCTGAAAAAGACCCTAACCCAGAAAAAAAAAGCCACCTAAACAATTTAATACTTTTTTTTAAACACCACATTCAATTTCATAAACCCACTAAAATACAAGCCTTGCCAGCAGTTTTATAATAATCACATGATAATAAGACAAAGTAAACTCAAGGGTTATATAGGCTTACAGCTACATAAAATATAGATTTATATTATTGATATAGACAATTTCAGCTCGTGGTTGATGAGTTAAAGACCAAGATTCCAATTGGTTATACTGGGAAAATAGTGAAGCGATGAAAATAGATAAGTCCTAGTTTAGAATGTTTGACATTAATGAAAGGTTTGTGCTTCTCCGGTGCCAGAAACCCAAGAAGGGAGAACCATCAGTCCATCCATTAATCGCCATTCCAGCTTTGAGGCGGACCAGGTGTCCAAGGACTTTATGGACTTCTTGAAAACCCTCCATAAGCCTGGACGAGAGATCCATAAGCAGTGCCGAGTTTTTATCATGAACATGTCGAGTAAAAAGGTAGCCTTCCCCACCTACCGACTACACAGGCCCTCCATACTTTCACGAGAGCAACCGTTTTCACGTCTTTCTGCCTCTCGACCCTTCAGGAGCTGAAAGCGGACGAAATGTCCGAATGCGTCCAGGACTTCTACCAGAACATGGCTGAGCGCTTAACCAGCCACTTCAAGGGTTCGTTCACAGATGTTTGCACTTTGTCCCGTTTCTTTAAATAACAGCAATAAAGCACAATTAAGCTTTCTTTTTTTAAAAAAAAAAAAAAAAACATTGCTCAGCAGGCTCCTCAGAGTCAGTAGAACAGGTGATGGACCAAGTGGAGAAGTACATCATGTCTCGCTTGTACAAGACCGCCTTCTGTCCTGAAACAACCGATGATGAGAGGAAAGACTTGGCCATCCAGAAGAGGATACGGTGAGCAAAGCAGGCAGCAGCGTGAGGAACTGTTGCGGTTAAATGACTGAATTTATATGTTTTAATGCTTGAATTTCAGGGCCTTGCACTGGGTGACCATTCAGATGCTGTGTGTTCCTATAGACGAAGAAATCCCCGAGGTCTCGGACAAGGTGGTCAACGCAATAACAGGTCAGTTGGGTTAAACCTCCAGCATGGCTCCCGTTAATAATTATTTATTTCTTGCATCACTGACCTTTGCTGAGAAATTACCTAAATACTGGCTCTTAATAGTAGAAAATCCATTCTTGTTTTTTAGACATCATTGAAATGGACTCAAAGAA
This sequence comes from Pao palembangensis, assembly GCA_015343265.1. Classification (NCBI taxonomy): domain Eukaryota; kingdom Metazoa; phylum Chordata; class Actinopteri; order Tetraodontiformes; family Tetraodontidae; genus Pao; species Pao palembangensis. The sequence continues at coordinate 2,814,386 of CM027092.1, forward strand.
GGTTCCACAGGACAAACTTGGATGCATCAAACGCTGCTGTAAGCACATCTTCAGCGCCATCCGAAGCACCAAAAATGAGCCGGCCTCGGCTGACGACTTCCTCCCAGCGCTCATTTACATTGTGCTCAAGGCCAACCCGCCGAGGCTTCAGTCCAACATCCAGTACATCACTCGCTATTGTAACCCCAGCAGGCTGATGACCGGAGAGGAGGCGTACTACTTCACCAACCTGGTGCGTTCCTCTGTTTTGACCTTTGTAGTCCTCTGAACGCTCCCGTGACAACGCTAAAGAGGAAGAGCTGGTTAACGATCTCTCATTGCAAATGAGGGAAAGCTCATTTATGTCACCTGCACTGATTTACTGTGGCATCAATTCATAGAAGGCAAATCCACACAAAATAAAATACATAGGAGTATTACTGAAAAAACTAAACATAAATATTAACTTTTGTCATTTAAATATCAATTCAAAGTTTAGACTAAGCTCTGGCGGCATCCGGTGGTGAGAAAACAAATTACAAATATTCGTTCCTTCCGCATCCAGGAGTGTTTTCAGCCTTGAGGTTCGTCTTTAGATATATTTAGACATATTTACTAGATTTTAAATTAAGTTAGATATTGTAAAAAGTGGTGTTAAACAATAATAATGTTTATATTTCACATCAGATGCTTAGGATAGCAATACACAGGACAGCATGCCCGTGTTTATATTTTATTTCTGACATTAGATTTTTTTAGAAAAACTTGCATCTTTGAGTTTTAATCTCTATTGATGTATAAAACAAATCAAACTCATTTAATTGCAATTATCCATCATTCATTTGCAGTAAATACTGTATTTATTCCTTTTATCCTTTCATCTTTCAAAGTATCTGAGTATTAGTGGTAATCAGTGCACCTTAGAGTCGCATTGGGTATGTTTTCAGACAAGACGAGATGAACCCTGAGCATCAGTGCACAGTTAACACATGATTTGATATGTTCTGCTTTTCAGTGCTGTGCTGTAGCCTTTATTGAGAAGCTGGATGCTCAGTCTCTCAACCTGTCCCCTGAGGAGTTTGAGCGCTACATGTCAGGCCAAGCCTCACCACGATTCCACAGCGCTGAGGGCGACCAGCACCAAGCTGGAGCTGGTGCCACCAATCCAGTCCTGGACCAGCTCAAGCACAACCTGGAGCAGCTGTCGGACCTCATCCGCCGACAGGAGAGGCTGATCGAGGCCGCTCAGAGCACGCAGGCTGACCTGGTCTCCTGGACTGAGTGCGTGCAGCGGGAGGTGAGCAACATCCTGGAGGAGTACCCCTTAGAGATTCTGCCCCGCACGGTGTCTGCAATTGATGCGCACAACGTGGACAGTGATCGTTTGCCACTTCCCCTCGCGCCCCAAGTGTGCGCCCAGTAGGAGGCATCAACATTTGACACACAGCAAGGTACTTTCTACAGGCAGCTGATGGTGGTACTAATACTAAGATTGATCATCGTTAATCGTTCACAGGTTGGTTCAAGCCATCTCAGTTGTGAAAATGTCACGTTCCATTTTGGTGCTCACTAAGTCTTAGCTCAGATGGTGCTCACCTTAAGAGGCAGAACAACTGTGGAACTCACTTTATCATTACCAGCAAAGAATGCTTTCTATGGCAACTGAACAATTAAAACTAACCTTCCTGCTACTATTAAAGTAAAAGATCTGATGTTGTGACTGGAGCTAGCATGTCCTGCTTGCTGGCTGTTAGTAAGCAGTTGGTCAACAGTTCAACAGCCTGAGGAAGGCCCTTCATGAGATGGAACAGTAACTCATCAAAAACGGATCAATTCATCAAATTTCCTGATGTAATAAAGGTAAAGATCTAATGAGCTGATAACATCCTATATTAAACTGCTGCAGTTTGTAATAAAACATCGAAACATCGTAAGACTCTCTTTTTCTCCCCCGTCCAAAAAAAAAAAATCCCATCAAACACACACCTTGATGGGACCTAAACATGAAATATTTAACTTCCTACACCAGCATCCCAAAGGACTGTTTGAGTTTACATTAACTGAATCAATAAAATCGATTAGTGTAAATTCAAATTGCATTTGGACATTAGTTCTTATATAGCAAGTTACACCTATTTCGATCATTGCACTTTTTTACAGTTTTGGTTTCCTCTACTGCAAAAAGCCAGAAATTGTCTGTAGGGCAGCATATTTGATTAAAAAAAAAACAATCTCAACAAAGGGAAAAAAAATCCACTTGTACATACATTTATTACAAATATCACAATTCAGGAAACAACATTTCTTCAAATCAGTCACATCTTTGGGAACTTTGGAGTAAAATTCCTTTACAGATTACTTAAATACAACACAAAACGTATACTATGAGAAACCTCACATCCATCATTCTGTATCAGCTTTTTTTTTTCACCTGCATGGATAAGGTGCATTCAGGAGTAGCGTGACCAAAGTGGACTTTCATCATACTGAGGTGTATATTTTGGTGTCTTCTAGAAATCATTCCAGTATCGTTTCATTTGTACACGGCCTGTCGCGGTTATTTGGTGTAGCAGGAACTCGGCGATATGATCAAAATCCCAATTTTCAGTCTTGCAATTTGAAATGAACCCAGATTAGGCTTACAAAATAATATTTCATCACCACAAATGTCAGTTAGTCATGTCCAGAAACGTTTCAAGTAAAGGATGGACAGAAAAACAGGAAAAAAAACAGACGACTTTACAAATTATATTTTATGCAGTTTAAACCTGGAGGATACGCTTCCAATGTGGGAGGGAAAAAAGAAAAAAAAAAAAAAAACAGCACAGTTGCTGTGATTCATGGGGGGGGGGGCATTTTCTTCAAGTCTTATTAATGTTTGCATGTCAAGTGTTTGAATAGACCTGCAGTACCTGGCTGAGTTTCTGCCATCATCAGCAAAACAAAATCACATTAAATCTTTTGGATCAATTGCCATCTTGGTCAACTTGTTTGTCTTCACAAACAAACAAAAAAATTAAGACATTTTAATTTCTGCTGCCCCTCGTAGGAGACTGACTGGAGTTGTGTCATGAGCAGCGACCAAATTCATTAGCACCGATCAAATCATTCAGGTGAATTCACGACATTTTGTTTTTTTTTTTTTTTTTTATTTTAAGCATAAGCACTAGTTGGAGAAAATAATTACTATAGATTAACCTTATGTCAGTTCCAATCCCTGTGTATTTGCCTGTCCCGATTGTTACACGCGACTGAGAAAAAACCAGCAACATCTGAGCACAGAGGGGACAGAAAAAGCAGCGGAATCAGCCAAGCTGAAAAACAATCTCAGGCAAATTCAAGTATTGTCTCTCGCCATCCTGTAACCATTTTTACGACTTGTCAATTGTGTAAACCCCATCAGGCTGGCGGATTATTTCTGCAATGTAAAACTTGGCACAACGTTGTGACGGAAAATGCTACGTCGAGAACGCCTCCGTTTGCATTAATACAACAGGAAAACATGACGAGCGATGGGTACCTTGGGTTTAATAGTGTTCTAGCAGCTGTCCGGCTCTGTCAGAGCTGCAGCTGTGCACGACGGTGACTGGATTAAGTAAAAGAAGCCTGCGGACTGAGAAGGTGTGTTGGGATTTTCATATCATTGAAAGGACACTATGGAATGACTGGAGACGGTAGTTTTGGCCACAATCTGATTATAGAGTTCCTGTCCCATAGTTCTCCTATTTTTCTCTGAAAACACACAGTTGATAGAAAGCTGAAAATTCTTGGCCCAGCTTCTGCAGCGAGTTTTCACAAGTACGCAAACGGGAGCTGGAGGTAAAAGAAGGAATCCAGTTGTGATCCCCTCCCCTCATCTCCTCTTCCCAATTCCCATCTCTACACTGTCGCCTCCTCTTTCCAGACGTCCGGACCAGAGCTCTGGAACCTCTGCAACAAGTTCTCACAGCCCTGTAGCATGAGGGGGCACGAGAGCAGCAGGAGGCGTCCGCAGGGTTTGTGAGCCTGACGGAATTGTCCCACGTGCAAAAAGTGTGTCAGGAGACATGCGCGATGAGTCTGACACGCGTTTGGATATCCTGCCGGCACAGGGGGCACGTCTCCAGCTGTAAGGCACACTCCATACACATACCGCTGAGGGAAAACGAGGGGTAAATGAGATATATTTTCATTTCAGTTCATTAAAACAATGCTGCTAGTCCAGCTGCACAAATAAAAAGAGCCATGAAAACTCAGCGCCAATAAAACAACGGATATCTTTTTAGTGACAGAAGGCTCTGATGTGCATCGTACATTTAGCTCTTAATTGGAAACAGCTTGAATAAACCTCCGCTGCTCTGCTCTGTATACAGAAAATGTGTGTGTGTCCCCTAAAAGCACATTTCTGTTTCAGTTTGCTGAGGTGAAAAACAAACAAACCCTCAACCATATCCAAGCCGACTGAATTCTGCACACGTACCCATGTCCGCACGGCCGCAGCTCAGTGTCCGCCATGACATCACAACACAGAGTGCAGCAGTTGTCTCTTATGCTAACCTGCTTCAACAGGGCCAGGCGTCGATGTCTGGGAGACAGAGTAGAAATGGAAAGTTTTCACTGAAAAGACATGGAATAAAAAAAAAACAAAACACAAAAACCTGTGCACATCAGCATCCCTCAAGTAGTGGTCCGCGGGCGACCCCTAGTGGTCTGCGAGGTTTTAAAATATCAAATTTCCATACTTAAAATTGAGTGTAAAATCAGTGTTTCTTGGACTCCCAATCAGAGTTACTTTGCAAGGACGATTCATCTTAATTTAAATTATGTGCTCACCTGGGCAGGATGATCTTTTCACTGGGTTGTAGTGAAGCAAAGTCGTTGAAGGTGCTGAACTTGACAGAAGGTGGGTGACGGAAAGGCTTGGCCCCAAAGTTAAACTCACACTGCTGGTATGACATAAAGCTGGCGGCTGCAAAGAAACCCGACCTGAGGGGCAAAGAAAGCCCAGACGTGGTCCGTTTGAGGGACAGTCAGAGGTGGTGTGAAAGGCACAGGAAAGAACCAAGCAAAACTGAGGAACAAGAAAATGCTTGACTACGCTTACGTGGCCGAGGAGAAGACCTGCTTTTCTGGTGGTAGCTGATGTCCATTCAGATAGAAGATCATCTGCTTCTTGCTGAGGTCCAGGAGGAAGCCAATAGCGTCCCCTATACAGGACATGAACATAAGAGAGGTCAGTCACCACCTGCAGTTAATACTGTAATCTATTCCAGTGAGAGAAGTAACCACAACACCCCACCCACAATTTTACACTGAATATTTTCAAGTAGATGGATTGTGGGCTTAGGGAATAAGTTGTTGTCATTATAGAATAGCATTTTTGATTTTCTCAATGATCAAAATTTGCATTTCAAAAAAATACCGTACTTTCTGGACTATAAGTTGCACTTTTTTTTCATAGTTTGGCCGGGGTGCGACTTATGTGAAATTATTAAAATATATATGGTAATTTCACTCCATGTTTTATTACCGGTAACGTATAAAGACATCTGAGAAGGACTGAACAAAAATTGCCCCAATAAGAAAACCATCTTTTATAGATTACAAGCTGCAAGTAGTGAAATACGCAGCCAAAAACAGAAAAAAGAGGAAGCGGCGATTCGTCTAGCTACGGTGTTGATGGCGTTGTTCAGAAGCGACACCGAGGATGAAGAATTCAGTGGATTTTAGTGATTTGAAGTGAGATCAAGAGTTTGGTTCTTTATAATATAGTTATCTGAATAACTGTTAATATGTTACGTTAACATATCAGACATGTATTCAGTTGGTTGTCTAGGCTTCATGTAGCGGAATAACCATCCATGTGTTACGTTAGCATACCGTACACCCATTCAGCCTGTTTTCTATTCTATTATTATTATAACTTGCCTTTCAAGATGAAATGTCTGTTCTTAGTCTCAGATTTTGCAAAATAAATTTGCCCCAAACATGCGACTTATAGTCCATTGCGACTCATTTACCAGTATGTTTTTTTTCCACCTTCATTTTTTGACTGATGCGACTATGGAGCGACTTACAGTCCAAAAAACACGGTAAATATTCATATTTGTAAGTTTATATTAAAATCAGAAATTCCAATATCATGGCAACATGCAAACTCTAACCACTGACACTAAACATTACAGGAAGATTTAAAAAAAAAAGTGTTTCCTTTAATCTACTGTTTTGACCGAGAGGTTCTTTAAAGAACAAAGCAAGCACCTTCCTTGAATGAAAACATCTGAAAATATCAGCACAGGAATCTCTGCCTGGTACAAACCTTCCTTCCAGCAGGGATGAGGGTGAGGTTTACTGCGAGCGTTGTACCAGATGAGCTGCCTGCAGCCATCGTATGCGCACGAGTACTCATCGTCCCCTATCCCATAGCCCTCCTGTCGCACACAAAGCAAACACGCTTCAGCGTCAATGCGGAAACAGTCACAGCTAAACAGGTGGACAGCAGGAACAGATGGCGAGTACATGGTTGAGGAATTTGCTGTCCTTGGTGGCCCATCCGATTTGCATCACCCCCGACGTGATGACGGTCACCTCGTAGTACCAAACCCCTGAGTCCACACAGAATGTGCATCGCACGCTCTCAAACGAAGAGGCGTCGCATCGTGCCTGAGGAGGCCAGCGGGAGAACGCGTTAGTTATTCAGAAATAGGCTAGAAAATTCCAAATACGTCTGCGCTGCGCCTCACCTCCAGGCCGGTGGGGGAGATTTTAAGGTACTCGCTGACATCGTTGCTGTTGAGCATGGCGTTGATACTGGCGAGGTTGACTTTTTCGTACGTGAACTGCCGGCCCTCCTTTAAGACTGAACCGAGAGACAGAGGAGGGTCAAAGGGACTGATCTATTCGGTGACGGACGCACGGCTAACGGATGCGTGCACATTTACCAGGGAGCACTCTGCATGCGTTTACTCACACAGATTGTCAAGACTCCACTGGGAACAGAACCCGACCTGCCTCTTCAGGTAGTCGGGATGCTCCGCCCACAACTCCAAGACAGCAAGGCGACTGCTGATGCAGGACTCAGACACTGTCAGCTTGTTCTCACCTGTGCAGGGAAAAGCTCACAAGTGTGTGTGTAAAAAACAGCCAAATGCATCCAAAAATAAACGGTCTCGAATGTCTCGAATGCAGCGCTCTAGGCGGGACAGACGATGTTAACAAATAAGATTAGACTGGATACAGAGCTCCCACAAAGCCACTGTTTATCATCAGTAGGGCTGTCACGATTAGGAATTTCTGGAGACGAGTAATTGTCAGAAAAATAACTGCAATTGATGATTATATTGTCTGTTTTTTTTCCTTTTTTTATATTCTACTATCATAGCATTATGAGCTTTAATAATACACATTCTGTACTGTAAACCTTCATGAATAAGAGTAATTTAATGACTTTTTGAACAAGAAATAGTTGGGTGTATTGCTGTGGATGGTGCATCTGTAGACGTTGGTTCAGATTGGTTGGTTTAGCGCTTTTGACTGGCACTTTTTTACAGCAATTTTTTTTTTTTTTTTTTTTTTTTTACAGATGGCTTCCTCCACGTTACTGGGCTCTCCTTTATCGTTAGGCTTAAAACCAAAATGCACCCACAGCAGCAGTCAGTAGCAATAACAGAAACATGAAAAATGTGCAACTGGGAAAAAAAAAACCTAATAAGTACAAATAACAATAAAAGTAACCTAACACTATTTACAGAGCAAGAGAAGATTACGTGTGCAAATGAGCAGAATGAAACTGTGCAAATGTGCAACATGAAAATGTGCAACTAAGAAAATAAAACCAGAAAATACGAGACAGTCAGAGCACATCACAGCATGAGAGCCGAGAGTCTCACTGTGGATAAAAAACTGACAGTAATCGCGAATATGAAAAATAATTGCGACTGACGATTATTGTAATTCTCGCGACTGCCCCAATCATCATCATTATCATCATCATCATCCTCTGCTAATAGAAAAAAAGAAACTTACTTGTTTGGGAGAACTTCTCCAAAGCAATGAGTGCAAACAGCATAACTGTAGGATGGGCCTCGGAGCTCTGCATGTAGATTCACAGGACACACAGATATTAGAGGGATTTATTGTACATGCTTTTAATCCCTCTTTTGTTCTATTATGAGAGGAATCTGCACATCAATTTATCCAGATCATTCTTCAACAGCAAAAACAGAGAAATAGTGGTGAATTATATTACATTCTTACCACTTACATTAACACAATAAATGCATCTGTACCAACAATTCATCTGCCCAAAATATATACAGAACTACTCGGAAAATTAGAATATCCTGAAAAAGTGCATGCATTTCTGTAACTTTAAAGGTGAACTGTACATATTATATAGACAAATAGTATGTAAATCAATATATGTCAAGCTTTTATTTGTTTTGATTTTGCTGATCAGGACTTGCAGCTTCAGAAAACCTCAAATTCAAAAACTCAGAAAATTAGAATATTGCTTGAAATCAATAAAAAAAAGAATTTTAAATACAAAAATGTCAGGCCTCTGAAAGTAAATATTGCATCTGTAATGAGTCTATAAAATGTATTGGTTTCACCTTTTATGTTGGATTGCCTGAATAAAACAACTTTTACAAGGTATTCTAATTTTCTGAGTAGTACTGTACTTTAATATGTATACGCCACATGTGAGGTGCTGAATATAATAATACTTTTTTTTTTTTTTTTTCAAATGTGCATGTGTGTGCTGACCAAGCTCTCTAGCAGGTAGTCAAGGGTTCCAGGGCTCAGTAGGCCAATACTGGCTGGACCTTCAGAAATGGAGGAGAAGAGAGAAAACAAGGTGAAAAACAGAGGCGGTAATGAAAGGTGATGAAATTAATAGTATAAATTTTTTTTTTTTAATCATCAATGTGAATAAACAGAAGGGGAGTGGTATTTTTTCATCATTTTCAATGGAAATACTGTCAGAAGGACATGCCTTTGCAGTGCATATTTTTTCTTTACTTTTATTACATTCTATAGTGTAGATTCATAATAAGGACATCAAAACTGAAGCAACATACATAAAATCATGACAATTTAGATTCTTTGGAGTGGCTAGCTTTGTGAATTCTCTTCTCAGCTTCATGAGATTCTCACATTCAGTGGTTTTCAAAGTCCAGGTGTAATTCCACATGTGTTCCATCAGAGTTCTGATGTCTTCAGTATGAACAGGCAAGGAAGGAGGTCATAAAAAATAAAGAAAATCCCTTGAATGAGAAGATGAGTCACAACTTTTGACCGGTGATGTGTATCATGAATCAATCTGTGGATCTTGACCTTTAACATAAAGGATGTACATTCTCAAAAAAAAAGTCCCTAAATTGGTTAAAATACCCAAATCTCCTGATAAAAGGAAGCAATGAAGATGATCTCTGCTGGTTTGTAGATTAAAAATATGAATTGTGGAAAGGTAAACTTTACCAGCCAGTTTTTCGGCGAGGCACCCGAGGACGGCTGTGGTGTTTCTGTGTTTTGCAGGATTGAGGGCGTCTTGTCGCGCTACAGCTGAGCTCAGACACAGCATGTCAGACAGCTTCTGAAGAGCATCCTGGAGAGAAAAACTTCCGTTGAGCAGACGAAATTCACGCGTGTGTGTGTTTGTGTGTGTGTGTGCTCAAAACGAAACAAGCCAAAAGAGGAACCCCCGAAAAAACAATATTGATTACATTTTCTGCCACAATGTCGTCAAAACCAGGACACCGAGGACCAAAATACAATAAAACCATGGTGACCAACACATGTATTTGCTATTCTCTTGCAAAAGCATGTAGAGCTGAGTCCCCGGACCAACAGGTAGTATAAGTTCACCATATCAGTTCCATCTAATTGACTTTATTATTACGCTGTCTGTCTGTAAAGCAAGCCGACTCTGTGCAACAGAACAAATAGGAGCAGCAGAATTATTCACTGACTGTCAACACACGCGCTTTCACACACGCAGTCCGAGCCTCTGACCTTGGTGGGCAGGGGACACTCGTCCAAAAGCAGCGTGATCACTGCGGGGCCCAGTGGATCGTCCAAGGGGATCACTCGAATGAGAGACTGCACAACCTCCAACCAGCCGTCATCTGGAGAAAATGAGATTTTTGGGTTATGGGATGGTTCCACTGTCCCAATACATGAACAGAAAACAAAGCAACATTGTGGCTCCAAAGAATGTGATAGATTTCATCTGCAGCAGTGGTTTTGAACTTCCGAGAACATTCCCATGATGCCGCGCTCTTTCACAGACGTACAAACTGTTTCATGTTAGGTTAAGTCAAAGCTGAAGGGTCTAATTTTGATGAATAAACCAGGGATTTTACCTAGTGACAAAAAAAATGCCTACCAAGACTGAAAAACCCCTGCAGATACATTTTCATTATTTCCTGACACACATATTGAGTTGGACTGGATATAATATTCACATGACCAAACACACAGATTTTATTTTTTTGTCTTAAAATTAAAAAAAAAAAAAAAAAAAAGAAAAAAAACAAAGAAAAGAAAAGAAAAGAAAAAGCTTCTACAGACGTCAGGGCTTTTAGCTTTTTAGCTCACATGCTACATAACTGCAAGTGAGCATAAAACCAGACAAAGATAACTCAGTCTGAAGAAAAAGGTGACTGAAAAGACCCAGCCAACAGAGTGACCGGCTGCTTGAGCTGCCTTCAAGTTTCACCATTTCACTGCAGGCAGATACCGAAAACCTGGCAGTTGTGAAAATAATCGATACCGAGCGACAAACTGCGTCAGTGTTTGCACTGGGTGACGGGGGAGGTGAAAATGCGACCGCAGGAATACGTGAAACACTTTCAGCACGGCGGCATATTTACAACAGGGGCCAAATGTGTTCTTGAGGCTTCCTTACCCGTCTCTGCCATCTCGTGTAAAGTGATCATGGAGTATGGAGGTTCCTGGTCACTGAAAAACAACACGTTTGGCAGAGCATGAGCATTTGACCTGCAAAGGTCAGAGTGCAGGACTTACAAAGCAGTAACAACGGCAACGTTTTCAAAGCATCACATTAAACTGCAGATTTCTCCATAGAACTGGACAACAGAATCTTTTTACTTTAATTAGACCCAATAAACAATTCCCGCCAGTGTGCTTCAGGGATCATAGAGATGGCTGGAAAGATTGTTGAAAACTGTTGCTGTTTTACCCCTTGACGGCTACTGTGCCTTCAGGAAACTCAATCCTCAGATCTCCAAGCAAGCCACGCAGCAGCTCTTTACATTTTCATTTTGGGATCAAACTGTAAACATTATTTCAGGGGGTCAAAATCTGTGCTGCCAATTCAAAATGTGAGTTTTTGGTGATTTTAAATCAGTGCGTGCCAGAGGTGAGAGGTGATTTGCATCATGTTACATACATGGATACATACTTTTTCTGCATTCCAATCTGATCTTCCCAATCCTAAATGTTCTAAGTGTTTGTACCTTGTGCATCGGTCCTTTGAAGCACACGGCCCACGGAGAATGACTCTATTATTCTTTCAAACTTACATCTGTCCTGTTTTTTTTTTTTTTTTTTTTTTTAACTGATTGTCTGGCAGCTAGTCAGCACTGGCCATCAGGTATTAAGTATTCAGAACTGCTGCAGTTTTAACAGCCATCCAGAAGAGCTGATAAGAGTTGCAATTTCCAGAGTGACCAAGCGGTATGTGGACATATAGTCCGAGTGGTACGTTTCATTTATTTCACGTGATGATGGCATTTTAGCAGCAAATGATACAAGTATGGCAAACAGATCAACACCAAAAGTTACAAGCTCTGTAAATGGGTGTGCTTACTTGTCTACAAGTGTCCTGATGACAGCCAGTGTGTCCAGCACCAAGCTATCCACATTCTGCTTCTTCCTTCTTGGCTCATGGGGTCCTCGTCCTCGGCGCGGTGGTCTGACTGGGTCCCTCGGTCGACTACTCCTAGCCTCCCCAGCATCCACAACTACTCCTGTACCATGGTCGACCCGTCTAGCCTGCCCTCGAGTTGCCCTTGATGATCCATGTTGATGATCCTCCAAGTCACTATCCTCACGACATACACAGCTGTTACCCATGGTTCCTGTACTGGAGACCACAGAAGCAAAGGTCTCCCAGACTGTCAGAACTGAATTTGAAAGGGAAAGGTAGAGTAGAACCTTTGCAAGGCTCCTGCAGGCACAGAAAGTGATCCAAGCAGTTACTATCATATCATTTGGATAGCTTGGTTTTAGGGATTACTATCCCGGCAGGCTGTGTCGGTTCAGCCACAATGATCATGCTGTTGCCATGCAGAGATGTGGGACTGGTCTGTGAATAGTAAAGTATAACTGATGATAGGGACTGGAGGAATCAAGTGATGCAACAAAGTCTAACCATCATTGTAAGCCCCCAGGACCTGGTCCAGCACTCATCCAAAGCTCACACAGCTGCAGAAACAACACAAAAATAAAATAAAATACCAACTCTATTTTAAATTTTACTTAGCAGTATTGTTTTAAAAATAACAAAACTGAAACTTGGTTTTAAAAAGACACACCCTAGAAGTAATTGTCTCTTTGTAGTATTTACATTAAAAAATATATAGATAAAGTGATTACTACACAATTAACGCTAGCTGTCCTTTCCGGCAAAGTTGCGATGTATACTTAAATAGGCTTTAGTAATATTAGGAACCATGAATTAGCTGGAGCTAGCCAACAACCGAGCATTTATTCTGACAAGTCTAGCAATGTTACTTGTCATTTTAGCTACGCGTTATATTTTAAGCCTAATGCTTACTTACTTGCCATAACGTAAGACATAGCATCGTTTAAACACAGAGTAGGCAGGCCAAGATAATTACCAAAACAAGTAGCTACTGGGAACATCGTGTTTTGGCTAACTAGCTCAATGTTAACTAAATGTTAGCTTGCACTGTTCTGATTCAAAAGCTAAACTAAATGCGTTGGCCCGGGTGAAACCAATTAACTGTGTGGGACCGAATGTCAGCGTATATTTGCAATCCCTTATATATTTCTCAACACATATTTGCTAAAAATAAAAAACAATTCACAGCACTTACATATGACTTATTGCGAACTCCCCGTACACATAAATAAGGATAACCGCTAGATGTTAGCTAAGTTCCGTAGCATTGGATAGCTTGGTTTCCATCAGCTGAGGCTACTCTACGGAGGCGCGGCTGACACAGGGAGGGGGGTGGATATCTGTTGAATACAATGTTGACACACGACGAAGGCCAGAAAAAGATTATTTTATTTTTCTTCTTAAAAACAAAAAAACTCACCTTATTCTTTTGTGTACGGGCGCATTGTAATAAACAGTAAAAAGTAGGACGTGACAATAAAACTAAATCACATTAGAATGCAGAAATAATGACTATACATGGTGCCAAAGCTATGCTACAGTATAAACGGGAACAGATTAGTTCTTAAATTGTATTGTCTTCTTAAAAAAATGTGATTATTGGCCTTGAAGAAACCACTCCCACGGCACGTGAACGCAACAGAAAATGCACGATTCACAGGACCTTAAAAAACATCCAAAATATATACGTATGACGTACGTATAAATTGGATCGGTTTTTGTCTTTATGAATAATGTACTTCTAGAAGGCAGTAAACTGTGTTACGATCAAACAAGTATTTATGATTTATGCAGCGTCTCACAAACAAATCTTACTTTTTTCACATGAACGTAATATTTAGGTAAAAATAATGTATAAGCTAATCTATAATAATTTTATTATATTTCCTACATAGATCTGCAACACAAGTTAGTTCTTATAAAATAAAATGGGTGCATGTGGGTCTTAATCCTGCTTCCAGATTTCAGAATTTTGACATTTGACCTAACTGTCAAATGCAGTCACATACATATATTTTCAAGTTTTTACATTTATAATGACAGAAAAAGCTGGGTATTGTCAAGAAAAGTTGACAATACCGTCGGGGTCTGGCCTGGAGAGTGATGACATCTTGGATGCACAGAAAAAGATCTCGAGCATCTCTGTGCGGCCAGTTTTATACATGACATTCTGCTCCAGCTCACAGGACTTCCCTCTGTTTTTCATTGGTTACAGTCATCACACTCCACCTGACCTCCCTCCTTTCCCACAATTCAGCTTTGATTATTAATACTGCATCAACACATTCTTAATATTCACCTTTTACAGAGTACAAAACATTGTGTTCAATGAGTTTAATCACATTTACCAAATCAACCACTTTTAGGACTTTATTCTTTGTGCTTTTACAGGCGCTGTAATCAATTAACCAGATTAATATCATTTAAACATGTTAAAACTCATAAACAGATGAGAGAAGATAGTAATGCTGACAATGCTAACATACTTCTGTCCATATAAGTGACACTACATACTAATGCTAATGTACTACTTAGAAATGGATTAAATGGATGAATGGATAAAGAATAAAAGAAATAAAAAGAACAAAACAGGACATCATTACACCTTATGATCATCAGAATTCACTGTGTTACTGGGCTCATTGTGACATTCATGTTTGCAGCATGAATCACCCAAGGCCATCACCATCTTCCCCTCTCTCTTCTGCAGTTGTTCTTGTATGCACCTCACTCCACCCGCCGTCTCGTGGCCTCCTGACCTCCACCTTTAGCAGCAGATGGTTGGACTGTGGGTCTCAGTACCTTGTTAATCTTCGGGGGAGGCACAGCAGACCTCAACTTTTCTTGACAGTATCCAAACAATTTATTAGCACCATATTTCAACAGCCAAACACATGCATTTTGGAGACAGGCACTTTGGTGATTCTTAATTGACTTTGCAACCAACTATGGAAGACAGCAGCAGAAAAGGGATGCTTAGATTTCAACAGCTTCTCCACTTAACCATTTCAACGAGCACATTTAGTTCAGACAAGGACCCAAACCAATGTGCTAAATCAGTGATTTGTGGAAACTGGATTATTTCAGAGTGGAAATTACTTCATATTGGTTTTCACCAACATACAATCAAAACACACATTTCTCACAAATAACAGAACAGTTCTGATGACATAAACTTGGACTGGGTGCAAATGGGTCTTAATCTCCAGATTTGTGGTCCATCAGTATCTTCACATGCAGGTCCAGCTGGACTTCACGAGTTTGACATCTGTTCTAACAGTCACATACAATAACTTGATATATAAAAGCACAACAACGCACCAAAATAAAATAAGATCCAGTACTGTTCTTTCTTTGTCATCTGAAATTTATATTATGGAATATTTATTTTCTACAAAGCCCATTTCCTCAGTGATTTAATGTACAGTATCTATGCATATACATTACATAGGGATTTTAAGACCTTTTAGACTTGTCTATACTACACTTAGATTTAACAGTATTAGTAAAGATGAACCATCATACTTACGTGATTTTAGAGGGTGTGCTGTAGATTGGGATAGTCACACACCCGACTTCGCGATATAGCTGTATTTAAGGAATTGTCACGATGCATTCCATACATTAACATGTGGCGAGAGAATTTGAATGACTTGGGGTGATACACAAGTGGTGTGGTTTCTGGGACCGCAGGCAGGTGACCATAATCACCATTAGTGGTCCTATAGAACAGATTCTGATGCTTTGTATAGTTTGTTCCCTGTTCTGTTGGAGGCATCATGCAGGAGAAAACAGGGTTCCCAGGGTTGTAGCACGTTTTCACATTACTTTCCCTATCTTCTTGAGTTGCTGACATGATTTCAGTATGCTGCCTGTGAAATAAATAAAAAAATAAATAAATAAATAAATAAATAAATAAATAAAGCTTTCCAATAATTCCCAAGTGTGACTACCAAGTGTGACTACCTTCACATATTTATATATAGAATGGCAACGTGGAATTGAATTTGGGTACACTCAAAAGTAAAATTAATTTATTCCACTTTACAACAAAAACGACATGTAGAACGAATTCTCTTAAACATAATGCGTTACATAGTAAAGCTAAGAGGTACAGCAACAACGGAAATATTACCTCGTATACGGTCAATTGTCCAGATACGGTAGTTAAAAGAAACCTATTTAAAAACTGGTGGTATCAATTTGTGCAACCAAAACCACTGCAAGTTTAGGATGTTTCCCTTTATCTCCCCTTTTTCGAATATCGGAAGTCCTGTGTTTGAAAGAGGTAACGCTCTGGTTACCATAGAAACCAAGAGCCATTCATGCTACTCATTCCGTGGCAAAATGCATAACAGAGTGAATAGAACTTTTCTTATTGTCGCCGACAAGCATATACTGTATACACACAGATGTCCATGTCCTATAAATATGCTATTTGCAAAAAAAACTATAAGTCACTATATCAGCCCGGGCTGTAACTGTAATAATTCTCGAAAGTTATTTGCACAGAAACTTCTGTAAGTATTTTCCACGGGACTTGAACGCATCAATGGTTGCGTCTCAAGGGTTACGTCACAATCAAGCGTCTGTACGTACAATTTCCGCGTCTGCTGCACGGAACTAGCAAACAAACTCCACAACAACACATATTTTCAAACTTATTTATCGATTTTCACAGTCTGGGCGATAAAAACGCATGCTGGGTTCCGAGTAGATTGTAAGGATAAGGCGGAAAAGTTGGCTCCCAGTTCTGCATCAGCGCGTTTGAGTGCGTAACTCAGTCTTGCTCCAAAGATGGACAGCGAAATCCAGCGAGATGGCAGAGTCTTGGACCTCACTGATGATGCCTGGAGGGAAGACCGACTGCCTTATGAAGACGTAACCATTCCTCTGGTAAATCTGCAGACTGAATAAAGTAGAAGTACCTACGTTTTCTGACTATATTTTATGTAATTATTTTGTTATCTAAAATGAAAATGGCAGAAAAACAATCAAATATAAAATGAATGAAATTTCCAAAACAACTCACCAGATTCAATACATTTAAAAGAAAATCTATTTTGTTCTTATAATGTAACGACAGAAGACACCTTGTATAGAGTCACATTGTTTATTCTGCTATCTGCTTTTTTCTGAGAGAATGAACTTCCTGAGGCTGAACAGGATAATGGAGGATCCACAGAGTCTGTAAAAGAGCAAGAGATGAAGTGGACAGACCTTGCCCTGCAGAGTTTGCATGGAAACACACCAAGCTCTGGAAATTGAAAGACTCATCTGAAATCAACCAAGGAGCTTGATATTCATGCCTGGCTATTGGAGTAGTCATTAATTCTGCCCATTGTGTATTAATTAATTGTTATTAATTGTATTTAACATAACATGTCCACACAGCATTTTGTTTCGTTTTTGCAATGAAAGCGTTTCAAATACAGTTCACTAAAAACAGACCAGAAAGATGTCTGTGTTTGTGTTAGGCTTTTCTATTTCAGCTTATCTGATTTTAAAAATCTGACCATTGTGTTGGTAAATGTTGTGTTCTTCCTACCATTGTTTTCACAGATCATAAAATATATTATTACGGTTGCTATCAATGCACTATTTGCAAACACTGCAGCATGGAGTTTTTGTTGTACTGACCCTTATTAGCTTGAAGTTGATATGGTATCAATGTTTTCTTGTGCTCAACTTATAAAAAAATAATAATTTTACAGTCCTAATGTTTACAGAGTTTATGTATATTTTGAACAAAGTCACAAAGCTACTATGTCAGTATAAGAGCTCATTCAGCAAGAAGCAGTACTGAAATATGAGGAATGTGGAAGCTACACAAAAACGTACAGTGTCGTATAATATTTATACATCTAAAGGTTCAATGGTTGTCATCTTCACTGCCTTCATTCTGCCCTATTCACCAACTGTTATAGGGACAAGGGTAAGTTGCAGCTTCCTGCTCATATCTAGAACCCTAAGTTGATATAGTTTTCCTGTTATCTTCCATCATCACAAAACATGCTACCGTTTGTGTTTAGCCCCCTCAGTTCTAGTCTGGGGGTCAAGTCTGTTGGAAAATTTGGATAGAAGCTTAATGCTTTTTAACATAAAGAGTACAAGAATCCTGCAGAATGAACTGAAGATAAGGATATTCCAGAATGCCAAAGTTATCATGTTGTAACAGTCAAGTGCCCGGAACCTAGTCACGCACATACCAAATTGAAGAATTGTACTCCCACATTTAGTTACAGGAAAAGAGGGGTTATCAGCTCAGAATGGAGTGAAAAACCTCAGTGCTTGCTGCGCCCAGCAGACAGCTCTTAGACTGTGCTACTGTGTGCATGTGACTTGTCCCCCTGCTGCAAGAGAATACATTTTGCCTGCCTTTGTAACCAGATGCTTCCTGAGTGTAAATGTTAGTAGAGAATTCACCTAACAAACTTGGTGCCAATATCCACTCCATCGCCAAGACTGTGGGACCTGAAACTGTGCACCAGGGAGTCCGGGATTCCTAACAGAAGGACCTCCACCTGAATTGGTGACCAAAAGAGGCCAGGGACCAGGCTGGGAGGCGGGTTCTGAACATCAGTGAGAACCAGGACATCTGCTTACAAGGTAGAGCTGTTTTGGGAGTCTGGTCCTGCAGGTGTTAAGCTCCAGAACCTTATGCTGTTGTAGGCCAAAGACAATGTAAGAAGACTTCAGGAATAAAGATCTGTGGTAAGACAGGGACTTACGTTAAAGGTAAGATAGGAAATAAATGTTGCAAGAAAGAAATGTCTCCTAAACATGAAGGTGACAAAAAGTACATGAAAAATAAAGAGAACGTGAAGCATTTGGATAAATGGATTTTGGATTTAACGGTAAATTGAATTCAGAAAGTTGCAAAATTGATAACTGATATTCACGGTAAAACTAAAAATAAACCAAAGAAAAGACTAGAATACAGGTGTGAAATAGCACAGGCTTGGTTGGCAGAAGCAAAGCGAAGACAGAAGGGGTGGCAGAAAAGCAAAAACAGAAGAGAAGCTGAGAAATCAGAAGGGATCATGATGACTGACAACGAAGACGGCGATGCGACCCGAAGACAAGACAGATATGCAGAAGAAATATTAGGACCGATGTCCGAACCTCCTCCTCCCCCGGCCCACCTCTGAGACCTCCCTCGACTAGGACAGGACGACTAGGACTAGGACAAGTTTGGAAAGTAACAAACGCGGAACAATCGCCACAAAGTGCAGGACCCACAAAATCCCACAATGTTTGTCTACCGACCCTGGAACAACGGGGATGTGCAGAAGGCCGTAGAAGGCGTGCCGCACCTGAAACAAGGCGTCGACAGAAGCATAACGGAACTGACTTATCTCATGGCAAGCTAGAGAACTTATAGTGTTGAAACAGAAAGAATGTATAGAAAAGATTTGAGACGCTCCTCAGTACTAGCCCCAGACATGACATCTTAATCCTCAGATCAGTCCACACTCAAACTCTCAGGTCAAATCAAAACAAGTATTCAAGTGGAAACATGTTTATTTCAACAGTGGGGACAAATCACAGATTAGGATTTAAGACTCATTTTGCAAACAACTGAAAATGATAGGACACATCACAAGGTCAGTACATCATTGATGCTGCAGACTCCTCACTGACAGCAGCTGGTGTCACATGTCTTCCCTTTGCACACACAGCCAGAGGCGCACTTGCTGCAGCCAGATGGGCAACACGAGCAGCAGCCTACAATGAGGACAGAGAACAGTCAGTAAGCACAACACTTCATTTGAAGAGTTCGTCAAGGTCACATGGATACTCTGATATTGATCTTTACACCAGATCACAAATCAGAACAGCTAGATTATTTCAGGCTAACACGGACTTACTCTTCTTGCAGGTGGAGCATGAACAGTTTTTACAAGTGCAGGATCCTCCGCAGTTGCAGCTTCCAGCTACAAAAGAAATTCAAATCAGTTTAATGCTCACTAGCAACAAATTGCCAAAAATTCAATAAAAATATGTAAAAACATTAAAACACTCTTACTCTTTGAGCAGTCACAAGGGTCCATTTCTGTTCTGTAAAGATCTGCAGGTCCTTCGTAGGAAGCGAACGCCAGTCCTCTCGGATGTGTTTGCGTTGTTTTGAATGAGGGATTCGGCTCTTTTATAGCGAGTCAGGAACAACAGGACCGGGTGCAAAACACGCGTGTCACGCTGCCGTTGCTCACGTAGTAGGGAAGGACTGTGCACACGAGCATGTCCCACCGCACAAGAACCGGGGCATGGAGGTTCCCATGCAATAGAACTGCTTTATCTGCAAGTTTCTCCCTGAGGTGAATGTAAACATTAAATAATTAAATGTGGAAAACATGACTAATTAAACAACCTTCAGTGTCTTGACAATAAATAACTCTACAAAATGATGTTTAGAGGCTATTTTAATACAAGATTAAAGGCCGGATACTTTTTATCATTTTGCCAAATTATATTCGTGCTAAAGAGACATATAATTTCAGCACAGGAGCCTTTAATTTTCCTCCATAATACACATGTGAATAATACTGTGGCTTGTTTGGGGCGTCTGTGCACACGGTACAACAGACGCCCTGGCCGCTCTGCACCCGGCCTCCCTGCACAGCCCTCCCACACAAACCAATAGGAAGGCGCCTATTGTAGTGTGCTGCGTTTGCGTGCCGTGTGCTGTGGGAAATACTGCTACTAACTGTGCATGACAATTAAATACAACATAACACTGCTTAGATGGGGTCTAAATATCTTCTCGTCGTTTATGATTAGATCAGCAAGATAGCCTCTGAATACCAATGGGAAAGACTTGGAAAAACAAACAAACTTATTTTAAAGCTGATATATTCTATTTTATTTTATTCTATTCTATGTTGTATATATTGTTTATATTTACACACGTTTGCACTGAAGGAGTTGCTTTTCATCTCGTTGTACATGTGAAAAGGTGTATAATGACAATAAAAGGCATTCTATTCTATTCTATTCTATTCTATTCTATTCTATTCTATTCTATTCTAAATAAGTCGGCGAATAGATGTACACGAATGACTGGTGTTATAATTACCTCTGTAGTTAAACTTCCTCGCGTAATATGTAAATTGTATTTAAATACCACCGTCTTGGACGTAGGACGTGTTCATTAATGATTGTCCCCTTTTTGCGCTCGCCACGTTTCTTTTTTTTCTGCGTGTGTTCGTGTGTAACGTGCTGAGTCATTATAGTCGGTAAATCACTGCTAAATAAATGAGCAACGCCATTAACTTCTGGGAATATGGACCTTTGATGGCCCGTTAAAACCAGACATTTCGACTTCAAGTCAAGTACTTACTATCGTATTTTTTTTTTAAACTTTATTTGTTATTCTTTCAGATTGAGCTCTGTGTCAGAGCCAAGCACACTACCACCACCAACAACAACAACAACAACAGTATTTAACAAATATGTCACAATTGTAGTGAGTGTGAGGCTGATCTGAGCTTAAACAAAAGTCCAAATATTAAACTTCAAATACTAAAATATTAAGATTTCAGTAAAACTTGGGTTTATCAGAGAAAATTATTAAATGTTGAAATTTGGCCTTAGACAACTATTCAGTTTGTGATGCAGTATAAATTACTGTTCCACTGTTATGAAAATCATCCTGTTTCATAACTTTATGACTTTCGGTAGCATTTTATAATATCCAAACCCTAGTAATCTTTCATAGTACACTTAAACATGTAAAATATTTACAATCTATGATCTCATAAATGGGTCAAGTTGCATCAGTGGGTAATGATTTATACGTAAGTGTAAAACAAGTTCTACACTTTAGCATTATCTATCATCTGTATCACAAATAAAGGTCAAAGTAGCTGCACAATTGCGTAAAAAGGAAATACATATGTCGGCCATGTCGTCCTGTCATTAGGCATTGTGATGAATTTGGATGTATCTTCCTGAATCTTCCACAGTTTTGTTACAGTACCTTTTTAATGGAAAATTATAAGCAGTCATGCAGATGTCCTTTGACTTATAAAATGCTGATTGTTAAGGACAAATTCAACACTTCCTCGTAGATGCGGTCTGGCTACAGCCTTCCCACGGCGCCACGTCACACAGAGCCCATTTGATCGGGCAATTCGATCAAAATGCTGACCCATGAAGGCCCATATTTTATGTATCTATCACAGAATTTACCATTTACATCATTGCTATGCACCACACAGGTGCACTCTAGAGTAATACTCCTAAAGCCCAAAGCCTCTGTGGATAGATGCTTTTTTAAGATACAGCACATAAATGCAAAATCAGTTTCTGTTTGACAGTTCCTTTTTTTGTGTCATTTACCCAGGGCATTTCCTTATCAGATTCAGTGGTGCACCACACAAACAAACCTGATTTTCTTAGCAGAAAATTGCCCTGTGAAAAGATTGATCAGGGATGTGAATGTGGTTTGAACAATGGAGTTTATTCATGTAACTGTATGCTAAAATTTTTTTTTATCAACAATAATATCATATCGCTAAGTCATTTCGACAGACTAGTCTGGATATTGGCAAAGATGGATCTGGGTATAACTCAGTAAATGCACATACTAAATATAGGTACCAGGTCTGGCACATAGTTACAGTCAGTTTGAGGTTTTCTGTTGGTCTGAGTCAATACAAAAAGGCTCTTAATGGCCTGCACATTTCCACATGAGGTCATTAAGTGGGTCACAACATGAAGGACCAATTTAGCACACACAACAATGTGTTTTGTCAACTGGATCAAACGTTGGCTTCAGTGCATTAAAAAAAAATCTGTTGGAGGCTCTTCTTTGTTTGGGGAAAAGACTAGAAATAAGTTGTTTATACTTATTTCTTCTTGCAGAGATTCAACACCAACCTTATATAGTAAAAAGTCAAAAAAAATAATGGAAAATGTAGTTGTTCAGACTAATTATCAATACGTTTATGTTAGATGTGCTCTGAAGCTACAACTCTTTTTACCTTGATATCTAGCAAGAAAAGACTTTAGTGAAACAGAAGTAATCTTATGTCATGCTGTGAACGTTTTTTGGCCTAAAAAACAAAAATTAGTAGATGTTAATTTCACATCTACTTTACATAGATAATATCAAATTCACAAATATAGACTTTTTCAAAATGAGTTGTCATATTTTATTTATATCTGTAATTGAATCCTACAGATACTGAACTAAATACTTATACTAAAAACTACAGACCAGTAAAGATCTGTTTTGCCACAAAAATGTAGACAGCTTTTGTGCATACTATATTACATAATCAAGTTGCTCCCTACAATATTTTATTCCACATGACAAAATCTTCCCAAAACAGCAGCCTGGAAGCAGCCATCTGGTAATTTTTTTTTTCTTTCCTTTTTTTTTTTTCTACAACCAGTGGTTTTCCGCTCAGGAAGCAATGGCAAAAGAAAAATGTGAAATACAGGGAATGTCTGTTCTTTGGATAATCATTTTATGTTAAAAGCCAGCCCAAACTTGTACCAAAAGAGGAAACACACACAGAAATCAGTGTACTTTTTTAAAATTAAACTAATGGGGAAAAGTGTGGAGGTCTGTGGTATCAGTAGCATTATGAGTGTGTGGATAAGTGACAGTGTGTGTGTGTGTGTGTGTGTGTGTGTGTGTGTGTGTGTGTGTGTAGGTGAAAAAAATAACCAACACAGTTGACGAGAGCTGGAGGGACCCAGGCGTCACCATGGCAGCAGACAGAGAGAGCTCGTTGGATTCGGCAGCCCTTTTTAAGTGCAGGTGAGCCAGGCTGCACTGGCGTGCCTCATCTTCCCTGATGATGGTGGCTTGTATCTTAATGCAGCTTTTGAAAAATGCTCTATAAATAATATATATGATCATCATTTTTTATTATTCTTAATCTGTGTGGCCTGTGCTTGCATGGTTTTTCTAAATGTTGTTGGTACTCCATAGATAGATTGGTGACCTGCCCCAGGAACTGTTGGGATATACCTTCAGGACCCTAATTACGCTGATTAGGAAAAAGAAGCATTTAATAGAAAATTAATGGATGGACAATCACAGTCTTTAATTTTAGTCAATATTAAGTGAAAATTCTGTTCTCAAGTTTTACATGTGTAGGCTTTGTTAAACCAACATTTCACTGTTATCATTTCTCCAGTAGGAATAGCAGAGATAAAATCAGTCTACTAATTTATTAACCTGAAATACAGTAAGGCACCTTGATCTCCATATTGCTCTGTTTTAGACTCAACTGGAAAATACCAATTGTCTATTTTATAGTTTGTAGATTTATAGATTTGTTATGCAATCAGGACTCTAGCGTAATATAATTGTGCTTGTTTTATATGATGTTCCTGATTTTCAGCACAAAAGAGAGTCTTCCATTTTATAATATGTTTAGACAATAAAGTTGCTTTGGTTTGAGTCTTACTGTGGAAAGTAAAAATACATTGATGTCAAAATACAGCAATATTGGTCTTTTTTTTAAGCAGGTACACATTGCCAGCATGGTCTCATTTTCAAAGAGAATCTTGGCATACCTTTAAATGACATCTTTGGGTCCCCACAGCCTGTGTTGCCACCAACAGCAGAAAATGTGAATGTTTAGCATGGACCAAGATTGTATGTTTGCTTAGAGGAGGCGCAGAATGTTACCAGCACTGCAGAAAAGTGTCACATTTTCTACATATTATAAAATTTGTTTTTTTTCTTTACTTTTTTATTTACTAGGCTGACTAACACTATTGGAATGCTTCATTTGCCTCCTGTTGTTGGCCTGTAAAATCCAAATGAACAAAGTTTGATAAAAAAGAAAAAGGGAGAGAGAGAGACCTGTTTGCATCTTCCATTCCAGATCTTTTTAATTGCACAGTATATCAAAGCATCAAAATGTAGACTCAGTAATAATAACTTATCTGATCTACATTGATTGACCCTGAATTATATTACAATAGCTGGTTGTCAGATTCACTGTTACACTTTCATTAAAATAAAAAGTAAAATATTTTTTAAAAAATGAACAAAAAGTTGACCATTATTGTGAGAAAAATAAATTTCTGAATTTGACTGTCACAATTCCCGATTTTTAGCCCATCCACATCCCGAAAAATATATAAAATAAATGGAAACTAAATAAAATAAAATTGAGCTTTTATAGTTCTTGTTGTGGAAATGTCCAGCATTTTCTGTGGCGTTTTCTTCAGGTCGTGTGCACAATCCTCTGTAATCGTCTACTGAGCAGCGTGCGTGACACGCCGCTTTTGCACTCGGTCCTGTTGTTCCCAGCACGCTATAAAAGATCCGCCTCCTGCAAGCTGAGCGGAACAAGCTCATTTAGAAAGAAAGATTCGAGCTTCTCGCGAAGGAAACACATTTGCTGAACAACAATGGACCCCTGTGACTGCTCAAAATGTAAGTTTTATATTGATGCTTTTGTGTTTGGTGGCAGTTTGCTCCAGTTTGAAACTTACGAATTGTTTTCTAGCTGGAAGCTGCAGCTGCGGAGGATCCTGCACTTGCACAAACTGCGCTTGCACTACATGCAAGAAAAGTAAGTATTTACAGATTAATTAATATGCTGCTTCAAGTACAGCGCTTCTTTGGCACTCTTTCTAGTGGGGGGGGGAAAAAAAGAATCTTTAACTTCAATACCTACCGTACTGCTAGTACGCTCCATATGATCCCCAGTTATCCTGATGTAAAGATGCTATTTCTATAAAGTCATTCCAGATCGTCTCTCCCTGTTAAACAACTGCGGTCAGTTTATTTAGGCTACTAAATGCTGTACTGTTATTTCTTATTCCAGGTTGCTGTTCATGCTGCCCATCCGGCTGCAGCAAGTGCGCCTCAGGTTGCGTGTGCAAGGGAAAGACGTGCGACACCAGCTGCTGTCAGTGAGGCGCTAGCGCCATCTACCGTCCACTGACGAATTCATTTCTACATGATATTTTGTACTTGTCATAAATGTTGAATAAAGCTTTCAATTAGATGCATTGTTGCATGATTTGTAAATTCCTAAGCAGAAGACCCTGGTTAATCACTTTGTATTCGTAGACTGTTTTAAAACCTAAACTGATGACTACACAGTAGTTAAATTGGGGTTTAACTCAATTCCATCTAAGTTTATGAACAACTAATAAAATTGTCGGCATTACTTTATTTTCACGTTTGCGGCATGAATTATTTTGACTAGATCTTCATATTTTCCACTAGTGTCTGACCGTCCGATAAAACCGAATCGCTTTACTGTGGAAGGCATGGCGGTGGTTTTATATCTGTACTTCACTGATGCAATTGACCGGAACCATTTTCTTTACACCGTACAGTCGGAAGAGTAATGATGACGGACACAGGAAGCACGTCAGCTTTTCGTTAAACAAGTTTGACTTCAGTTTTCAGCGATATTTTAGACGTAGTACAAAGATTGTAAAGATTTGCTTGAGTGAAAATGCCGAAGGTCGTTTCTAGAAGTGTTGTGTGCTCGGACACTCGAGACAGAGAGGAGTACGACGACGGGGAAAAGCCTCTTCACGTATATTATTGCCTGTGTGGTCAGATGGTTCTGGTGTTGGACTGTCAAATAGAGAAGTTGCCTATGAGGCCCCGGGACAAAGCCAGGGTGATCGATGCATCCAAACATGCCCACAAGTTCTGCAACGTGGAAGTGGATGAAAACGCGTACATCAAGCGAGCCGATGGGATCGAGAGACAGTACCGTAAAAAGTGCGGCAAGTGTGGCTTGTTGCTCTTCTATCAGCACCAAGAGAAAAACAACACGGCTACCTTCATCGTGGACGGAGCCGTAGTCAAATTCGGCCAAGGATTTGGCAACACGAACGTCTACAGTCAGAAGCAGCCGGAGGCCCCCAAGAAGGTCCGTGTGATGATGACCAAACGGACCAAGGACATGGGCAAGTTTAGCTCTGTCACAGTTTCGACCATCGACGAGGAAGAAGAGGAGATCGAAGCCAGAGAGGTGGC
The DNA here is from genome assembly GCA_015343265.1 of Pao palembangensis. NCBI lineage: Eukaryota > Metazoa > Chordata > Actinopteri > Tetraodontiformes > Tetraodontidae > Pao > Pao palembangensis. The sequence continues at coordinate 2,841,208 of CM027092.1, forward strand.
AGACTCATATGCTCAAAACGCCAAAGTGATAGAGAAGCAGTTGGAGAGAAAGGGGATGAGTAAGAGGAGGCTGCAGGAGTTGGCCGAACTGGAGGCAAAGAAGGCGAAAATGAAAGGAACACTTATTGATAATCAGTTCAAGTAGACGATTCTCGAAGATATTGGTCGAATTTTTCCCATTGAGATGCTTATCCTGAGTGGACTTTTGTGTTGTATCCCAATATAATGTTGGTTTTCGTAACTTGGGAGATCTCTGACTTTGATATGTGTAATGTTTTTTTGTTCAGTTTTACCAATATAAAGACTAAATCAACAAAGTTTTCATTTTGTGCCAGCTAAATAAAAATAGCTATTATTTTTCATGTTACAATCATCATTGATTAAAGGTGATATTATGAAAAGGCTGTAGTCATTCTCACTTGATCAGTGGACACAGGCATGTTTGGGGGGAAAACTGATGTTTCATATTTACCCTACATGTCAACGATGAAATAAATATATAAAAAAAATGCGCGTATGTAATTTTCTCCGACCACATGGTTTTAGTTGTAGTAATAAAAAAAGACCTCCGGTCCAGCAGGGACACCCGCAAACTTTCTTGCTCTTGAAGAAGACGGGCAAACGTAACATCCGGTTTGCGTCGGCGTCTGTCCAATGAGCATCAATTCCAGAAGTGCCGGGCCAAATAATATACTATTCTGCGTGTTGTACCTGTCTGGGACAAGCACAGTCAGTGGAAACTATCGTATGCACATTTACTAGAGGAATACGCAAAGGACTTCCTAGAAAAAGGGTACGAAGCTGTGTATGGTAGTAATATTTTTTTCATGTGCTTAAATGGCAGCATGCGGGAGAAATCTAGCCTTTAGCAATTTAGCCTCCTGGCTAACTCTAAGCGCCATTCATTTACTTAACGAATGCTGTATATTGACAGGAATGAAACTGAATCTATTAATGTGCGCGTGGAAAGTTTTGTATCTTTATTGCTTAAAAAAGACAACGTAAGCCAGTAGTGAGGCGACCCCGGTTGTCATAGGTTTTCGACAAAACAAACTGAAATCTAAGCATTGTGCTCATGTTAATGCTAAGCTAACTGACAACTGCAGCACTCCATGACTGCGCCAAAGATGTTTATTGTAAATGTCAACTAGGTGTTCTCTTGGTTTTGAAGTTTGGACTCTACGACATTCAAATTATATCATATTTTAAATGTGAAAGTTTGTAGCACTGGTGTTGCCATATTTTACACGATCACTGCCACTGTAATCCAGTCAACGTCACAGTTCATTGTAAATTAAGGGACAGCGTTTAGATAGAACTACTTACTAATATTAATTAATTCAAATCGATTAGGTCTTATGGTTTGAGGAAGAAAAGACAAGTTTTCCAACTGTTAATTTTCCAACAATATTATTATGTTCTTACTTGCACCCAGTTGTCCTGTGCTGCCGTGTGCCGTATATGCCAGAGTATTTAAATGTGTTTTCGATATGTTTCCTCTTTTCTGTTTAATTTATTTTCCTCTCTTTATAAAAGTATGGATGCTGAGGGTTTCGGGGAGCTGCTTCAGCAGGCAGAACAGCTGGCAGCTGAGACAGAAGCAGTGTCAGAACTACCACATGTGGAGAGGAACCTCCAAGAGATCCAGCAGGCAGGGGAGAGGCTGCGATCTCGAACCCTAACGCGCACCTCACAAGATGCAGCAGACGTCAAAGCGTAAGGAAAATGTCTCACGCTGTGCCACACAATTAGAGAATGCTAGTACATTTTGTATACATAGCTCATTTCTAAAGTGTAGCACAAATTATCCTGCCTTATTGTGATAAAGAACATTTGGTGACATACCTCTGATTTCTTTCCGGGGTGTGTTTTTATTGGGAAACAAAAACATATATACAAAAACTATATATATATATATATATATATATATATATATATACTGTATATAAATCATTTTTGTTTTTACCTGCTGATGGTGCTGCACAACCATTTTTCTCCACTTCAGTTTCCTGCTTTTTTTTTGCTGTATTAGTGTGTTCTTTCATTGATGAGGTACATTTATATTTGGATACACCGGCCAAGTATTCCCAACATTGCAGTTTATTAGCTTTCCATGCCAGAGAACCCTCTTGGCTTCTCATGGTAATCAGTAAATAGTCCTCTTCTGTTAGTAAATCGTTTGTGCCCTCTACTGGTCAATAAGAAATACTGCCGTTCATGTTGAGCATTTTAAACCTTTTCATAATAAAAGTACTCATAATACTGCTTCTCTGTCTCACTCCCAGGTCAATCCTACTTGGTTCCCGTGGTTTAGACATTTTCCACATTTCTCAGAGGTTAGAAAGTCTGAGTGCCGCCACTACATTTGAACCACTGGAGCCGGTTAAAGACACTGATATTCAAGTAAGAACAATTTATCTGATCAACTTTATAGTCCTGTTGTCTTGTTTTGAATTATCTCCCACAGCTTTCAGATCATATTTTACTACTATAACTATTTATGACATTGCTACAGTGAAGAATTGCTTGAGAAATGAAGCAAGAGTGGAAAAAAGAAAAGCAGGGTATATACATTCACAGTGTTACTCATAATTTCCTAATATACTGCTATCATGAGTATATCTCAATTAGTCTGTGAATGCCCCAAGCCTTAGCCAACTTCATTTCACAATAATTAGATGACAGTTGAATAACTTGCTCCCTGTGTTGCAAGTAAAATGCAGCACTGAAATGATTTCTTTCAACATTGCACATAAAACTGTATTTAGAGATACAGATATATAGATAGATATATAGCAGTAGTTTCTCCATTGACTAACTCAAACTTTTGTTTGAAATTTGTCAGAAAAAGTATTAGCAAGGGACCTTCAGACGTAGATCAGTAAAATATAACTTACCCCTGTCGTCATTTGTTCACCGCGGCTCAGTCAGCAGACTTTAATGTAAAATGAAGAGAGTTTATAGCGCTCACTGTCGTCATAGGTGTAAACTAAGTCACTGTGTGAAATTGTATTTAACTGTCATTAGTTTCTTCTTTGTCCTGTGCTGTTTGGATTATAATGTACAGTATATAACATAATGACAGTTTAACAGACCATTAAGTCCATAATACCATTCAGAGGATAATGGAAGGCCCAGAAAAGTCATTCTGAATACTACAATTTTTTGCATTTTTTTTGTTTGTTTTTCAGAGCAGTCTGACACTAAAATTTTGTTTTGCAAAAAAATAAATGACAGAAAATAGAATCCCTTACTTTCTTCTTTCAAATCATACAGTTAACAACACCAAACACACTCACAGTGTAAGGGTTGCTGTGATATACTGTAAATTTCTCTGTGGTCACTATGTAAAATGGTAGTGGTATAATTTTGGGTGTTTGCCTGATTTTGGGGGAGAAGAAATCATTTAAAATTGTGCCCAACATATTCTTTGTGTTGTTATACTTAATTTTATTTTTATCTCTTCCTTCTGCTTCATTCACTGGTTTTTTTACTGTCAGCAAATTTAATACAAAAAAAAGTAGGATGCAGGAAAAGTGTTTGAAGCCAGGTTTCGATGTTACAGTGCAGGGGGGCACATAGAAAATCTCATATACGGTTTTTGTGTGGGATCTGTGTTTGATATCACTGAATTAATATGTTTTTCTGAACTACTGTGTGTTTGTTTTTACACATACACTCCGATGGCATCAGTGGGTGATTTAAACGCATGCAGATGGATGGTAGATGAGAGCCAGTCTTACAGCAGAAGAACATAGTTGATTTGGGGCTAAATAATGTGAAGACCATATTTCTATATACAGTAAGCGATGTTTGCTGCTGTAGAGAGGTTATAGTTGCATTATCCATGAGTGATAATCTGGATACATGCTATATTATTTTATATAGACTTCTATACAGAAAAACCATTAGACCCATAAGGTTTCTTTATGGGTGTTGATAGTGATGACACAGACATAAGCGCTGTCAGTGCTAACAGAAAAAAATGGCGACCAGCTGGCATCTTTTTGTCCACATCCTCACCTTCTCAGTGAGTTTCCCTCTCTCTTTCTCCATCTCTTTCTTCCTGTCACTCTCCAGCTCTCTGCTGATTTTTCCTTTTGTCCTCACTTTGCATTCACTTCATTCCTCCTTCCCTCTTTTCCATGAACACACACACACGCTTGGCAGCTACATACACACACGTATCCTTCAGCAGTAATGGCATGCATTCAGTGAATGCACTTGGCTAAGCCCAGAGCATCTGTTTGGATAGATGAACAACAATTGTGTGCGTGCCTGCGTGTTTATGAGAGAGACACACACACGCACGCATGCTCCTTCTGCTGTGTTTGCGTGTCTGTATTTGTGTCAGTCATCATCAATTGCTTGCATGCGCAGTTTTTCCATGTGCTTTATGAATGAAGGTGTAGCGTACTTGTGTGGGTGGGTACATGCATTTTCATTCTGTCTGCTGACCCGCTCATATGAATCAGGCTACATGCAGCCAGGAATATAAGACTATGTGGTTTAAAAGCTTACATTGTGCCCACACTAACACACACATACACGTGTGCACACACGTGTCTCCAACACCCTTCATTAACTAAACATGACCCTTAAGAGCATGATTAGCCTCATTTCAAGGCAGGATGTCGGAAGCCATCAACCGAGGATGAAAAATCCATTACGAAAATTGCATTGAGCTGAGGAAGAGAGGGAGGGAAGAAGGAAGGATGCATAGATGGATAAAAAAAGGAATAAAATGAGTGGGACTGACGGTGGGAGGACCACCAGAGATAGTGAAGTGAAAGAGTGGAAAGCAAGGATGAGGGTTGGAGGGAGAGAGGGTGTCAGCAGATGGTAGGTACTGATATTCTATATGAATCTATACTTCCGTCTTGTGCATCCCCCCCGTGTCTAAAGGCTCAGTTGGTACATCCCTCCGACAATAAAACCACCTCCACTGGGTCTTGATGTGGCACTTCCGATCGGTACCCGCGCATCAGAGTTGCCGGCCTGCTTTTGACCTAAAAAGGCTGGAAGCCCTCTGCCGTGCCACCTCGAAAAGGGCGCAGAGAACACACCCCAGCATGGCGGTCGCTGCTGCTGCCCTGTTACTGCAGGAGGAGGGAGAGACTGACGGGCGACACAAGTCTCTTGTCAAACCCAGATACAGACAAAGAAACAAACTGTACTGTTTTTTTTTTTTTTGTTGTTGTTTTTTTTTGTTTTTTTACTGTTTTTATGTCTCCTCCTCTTTTTCATCTGTCAGTGTCAGCCAGGTCCTTAGCATGAGTGAGTATGGAACACACACACATGCATTTTCACTATCTGTCACACTGTCACCCTCATGTTACACAGCATTCTCTGTGGAAATATGGTGGCTGCCGACATCGCAGTGGGGAGCATTTAGTAGAACATGACGATGTGACGATCATGTCCAGCAGATTGACACGTGTCTAAATTCTGTAGATTCATATGGGTGGGGTTTCTTGCTGTCGCGCTCACAAATTGACACACTCATCTCATTGTCTCTCAAGGCTCTCACTTTCCGAGGTACCAGTCCTCTTTGAAGGTGGCCTTGTGTCACCTTTTACTTCCTTTGAGCTTGTTTAATCTACGTCTTTTAGGGTGTTCGCTGTGTTGATAGAAAATTAGATTTTGCCAAGGATCACTAAGGTAAATTAGAAAAAAGCCTGTGCGTGGACTTAATAAATTCACAGGTCATTTTTATGCAATTTCTAAAATGATTGTGGCATTCACGACTTTTGGGTGAAAATATGTTTTAAATGCAGTTAGTCATATCTGCCGATATTACATTTATAAATGTAAAATAATTGTAGCTGAATTTGGGGACAAAGATTAAAACTACTGAATTTTAAAACAGTCTTTTACGCAGGCCGTTGGGCTGTGGATTGTGAGTAGTTTGCATGCCTGAGAGGATCCAGTATAGGGGTGGAGCCCACAAAGATTCGCATAATGCCTTTCATTTCACTGATTTGCTGAAACCAAAATGTGTGCATTTTATCTTCTGTCTAATGCCTTATATTATGTTAACATCATTATTATGGTTTAATTTTTGAAATAAATGAACGGTGAATCATTTGTCCAGTTGAACAATGACGTTGCAGGTTTCTAATAGAGAGAGAAAAATTCAGTGAAACTCATCTTGTCTTGATTTTAACTGTTTTCCCTTACCATCAAGGGGCGATCCAGGGATTAAAATGGTTACAGGAAAATTTCAATATATGTTTGGCACAAAAAGTGTCGTGTAGGCAAAGTTGTTGGCAGTACAAATGCTCTTGGCAGCAAGGCGACGGCAATAAAAGAAATCTCTAGTTGTTTTTCAGTTGATGCAAAAAAAAAAAAAAAAAAATCTGCTGAGATGACACAGCAGATTCATCTTGTTTGGCAAAATGAAACCTCGCTCTTCCGCACCCTTCAGATTTGGGAATATGATATCTGTCTGCTGTCCTTTTAGCAGTCGGTCCTGGCCAATGACGATTGCAGTTTTCCTTTCCTTGTGTAGTACACATCCAGTGTGTCTCCAACTTCCCAGTTCTCGTCTTTGTTCTAGTGCAGCTCTCTAGTGAGCATTGACCTAAGCACTCCTCTGGATAGAATAGTTAAATATAGAATTATTCTCAGCCTCTCCCAGGAACAAAAATGAGATGTAGAGAGAAAAAAGAGGGAGGGAGCATGCAAAGAGAAACCAAGGTTCTGAGAAAAGGAAGAGAACGGTTTTGGGGCCCTCCACCTTTGGTTCATTAATTTGTTTAATCATATTAAATATTTTAGCGAAAATCATTAGTACCATTCTAGGGGAACCTTTATAACACCTGGATAATGCCACCCAGAGTGCAAAATATGTTTAATTTTTAACTTTTTAAATATATCTCTAATTTGTGACAGTACATTTCTGATTTTTTTTTTTTCCCAAATAAAGCCATAAAGGATGTGATTTTTCTGCTAGGTTAGTGTTACTACTGTTACCTGAATGTTGCTCTCTGAGTACAGCGTGCACCACTGGCCCATTTATATCTGTAGCAAATTGCTGTCAACAATCAAAGGAATGAGTCTTGCTGCTGCAGGAGAAGTAGGACCCACAGTGTGTGTTCTGCATTAGCGCTAAAATAACCACCAGGTCTTTCCAAAGCCAAGGTGCACACCTGCAGCAGCCCAATAAACCCTCCACTGGTTTGTCATCCAATGGTTTGTCATCCACATTGTCATCCAATGTGGAATCATATGGAGGCTACACTGGTAACATACGCAGACTTTTCCATAAAAAGTGCTTTATTTCTTGCCATCTCTTGACAGCCTCTGTTTTTATTAAGTGAAATTTCCTTTTTCATTTAATTACTAAAGCAGCAGTCCATGCCCGCTGATATACATGGTGGATGGTACAGCAGTCACTTTATTAGCTGTTGTATTATCTTGTATTATCTATCCTGCCAACCAACAAAAGCGAAGCTTTGGAAGAGACTTTCCAACAAAAAAATTGGGATATTTAAGCTACTGACTTTTAAATGTGTTTGCGTTTTTATGCTTTGCGGTAACAGTGATGTGGTAGACTTTGCTAAATGTACAATATATTCATAAATAAAGTGCTGTTATGATGTTCATGCTATTATTATGGTAGCACAGCAGATTATTACTATTATTTAATATAGACTTTTTGGCATTTTTCTCAAAAGGTCTTTTCCACATACTGTCTTTGTGCAAGTCTCTTTTTGTTTACTCAAATTCTATAAATTTGAACGAGTTGTGGGTTAATATGGTGTGAATACTCCAGTTTTAAAGGAAAAGACCAAAGGCCGGGAGGGAGCTTCATGCTGAGGCAGCCATGTTGGGATGCCATCAAAATGGAGGCTGATCTTAAAATGGCAAAATAGCATCTGAAAAGCATAATAAGATGTAGGATATAGAATCATAGTCTGTTTTTTGTAGCATGAAGAGGGTTGCAGTGACTCAGCCTGTCTCCACACAGTTCAGCTCTGCTTTGTTTCCTTCCAAATGATGGCTCTCCCTCTGTCTCTGCTTCTGTCCACAGGGCTTTTTGAAGAACGAGAGGGACAACGCCCTCCTGTCAGCCATCGAGGAGTCTCGCCGCAGGGTCAGTGTCTGCCCGCTTACTGATTGAAAAATCAACAGATGGCTGACAAAATCTGATCTTTAATATCCAGTTTCAGGCCAGATTTAGATGGTCTATAAACATATAAATATCACATAAACATGTAATCCGTTTATCTTTTTTCTTTTTCTTTTCTCCAGCAAAGACCTTAACTAGACTTTGCACTGTGTTTTTACAATATTAGAAGAGTTTAAACACCAGTTTATGAACAGCAGCGCTTTGTGACTGTTTTTCAAAGTCATTTTTTCTTGCTTCGATCTACATGTCCTGGTGTAAACCTTGAGGGAATGGTTTGGAAACGGCTTCCCTGATGTGCAGAGTTAATAGGCCCTGCGTTTAATTAGCTGCTGTTCCTATTATCTTTCTCTGCTCCATGAGAGGGAGGAAAAAAAACTCTTGCCAGGGCGTAAAAGTAAAAGAAGCACAGTTTAAAAGAAAGTTGCTGCTGTGCACATCTTGAGAAAAATGTGGGTTTTTTCATTGTTAAATGCTAGGTTTTTTTTTTTTTTTTGCTCCCACTGTCCAAACTGTCTGCTTCAGTTACTGTTTCACATTCATATGAAGTGAAATTTAAAGTTGTAATTTTCATAACAGTATTTTGAGTTGCATCCTAATGATCTATAGAAATGTATTTGTAATACAATTTCAGTGTTATTAAAGATTTGTAATTATTAAGCGATATAGACACTGAATGGCACCATTTACTGCTAATGGTGGTTTAGCCTGAGGACTTTTCTAATAAATACCTCAGATTCATATCCTTTTTTATTTGTAGTCTATGGGTGCCAGAGATCAACAGATGATTTTTTTTTTTTTTCTTGCCGAATTTAATGAATGTCAGCTGTAGTTGTCTCTTGAATCTAACTTTGTATCTCCCTGAGCTGGAGGTCAGAAGATTCAATTATCTGATGTCCCCATTACCTTCCTGCTTGTCTCTGCGGAGAGTTAAAATAGACGGCGACTGTGAAAGCCTTGATTCAGATCTGCTGCTGAGGATAATGCGCATGGATGATTCTATGCGATTCCAGTGAATTTTCCTGCTTCAGTGGCTTCTGAACTCTTCATTATATAGTAATTTGTTCCATTTTGTAGTCTTCTGAGCCCCATCTGCTGCCATTGGATGATGACAGTGTCTGGATAAATCCCGTAGATCAGTGTTTCTCAAACTTTTTCAGACCAAGGGCCACTGAACCCATAAATAAACACTCGCAGACCACCTGACTCTAAATAGCCCCCAAAACAATATGCTAACAATCAGATGCATCAGGAAATATACAATGAATTCTTTAAATCGTGGAAGTTCAAGAAACACTGATTTTACACTGAATTTTAAGTGATTTATTACTTGTCACCTCGCGGACCACTCTTTGAGAAACACTGCCATAGATTCAACTCCTCAGAATTGCAATGCGCATTTATTGCAATGCGCAGTCATTTATTGAAAACGATTGGGTTCTGTTCAGACCTTCCTCTTGGCCGAAGAGTATCACCGCGAGTCCATGCTGGTCCAGTGGGAGCAGGTGAAGCAGAGGGTGTTGCACACGCTTCTTGGAGCCGGAGAGGACGCTCTGGACTTAACTGAAGATTTAGAGGTACAGAACTCACTAGCAGACACTGTTTGATATTTTAAAATTTGTTTTGAATCCAATCAGTCCCTAAATTGGCATTTTGAAGTTGTGCATTTTGCACAAAATTCTCATATTATTATTATTATGCTTCTATATTTAACTTGTCCCCATGCCTAGTTGAAGACTTTCATTGCTCTTGTGTGGGCTAATCCCAGCATGCATTTGGGCAACAACACAGGAAACACTGAACCACCTCAATCCTTTGTCCTCCTAGAAATATTCCTAATATTTCAATATAGCTAAAAATGGCTAAATATGCAAATAATCTGTTGTCTTTATTTTAGCCCAGCTTTGTGAGTGCGGTTACAGCTCCAGGGAGAAGTTCCCTGGACAGCGTGGAGGTGGCTTATGGACGCCAGGTTAGTAATAATTGTATAAAATGTTACATTAAAACGTTTGGCGCATGACATTTATTGCGGTGTATGAAATTAGTCACATTTTCAGGCAAATGTGTGGGATTTTTCAAGTGTATCTGCACTGAGGCGCCAGTCTGCACTGAGCTGCAATGCTCAGTTAAAATGGGGTCACAGAACAACAGGAAGTGGCAGACATCAACCATATTGATTGCCTGGGCAATCGACAGGGCTTTCCGTGTTGTTTCTCTCCCTCTTTTACCCTGCTCCTGGCTCAGCCCTCCTCTCATCCTGCCTGAGCTTGTCTTTCTCTGTATCTGAACCGCTGCGTGAAGTAGCACTTTACCTCCAACCATGTGTCGTCACATTGCCTGCGGCGTCATTTGTCTCGTTTTTGTCATCCTTTTTGACGATCTTTTAAATGTTTTGATTATTTTTATCTTATTTATCCTTGTGAACCATTTCACCCGATGGGCATAGCGTTTGTTTTATGTTCAGTCATGTCAGGAATGCGTTCAGTTTATCAATTTTACATTTTTGCTGCTTGTTTTCCTCCTGACTTTGTCACCTTCCTCTGCTTCAGATTTACATTTTCAATGAGAAAATCGTAAATGGGCACATTCAGCCTAATCTGGGAGACTTATGTGCTTCAGTAGCAGAAAGCCTTGATGACAAGGTAAGAACATCTCATGCTTTACATCAACCACCATCTTTAAATGAGCTATTTTAAGTCTTAGTTGCTCGTCTACAAAAGCGCCTTTTCTCTTAAATGTGTCTTTTTGTCAGAATGTGTCAGACATGTGGCTGATGGTGAAGCAGATGACAGATGTGTTGCTGGTTCCAGCCAAAGACACGCTCAAAAGTCGCACTTCTGTCGAAATGCAAATGGCCTTTGTTCGGCAAGCACTGAGCTGCCTTGAGAACAGGTGACTGTGCTTAGTTGGCTATTTTTGGAGTTTTAAGGATGTCTGCATATCAGTGGATTCCAGACGAAGGTACATTTCAGCTCAGATGCAGCATCAGATTCAAAGTGAAGGCGCCTGTCTCTGTTCTCAGTTATAAAAACTACACCATGGTCACCGTCTTTGGGAACCTCCATCAGGCCCAACTAGGAGGCGTGCCCGGGACATACCAACTCGTCCGGAGTTTCCTCAACATTAAACTGCCGGGACCGCTGCCTGGCATGCAGGTAATGCTGATTTATATAACGGAAGCGGCAACCACGTACTAGTGCGCTGATATTTTTGGCCAGGGACTAGGCTTGATTCCATTTTTAGCCTCAGTTGGAGGTTAATAGGTGTAGTCTTGACTTCTGCACTTCTACTGTAACCCTAATTTACCGTGTGGGAATATGTGCCAGTTAATCAAAGGAGGCACGCTGATTGGCTTTCAAGCTTTAGTGTATCATAGCACAAGAGGAGAAATATTAATTAAATACAGTACTACTCGTAAAATTAGAATATCGTGTCAAAGTTGTTTTATTCAGGCAATCCAACATAAAAGGTGAAACCAATACATTTTATAGACTCATTACAGATGCAATATTTACTTTCAGAGGCCTGACATTTTTGTATTTAAAATTCTTTTTTTTATTGATTCCAAGCAATATTCTAATTTTCTAAGTTTTTTCTGAGTTCTAATTTGAGGTTTTCTGAAGCTGCAAGTCCTGATCAGCAAAATCAAAACAAATAAAAGCTTGAAATATATTGATTCGCATACTATTTGTCTATGTAATATGTACATTTCACCTTTAAAGTTACAGAAATGCATGCACTTTTTCAGGATATTCTAATTTTCCAAGTAGTACTGTAGCTGTCAACAAGAACAGTGCTGACACATCCAATGTTAACATCCTTTGATCTTCCAGGTTTCAGGAGACACAGTCTACTAATCTCCGATAATTATTTATAAAGGAGAATAGTTTTTACAATTTACTTTAATTGTGTTGATTTCGGCTTGTACGGGCATGGATGATTAACAGAGCGATGAACGATGGCTCCATTGTGACATTTAATATCTGTGTTGGTAACAGGATGGTGAGATAGAGGGCCACCCAGTGTGGGCGGTGATCTATTATTGCCTGCGGTGTGGAGATCTGAACGCAGCCATGCAGGTTGTAAACAGGGTGCAGCATCAGCTTGGAGATTTTAAGACCTGGTTTCAGGAGTACATGAACAGTCCCACCCCGGACAGACGGTAAGAAGACCTCCAGTCCGTGTCTATTTAGCGAAAGTTGTGTTCTCATAATATTAAAGTTTTCTCCTGGGCCCCGCGCTGTAGACTTTCACCTAATTCCGAAAACAAACTTCGTCTTCACTACCGCCGTGTACTGAGGAACAGCGCTGACCCATATAAGAGAGCCGTCTACTGTCTGATCGGGAAATGTGACATCAGCGATAATCATGGAGAAATAGCAGACAAGACCGAAGACTACCTCTGGCTGAAGGTACACTGTAGACCCCCTGGGCGGTTTTAAGGTCCTGCTTTGTGCGATGATGAAAGTAAGTTCCTCTCTTGAATTTATGTGATTATTGTTTTGTCTGCGTAGTTGAACCAGGTGTGTTTCGATGATGATGGCAGCAGTTCTCCTCAGGACAGGATGACGCTGCCCCAGCTGCAGAAACAGCTGCTGGAGGACTATGGTATGTAGTTGGGTTTCTATTTTAGACAAAGACATGTTGGCAAATACCCCCTATTCGTCTCTGTTCTTTATCGTTTTCCCCTTAGTGGACAGTTGTTCTAGAGCAGTGTTTCTCAAGCTTTTTCGGACCAAGGACCACTAACCCATAAACAAACACTCGCGGACCACCTGACTCTAAATAGCCCCCAAAACAATATACTAAGTAACGATCAGGTGCTGGTATGACGGATACATCAGGAAATATACAATAAAATGAATTATTTAAATCTTGGGAGTTCAAGAAAAACTGATTTTACACTGAATTTTAAATATTGAAATGTAAAATTTTAAAACGTGATTTGTTACGTGTCACCTGGCGGACCACTAGGGGTCGCCCAGGGACCACCGCGGACCACTCTGAGGAACAATGTTGTATAGGATGCATGGGTGTATTAAAAATAACCAGTTTTATACATTGATTATAGATTATTGCAACTACTGGTGTATTTTATTTATTATATCGCATTTTTATTTATAATTTGGCTTAGTTATAACTGCATTGATTGCGAAAAATAAATGATAATACCAATATACCTATTTCTCTTTAACCATTTTACTGTTTTCATTCCATCATCTTTGAATGAGCAAAACATCCAACTGCAGAAGACAGATTTCATCTGCTTTTCATAAAGTTATTGGACCTGTTATTCTTTTCTTCTTCTGCCTGAGACTAGCCCTTCACCCTGATCAATAAGAAGGGGCTGAGTTTCTAGCCAGGCTCATTTCAGTGAAAACGACCCTCTTAAACAGCTCATGCACCCTGTTAAACAAAAAGAGGCCCTTAAGGGCATTAGGTCTACACACCCACAGATTTAGAAATTAGTTTTACAGTGTGCTCTCCAGGGTGCTGCCTTCTCCAAGGACCCATTCTGCTTTTGTCTGATAAGGCTGCACTCTTTTCCTCACTCTGCAACCCTCTGTTCATTGGGAAGAACAAGCCCCAAGCCTTCCTCTGTCTCTCCCCATCTCCCCCAGTCGTCAGACATAACGACGTCCTCCATCTTCTTTCACAGCAGGTGGTGCAGTCCAAAGCCTCCCTACGTTTCTCGCCAACACTTTCAGTACTAGCCAGCATCAATTTTCTGCTGTTTGTTTCTTTTTTTCTCCTAAAAACACTGTATATTTCATTGATTCTCCTCTTTCATGCCCTCTCTTCACATGTGCATTTGCTTTCTTTTATTCCTTCCTCGCACAAGCTGCTGCTGCAGCAGCCCACACTCTTTTTCCCTCCTCCTTCATCCCTCTCCTCTTCATCACTCTTTTCCTCCCTCTTCATCTCTCATGTGCCATTGCTTTTGAACTAAAGTGCTGTAAGTCTGTGATAAGAATATGAAATGGCTGACATGGTCCAGCCTGTTTTACTGCTCAAACTTTCAGCCAGCCAGAGGATTAAGGATTCTAATTAAAAAGTAAACTTGATGACTAAGTGCCTGGGCTTTACAAAATGTTTTCAGATTGTTTTGTGTTAGTTTAAGGCAGTGTTTCTCAAGCTTTTTCAGACCAAGGACCACTGAACCCATAAACAAACACTCGCGGACCACCTGACTCTAAATAGCCCCCAAAACAATATACTAAGTAACGATCAGGTGCTGGTATGACTGATGCATCAGGAAATATACAATAAAGTGAATTCTTTAAATCTTGAGTTGAAGAAACACTGATTTTACACTGAATTTTAAATATTGAAATTTAAAATTTTAAAATGTGATTTATTACGTGTCACCTGGTAGACCACTAGGGGTCGCCTCATTTGACAAACACTGGTTTAAGGCACCTGTCACATGGCATCCTCAGAGCTGAGCCAATTAGTTTATAAAGGCAATAAAAGAAATTAATAATGTGATAACAGTCACTTAATTGAATTGTGCTTTCATTTGTGGGTTTTTTTTTTTTTTTTTTTTTTTTTTTCCCTTTGCACCCAGCAAATCCTCCATGTTTCTGACTGATGTTAAAGATGGGTGATAGTTACTGAGCAAAATGACCTGAAAATAATCTCCTGACAGGTGTGGGACCCTGTCCCCTTTGGCATCAAGCACGACTTAAAGACCTATAGAATGATGTGAATTTTTTTTTAATAATGACAGTTCTCTTCGTCTGCCTCCCGACAGGAGAGTCCCACTTTTTGGCCAGCCAGCAGCCCTTCCTGTATTTCCAGGTTTTGTTCCTGACGGCTCAGTTCGAGGCGGCGCTGGCCTTCTTGTTTCGCGTGGAGCGACTTCGGAGTCATGCCGTCCACGTGGCCTTGGTGCTGTACGAGCTGCGGCTGCTGTTGAAGTCGTCTGGCCAAAGCGCACAGCTGTGTGAGTGGAATACAGGTCTTTTTTGTTTTTTTTGTTTTTTTTAAGGGTGATGCCCAAAATTTGAGGTTAGTTTTTGTTCTCTTCAGTGAGCCAGGAGCCCGGTGACCCTCCCATGGTTCGCCGCCTCAATTTCATCCGCCTGCTCATGTTATACACTCGCAAGTTTGAGTCCACAGATCCACGCGAAGCCCTGCAATACTTCTACTTCCTACGGTGTGTACATCTGTGCGCTGACACTGCGGTTACTAAGGGCTGGACGTTGATGCGTCACACGTTGTGTTTAAAGTCAACTATGGCTCGCCTCTTGTCATTTTATTATGAATGACTCCGTCTGTAATTTCCACTGTTGTGCAGCAACGAGAAAGACAGCCAGGGAGAAAACATGTTCATGCGCTGTGTCAGTGAACTCGTTATTGAGAGCCGAGAGGTGAGTGATGCATATTC
The DNA here is from genome assembly GCA_015343265.1 of Pao palembangensis. Lineage (NCBI taxonomy): Eukaryota > Metazoa > Chordata > Actinopteri > Tetraodontiformes > Tetraodontidae > Pao > Pao palembangensis. The sequence goes on from CM027092.1 coordinate 2,856,729, forward strand.
GTTTATTAGAAAACATCTGTTTGGACGATTCATTGGAATGAAATATTATATTTGGTGTATTTCATAGCTGTTGTCTTGTAATAAAATATACAGCTCTGGAGAAAATTAAGAGACCACTGCAAAATTATCACTTTTCTGATTTTCAATATTTATAGGTATGTGTTTGAGTAAAACAAACATTTTAGGTTCGTTCTTTAAACTACTGCCAACATTTCTTCCAAATTCCAAAAAAAAAGTAAACAGTAGAGATGCTGATTTCAGAAAAAATTGAAGTGGTCTCTTAATTTTTCCAGAGCTGTAAATGTAAATATATAAAATACCACATAAATGTTTGATTTTGTAATTCTTTTGTTTTGGGTTGGCTTTTTTATAGTTTGACATGCTTCTGGGGAGATTGGAGAAGGATGGCAGTAGGAAGGTAGGAACATGTTTAGTGTGTATCCTTTCATCACTTCCCTCACCTGATCCTGTGTCTGTTCTTATGTTTTACGATGCAAAAGCAGGTTCCTCACATTATTCAGTGCCACCTATATGTGGACAATTACTTCTGCCCTCTGCTCCATTTCGCACTGTAATCTTCTCTCCTTCAGCCCGGAGTCATAGATAAATTTGCTGGCGACACCAGAGCTATAATCAGTAAAGTGGCTCTAGAAGCTGAGAACAAAGGCTTGTTTGAAGAGGCCGTCAGACTGTACGAGCTTGCAAAGGTGAACAGACCTTTTCCTCCATTATTGCTGAACTTGTATCCTCTACTTTATAAAAGAACTTACTGCCATCATCCTTATTGCTTCTGCGTAGAACCCAGATAAGGTCTTGGAGTTGATGAACAGGCTCCTGAGTCCAGTCATTGCACAAGTCAGCGCCCCTCAGTCCAACAAGGAGAGGCTAAAAAACACTGCAGTGGCTATAGCGGAGCGGTAATGGCAGACAGAAACACACACACACACACACATACACACATGGGCCCTCATTTAGCAACAGTACGTACAGCAGAAAACTGCGCACGGCCATTTCCAGGCGAGGCTCGGCATTTATCAATCTGGACGTGAGCGTACGAGCCGCTCAGATCCCACGTCAGGTCTGACATCGTCGACGCAAGTTAGTCGGTGTGGATTGGTGGTGCAGCACAGCGAAATCTTTAAAAATGGAAAAATAACGATTAAACAAACCTCAAACTGGCAGCCACATATTCCCACAGATTCAAACGTAAACAAATATTGAATAAATAAATGTTTTTTACAGAAGCGTTTTGATCAAATATAACCCGTTTTTTTTCTGAGAAGAAATGGCTGGGATCAGCCATATTCATGGCATGTGTGATAATTTTCATTATCACACATGCGTCCTTTCCTACCATGACTCCTGCGCTCAGATCTGCGCACGTTTCTACACAAGCTTGAAAAATAAGGGCCGTTGTGCTGTTGTTGCAGTAATGTCAGGCGCTCAAACTCCACAATGAAGACCAAATGACTCATTCCCTTCCTGCAGGTATCGCTGTCAGGGAATAACAGCAGAGAAGTCCATCGATAGCACTTTCTACCTGCTCCTGGACCTGATGACTTTCTTCGACGAGTACCACGCAAGCCACGTGGACAGAGCGTACGACGTGAGTGCCGCTGCGACAGAAGTCACGTGTCACATACAGTGCAGGAAACGATTGCTGCGAAGAAAAGAGTCACAAAAACGCAGAGACATGTCCTTGAAGGAAACGCCGTCTCTCTGTGTGTCTTTCAGGTGATGGAGCGTTTAAAGCTGCTCCCGCTCAGCCAGGACAGCGTAGAGGAGAGAGTTGCTGCTTTCAGGAACTTCAGCGACGAGGTGGGATTAACGTTCCAACGCTCGCAAGATGCGTTCGCAGAACAGGCAGTATTATGCTTTCGCTCTTGCAGTTTCACCTTCGTTACATATTCTCTGCATCGCGCAGGTACGACACAACCTGTCTGAAGTGCTGCTGGCCACCATGAACATCCTGTTCACGCAGCACAAGCGCTTGAAGGGGGTGCCCGCCGGCACGCCAGGACGGTCGCAGAGGAACCTGGAGGACAAAGACATGGTGAGAAGAGTGCAAGGGTAGAGGGAGGATGATAATGCCTTTATTTCAAATAGCACATTTAAAAACCAGACTTTACAAAGTCCTGTAAGATAACAGAACAGGATGCAGGCAAGAACAACTGGGTTTACAGGAAGGAGACAAGTAACCTGTAAAATTAAAAACAAACACAGGTTTTTAACTTGCTTTTTAATTAGTTTAATTCAATTCCCACACAATGTTTTTTAGTGTGAACAACATGACTTCAGTGATTTATGGTGTCTAGCAAGGATTATTTTTAATAATTTACTGATTTATGTTTTCAATAGGTTTTATTTTGTTTTTGTTTTTTTTTGGATTTATTCTGTGTAGACTTTTCCTTAATTCTCATATCTGTAATCCCTATTTACTTACTCTTTGTACAATATTTTAATTAGAATTAGCATTAAAAAGTCACATTATTTTCTTTAAAGATATCTCCTGTACTTTGGTACGGATTAGCTGTAATCTCTGATAAGAAATGTTGTGACCATGCATATTAATTATATATATATATATATATATTTTAAAACCTAAGTAATGTATACTATATTTAAATGAAATTAGCTTTTTTGGGCACCTTATGTTTACTCTATGCTTTTGTTACGTATATAAGAGATTATGTACAGCTATTAAATATAATATTAGAAAATATTTGGTTAAAATATTGTGAACACACCTATAGTCTGATACTTGCATAAATACAGCACCTCCTCTGGTTTGTCTCCGTGGAAACATTTCACAGATGCCTCCTCTGACAGCAGCCATCTGCTAACGTTCTACCTGCACTCTTTTTTTTTTTTGTTTTTTTTTTACCTCCAAATAGCAGCTCCGAAGTCAGGCCAGAGCTCTGATCACCTTCGCCGGTATGATCCCGTATAACATGGCTGGAGACACCAACGCCAGGCTGGTGCAGATGGAATTACTGATGAACTGAGAAGCTCCAACACACACAACACACACACACACACACACACAACTTCCTCCTCTGTTGTGGATACAACTCATGATGACAGATGCGCCCTTTTATCATTTATGTCCCTTTCTTTCATCGTCCACCTGTTTTTTTGTCCTCCATTTGTTGTTTCATATTTGTATTGTTGATGATTTGGAATAAAAAAAAAACACTTTTCAGTTGTCCTTTTTGCTAAGCCCTTTATTTTTATGAAGCAGTCTCATTGTGTTTTATGCTTATTTGTTTGCATGTACAGAACAATCATGTTTTTTTTTAAAGTGAACATTCCAACATGGCATCATAACAACATAACAAAATCCATATTTATTTGGAGAAAATGATTATTTTAATCACTTTCCCTCATCTGAACTGAAAGAGAAAATTCACTGCAGCTTTTCAGGTTTTCACTCGACGCTGACCACATCAAACTCGTTGACGTCGACTCGAGGGTAAATCATATCCTGTTGAGGCTCCAGTTTCCGATCTTTAACCAACATAAGCCGGTTACTATCTGCAAGTCCTCATCTTGACTTCCTGTAATTGTGACACTCCTGTCCCCTGGCTGGGCTGCCCCTATCTCATCCACATAACTGGAGGCATGTCCTGGTAACTTATTTCTTCTCTAAGAAAACCACATTGCAGCAGATCTGACTTCCTCCAAGGCGCTTTTTCACCAGACGCATGCAGGTCTTTGGAGACGGGCAGCCATTCTCCCCTGGTGTTGGAGCCCACACTCTGCCCCCCAGTCTGGCCCGAGAGGACACAGATGGACACTCATTCTGTCTTGGCTGTTCCACATAACTGCAGAGATGTTTGAGTTCATCCTCGGCCACAGAAGGAATCCAGCCAAGATCCCCCCCCTTTCAGGGTTGAGATCAGGCCTCCAGGCTTCGCCAGATCCGTCTGTACGTCTCAGTGTTCTTGCTCTACGTCGTGTGTGTTTGCAGCAAGAGAAGATGTGCCTGTCAGGTGTGTGTGCTGCAGCTGGTGTTGTGAATCAGGCCGATGACAGACACCTCCTATAAGCCGGCTATTTCACAACACCAGGGTGGCACCGTACCACTGCCGACGAGGCTGAGGAGACGGTGCTGCTGAGGGCGATGAAGACTTCATACGGTGGACTGAACAGTTAGTCCCCAGCACCAATGTACGCTCATTTAGGCCATCATCAGGGTCAGTTTAGTCGTTCACCATGAATGAGCACCGCATGTATGCAGGAATACTTGCAGACAAATTCTGTTATTCTGAATTAGTTAAATTAAAGGAAATTTAATCTTTTATTATAGTTCTGCTGTCATTACAGTTTGCACTGTCCTATCACATTATTTGTATATTCTTGTAAGTGAAGCACCTTTTAAAATGTATTAAAGTCTGATTATATCCTTTGTAAGACTATTTGTTTTTTTTGTTTTTGCTTAAATGGGGCACATGTTGGTCTGTTATCATAATCCACAGTATCTGCAGTAAAAAAAAAAAAATTTGTTTAAGCATTGTGGTTTAATTCTAAAATTATAATGGAAATATCTCAATACATGAGATTTAAACAGCCCCTCCAACTGCAAAAATAAGCAGTCTGCCTCATCTTTAATTCCTGTTTTCACAGACAGCTTTTTCAAACGATTACAGACAACCAAAAGCAGAAATGGGTTGGTGGCAAAAAATCTATATCTTTTTATAAATGAGACTAATAAAATGTCAGTTATCACACTGGTCCTGCGAGGTTCTACCAGAGAAACTGTGGTACCGACCAGGCTGTTTTCCTCATGAACATTTCCTTATTCTGGCTGTGATCTGTCCTATCAAAAACAGATGGTCCTCACCCAAATATTCGAGAACATGGTGTCTGGCCTCGGGGTGCGCTGTGCCCATACTGCAGGAAAAGCACTGACCCAGTTAAGACTCTCCACTGAGACACCATAGTTTATAAAGATCCTGGAAGAAAAGAAGGAAAGAATGAATTAATGCGCATATTCTAATCATTCACCTGGAGTAAGAAGAAAAAGAAGCATTTAAATGTACTTTCAACCTACGTCTGTGTAGGCTTGTCAGTCATACAGGTCAGGGTCGCACTACAGCCACAGCACCAGCTACAGAAAGAAACTGATTAATCATAAGGAGAAATCACTGTGCATGAAGAGTGCCCTACTCTAGCCAGCTCATCAGGCCAAGGCTCAGATGGATGGCTGCATTTAAAGCAGAAGGGATACTCTTTTAAGATACAATTCTAAATAAAGATTCAGATGATTTAATTGGGAAAGTCATTATTTCAAACTGGATCCAATCAGCTTATCTCACATTCATAATTAAACCATGTGACTCAATAGAATGGGGGCAGCCGTGGGTCAACAGCCTAGTTGCCTTCAACGAGATCTTTTAAAACTACATTAGAAATAATAATTAGTGAAGTTAAAATCCCAACGAACCCACTCAACCAATGTTGTGGTACAATACTGACATCTAGCGGATACTAATTGACACTACAATACGAAACAATGTATAATATCTAAATAAATAGATTTTTTTTAATGATCATTGTTAAACAATAATGATAAAAGAATGACACAAAAAACCAAGATTTTCAAAGTTTCAACTAAAATATGTTGATGTAATATGATAGTACGATACGATAGTAATTTGATTTGGAGTTTATTAAAAGTCAATTTAATGGATATAGAAGCTTCAGTTTACTTGTTTTAAACAGTGAATAAAGTTCTAAAAAATAGACTGTTATTCAGATTAAAAAATTGTATACCTATATATAAAATTCATGCATGTGACTATTACAGGACTGTTTAAAGAGACAAACCAGCAGGTGCTGATGATTAGGCAGCAGCAGGTGTTGAAAACGACTACAAACCCAAACGACACCTTGTTTTACTGAAACTCGCGTTTACAAAACGATATTTAATAATTGTTCACGTTTTATTTCAAACTCATACAGCGATGCTCTTTATCGCCGTGAAGGTGAGTGTGAATAAGTTAAGCTGAAGTTAAGCTAACGAGCGATTAGCTGCGCTAATTTAGCCACGCTGAGAGCTACAAATTTAAATGTCCTTTGTTCCAAATTACAGAAAAGTGTGCTGCTGGTTTTGTTCCTGGGCTTTGTGTACCACTGTGTGGAAGGTAAATCTCCGATATTAATATTAAATAATGTTTACTGAATGTAGCTGGACAGAAATAAAAGCTGCTTTTATTTTGTAGGAACATGCAGCGTGCAGAACTGTACCGACAGCAGCAGATGTGTTCTTTCCAAAGACCAAAGAAGCTGCAAGTGCATTACTGGATATTATGGTGACCACTGTGATAAAAGTAGGTTTTAGGTCTATGTTTTTATTTTATTTTTTTTAATGGATAGAATACTGAGGTCCAGGCTGAAGCAAAACGCAGCATGCAAAAAAGTTTGGGGTCCGGAAACGCAGGATCCTCAATATCCTATCATTTCAAGTTAACAATAAAATTGATCATGACAACTTAAACCCTTTTTCCAACAGCTTTTAAACATCTGTTCTGTCATGTTTTCTGTCATTAGTCCAGTAGACTACGCCATGGAAGCATTTTGCAGTGTGTTGCATTTCCATCTGCTCCCTGCCAGTGCTTTATTTTCCTCAGATGCAGACATCCAAGTTCTGTGCAGCCCTAGCGTCATTGGAATCAGAGCAAAGGAGGATTTCTTCATATATCACAATGTGTCTCTGGAGCGTCTGCACCTGCCCAACTCCACCTGTCGCGCTCTGAAAACCATCGTCAAAAACGTGACGTATTACGCTTCCAGGATATCTAAAGAAAACTATTTAACCTGCGGAGGAAGGCCACTGGAGGTACAGCGAAACAAAACCACAAGTGGCTTCACAAAGGTTCCGCTGATTTAACGTTTGTGTTCTCCTCCGCAGAAAAACATCACCCACATCACATACTCGCTCAGCCTCGTGGCCAACCCCCAGGTTTACGGGAATATAATCAGAAATCCAGTGATCAGACTGGATTACAAATGTGTCTTTCCATATATTAGGAAAGTCAGCCTGCCTTTTGCAATCATCCCGTACTCCATGTAAGCGGAAAATGTTATGAAACCTCAACATGGTTCTAAATGATATTAAACATAGCTGTGGTGATTGCACGGAGGGTTAATATAGTTTAATCAGTGCTGAAAAACTGGTATTTAATGGTTTGAAAGGTTTGCCTCTAGGGTTTATATCCTTGCTTTAACTGTTCTAGATTATTAAAAACAAACACTTTTATTTAACCTTTCTGAAATCATTAGAGTACAGAACAAACATAATTCCAGTTGTCTCCTGTCGTCGTGGCCAGCGAGACGATGGTGCGCGTGGACGATCTCGACGCAGAGATCCAGATGATGCTGTACACCGACCACACCTATTTGGAGGCGTACCGCAGCGCTCCCTCCATCGAACTCAGAAGCAAAGTATGTCCACACATTTCCAGCCCTTTCCAGAACCCAACGTGAGCGTGTTTTTTTTTTTTTTTTGTCTTGAAATGATGGTAAAACTGGGCGCAGGTGTACGTGGAGGTGAAGGTCACGGAGCCTGAAGACTTCTTCCTGCTGCAGCTCAATAAGTGTTGGGCCACACAGACGCCACAGCCAAACACCACAGAGGGCTCCTATCACGTCCTGCTCCAGAACGGGTCAGAATGGCTCCCTCTCGGCTCAATTTTAGCCCCGCTGGCGCTCAGCATCTTCTGTTTTCCACATGTGCGTCCAGGTGCGCGGACGACCACACGGTTTCCTTTCACCACGACGACACCGGACAGTTCGGCCGCAACGGAGAAAGTTCCGCCGTTCGCTACAGCTTTGAGATGTTTCGCTTCACAACGGAACCTCTGGAGCTGTATTTGCACTGTACCGTGCAGCTGTGTGCACCAGACGAGCCCGAGTCCTGCAAACCCGTGAGCTCCATTCACTGCTCCTGACACGAGTCTCGTCACCGAGAAAACATTCAGCTATTCCGCTTTTGATCAGACATTTGACCAATTTAGACTCTATGCCACCTGTTTTCTCCCTATATTTTAATATATTTTGGGTCAATATATATATATTTTTTTCTGGAACTAAATCCTTAAAGATTCAGCATTTAGTTGTTTTGCCCTTTTTTGTCTGTTTTCTGTCCAGAACTGCAATTCCATCAGTAAGAGAGAAGCAGTAAGAGCCAAACCCACCGAGGGTCTCCTGACGTACGGACCTATCAAGGTCAACATGCCAGAGATGCCTCAGTCCAGTAAGCTCCGCTGTCTTCAAGGCTGTTTCAGGAAACCGCTTCAGCAAATCAAACTGTAATAGATTGTCCAGATCATTGCATCTGGAGTGTAGAGGTTACAGAATCTCTTAATTTACTTTTATCCCCTATTAAAACTGGTCATTAAAAGATCTGAGCTATATGCTAATTGTTGTTGTAATTAATGCCCTGTAGGTCATAAGTTTTAAAAATGCTGCAATAGCAGAAATTCAGTGCGCATGTATGCTAATTGGCATTGTGTGTAAATTCCTCGTGTGTTTAACGAGAATTCCTGGTAACCTGCTCTTCAGACATGTGGATGACCGTGGTGCTGCCTGTTGCTGCTATTTGGACGGTGGGCTGCTTCTTCCTCATCCTCATCGCTGTGGCCAAAGGAGGCAGCAGAAGGCTGCAGACAAAAACCCCAGAAAGCTGATGATGACGACACTGCAGTTGGCAGCTTATAATAAAAAAGTTGAAAATTATGCTCGCATTTTGGTTTTTAACTGGACAAATGTCTGTGTAGATTCTCACTCATCCAGGTCATGGTTATCCAAAGTAGATCTCTCTGTGTCAACTGGACTGAAAGGTTTCCTTGAAAACGTTTCGCCCTCTCTCCAGAGAGCTTCTTCAGTTCTAAGTTTGCTGGGGCAGAGCTTGAAAACTGAACTGAAGAAGCTCTCTGGAGAGAGGGCGAAACGTTTTCAAGGAAACCTTTCAGTCCAGTTGACACAGAGAGATCTACTTTGGATAACTGGACAAATATTCACCAAGGTTCAGATTAATTTTCCTCTTAAAAGTTACAGCTACAGTTGGTTATAAGAGAATTCAGTTTAGGGGAAGTTTAACCAAGGAAATGATGTGGAGTATTTCCAGGGACCTTTTTAAAGGGAGAAATTCTATTTTTTTTTTTTTTTTTTTTTTTTTTTTTAAATCCTGGGTCAGGCATGAACAACCTTCGCTGTAGTATCCCTGAACCGACGGCGGGTGGCGCACTGGCCAGTGTGCTGTGGGTCAGTCCAGGGGGGTGCGCTAGTTTTTAACCCTCTCAAATCAAACCTTTTAGCAGACGTGTGCGGTGCACCCTCGGCCAGTTTTCGAGACCGAAGAAGAAATGATCAGCTGAACGGTCTCGAAGTCTGAGCTCTGCTTTTGGTGGCCATTTCCAGTCCCTGAACTGGGACCTCTGGAGTGCGGGGGCTCATCGGCTCCGCAGGCTCGGGACTTGTTGCAGGACGTGTCGGTGCTCGTTAGACCGCCATTCTTACTGATTAAAAATGGTGAATTAGCAGCGAAACTGCTTTAATCGGTCAGATTACATTTATCAGAAATGGATCGGTGAAAGTTGGATTTTTTTCCCCCCCGGCGGGATTTCACTGTCACTCTGTTTCCGCAAAATACTTGTTGATTTCTGAAACGTGAAACTCCAAAATGCCAAGAGCGCACTTCTTTGCAGAGCCTCGCAGTTTGACGTGAGGAGCAGAATCAGCCTTTTCCTTTGGACTTTTTCTTTTTTCCTGGACTTTTTTTTTTTTTTTTTAACTTCATCACTCCGGGCGTCGGTGGGTCCATCCGGGGAGCCATCCGAGGCAGCACACGGTGCAGAAGATGGCACCCAGACGATCCCGGACTCGGACCATCCTCATGTTGTTGTCCATCTTATCCTCCATCGTGTGCATCCCGGCCACACACGCACCAAAGGAGGGTGGCTTCAATGCGGAGGTACACTAACACTATAACTAAAGCAAATGTTTTCATTTGTTCTGCGCGCTGTTTCGCAAAAAACAGAGTTCATCATAAGCAAAGTGAAAGTCTAAATCTTCACTGTTTTGATTAGGCTTTAAACACCTGGAGCGCTGCCCCTCTGACGTCATGCGACCTTTTCACCTTTTACCAGAATAACTGCGTGTGGCACGCACGCGTTTTTTCTATTAACACGAGCAAGAATATAAACAAGCTCCTCAATCTAAAGCTCAGCCGCACACACATATGTGACAAGTTTGCCCACGCAGTCTGCGTCAGAGTTTTTGCGTTTAAAATATATTTTCCTTGGTGATAAATATGGATAAAAGTATTATAACTTTATACAGGAGTGAAACCGGATAACACGAGTCAGCACCTGCACAGCCAGTTATGATCAGAATTCCTGGAATTCCTCCTGATTTCAGTTCATCAAATAAAAGCCAGATTTCAATTTTTTTTTTTTTTTTTTTTTTTGGGGGGTGGGGGGGCGACACATTTTAGTGTTTTTCTAGATAAAAATGCAGATGCCAGCTTTATTTAATTACTGCCAAACCAGGAACATCCATGTTGTTTATTAACGGAGATCAGTTAGGCTCACAATAACGTACGAGTCCCGTGGTGTTACTGGCTGCTTGGGGGAGGTTGTTTTTCGGCTGTTTTATCAAGGTTCTTTGAAGGGCAAAGCGTCCTTCCTGATTACGTGGCTCTGAGTCTGCAGGCTCGCTCGACTGTCGGTGTCCCTCAAACAAAGAGTGAAGTTAGTGATACTGTCAGTTAGTGATACTGTCAGCCAGATGTTCTTTACCATCATCCTCCAGAAGTTATACAACTGTGGCGTTTGAGTGCCGGAGTTGGGTTTCTCCTCTCTCCTCCTGATCCCGAGTGTCACTGAGGAGGAAGGAGAAATCGGGAATGTGGTAATGCCAGCGTAAAGCATCTGGTTTCTATCTCTGCTTTCCTCTTAAACTGCTCACGCTGTCCACCCGGTAGAGCAGGGGTCGGCAACCCAAAATGTTCAAAGATCCATACTGGACCAAAAAACCACAAAACAAATCTGCCTGGAGCCGCAAAAAATTCAAAGCCTTGTTTAAGCCGAATATGAAGGCAACCCTGGCTGTACGTGTATATTAGCCTACTATCAAAATGACTAAGCAGGCTACAGATACATAATGAGCGTTCATGATTAAATGTTTATTTTCCCTGCTGCGCATCCTGGAGAGAATGACACACCACATGACTACTTCGATCATTTCGTCTTGCGGCCCATCAGAGTTCACGTACCTGCGTAACGGCGCTGTCTGTTTGATATCGATCACATCACACGACTCATCACAGGCCATTGAGTACGCTGGAGCTGAATTAATGTCCATTGGTGATGTCGCCTGCCATTTTAATGGCCCTTTCCTTCACTGTGTGTGCGGAGAGAGGCATGTCTTTCATTTTCTGTATTATCTCGGTTTTGTTTTTGAAGTCTGAAAATAGGTGCTCTGATATTTTGATGAACGAATCCTTTATGTAATCACCATCTGTGAACGGTTTTCCTCTCTTTATTATCTCTCGGGTTGCAACAAAACTTGCAGCAGGAGTGGAGTTTGGAGATGCAATCCACTTCTTAAATCTATCTTTGCGCTCCTCTAATTCCTCTAGAAGTACTGCAATCGCACTTTTTCTCTCACTCCCAACTGGGTGGTCGGCATGCCTTCCCTGGAAATGTCTTTCCAAATGACTCTTTTTGTTATTTGACAACTTCTCATTACAAAGCAAACGTGCAGGCAATCCTTCCGCATCGGAAATGATTCGCTCCATTCTTCCTTGAATCCTCTCTTCTCATCAGCTATCTTTCTCTTTTTCCCTTTGGGATCCCTGGCCCATGACACACCCGCCTGCCTGGCACCGCGCCGCATGTGTCACAGGCTATGACGCAAATCTTCGTTGACAGAAATGTTGAAATGTAACACTTATTATGCACATTTTTAAAGCACTGGAAAACGTTAAGAATGTTTGACATGTTTGTCCTCCTACAGAAACCATATTAAAACAAAAAATATATCCCCCCATCTTTTTCCATTTTCATACATTTTTGAAAAGGCTCCAGGGAGCCACTACAGGGGCGCTAAAGAGCCGCATGTGGCTCTAGAGCCGGTGGTTGCCGACCCCTGCGTTAGACAGTGATTTGCTTCTTCATTCCTGGACAGCCCAAGGGTGCACCTTAGCATTTTCCCCCCCGAGCTTGGCTGACCTCCACAGACTGGCCTCTCTCTCTCTTTTTTGAAGGCATGGCTGCGTAACTTCGGCTACCTGCCTCAGGCCAGCGGACAGATGTCCACCATGCAGTCGACTCAGATGTTGCCCAAAGCCATCAGCAGGATGCAGCGCTTCTACGGCCTGGAGGTGACCGGAGAGCTGGACGCCGCCACTGTCGCGTAAGATCTGTGTGGTTCTCCTCGTGGTTCTCCTCGCGGCGACAAGGCCTCGTTTGTAGGTCTGCTTTGCTCGTAACACATCGCCACTAATGAGTCGCTTCAGGTTTTTGTCTCGTATCCTCCCATTCAACCGTGACCCTGCCCCATTTGGTCAGCTCTTTTGTTTTCAGCGTGGGTACGCGTTAGACGAGCCCAAACAGAAATACCGATCCCAGCGCCGCGTTTAACTTAGCTCAGCAGAAAGTCTGAAACGGCCCGCCTGTGTCCATCGCCTGTGCCACCAGACCAGAGCGTGGCATCAGATGTGTCAGTACGTTTGTTTTTAACGAGGGGAGATTCCTGCTGAGCACACAAGCTCAGATTCCCACTTTATAGTTAATAATTCCTCTTAGAAAAAACAGGTATTTGCTACAGGAACATAATATCTACCCCAAGTGAAAGAAAAGCTTTGGTATGAGGGAAAAAGGCTGACATAGCAGTGATATGCATAGAAAATGTACACAGCTTCCCAAGAATTGCTTTTGATGTGTTATAAAAGCAACCTAAATGCGCTCACGGTGACCTACGCTGACAGATTTATGTTTTTGTTGCAGATTATTGCAGGAATTTAAGGGAATATATTACCAGATAACAAAATTCAGATGCAACGCCGACAATGTCAACAGTTGCAGAACATATGATCCCAGTTTTAACATCTGGATATAGAAAGGTAGAAGGGAAGAGGCCAACTTGTCATTTCTGGTATTTATGGAGGTGGGCAAACTAAGGCCCGGGGGCCACATGTGGTTCCGGTGAACTATCTAATCCGGCCAGCAGAGCCTTCACAATCATTTCTCCAAAAGTCAAATGAAGAGGGTTGTCAGCTTGATTGGTTAGAGAAGGGTTCCGACCCCCCCTTCACCTAGCATGCTAACATGTCCTCTCAAGAAGGTGGGGCCAAACGTCATCTGGAGCTTCATCATCCATCTCTAGTTGGACCAATTTACAGACTCTTCTAAATATTTTCTCAGTCAATAGTCCATCAAGCGGGATTTTTAGCTAACCACTGATCCTCATGTGGGGGTTAGTTTCCTGCCCCACCTGGTTGGCCCCTTCATCAAGATCTACAACCAAATGTGGCCCTCCAGGCTAAACAATTGCCCACTGGATGACCCACAGATGACCTCTGGACAGCAACAGACAGCGCAAAAGTAAAGACCTCATCATGAATTATGCTGTGTGTGTGTGTGTGTGTGTGTGCTTGACCTCACAGGGCCATGCGCCAGCCAAGATGTGGCGTCCCGGATTTTATACCGTCAGAGCTTGACGAAGGTGCCCGGAGGAAGCGCTACGTTATCACGGCACAGCGGTGGGACAAAGACCACGTCACTTACAGGTTTGCTGCATGCTAGCATCACAGAAGACAGCCAGGAAGGAGACTGTGCTGGCAGCCTAACTCCTTTGTTTTCTGGCCCCAGTATACTGACCCAGCAGATCCCGTCGTCTCTCGGTGAGCAGCGGACGTTTGACACCATCCGCAAGGCGTTTGACATGTGGGAACGTGTCACGCCGCTCACCTTCAAAGAGCTGCCCGCTGTCATCAGCAGCAACCAGTCAGCGCTCGCTGACATCATGTTGTTGTTCGCCTCCGGTTTCCATGGTGATATGTCACTGTTTGATGGACAGGGTGGCTCGCTGGCCCACGCCTTCTACCCCGGATCGGGAATGGGTGGGGACACACACTTTGATGCTGATGAGCACTGGACATTGGACAGCCAAAGTCAAGAAGGTTTGTGAGGCAATTTTTTTAAACATTTGGGACTTTAACTGTGGTGAAGCGATTTCTGTGATCAAATATGTAACACCAGTAATGCTAATGTTATATAAGCTAAGGCAGAGGTGGGCAAACTAAGGCCCGGGGGCCGTATGTGGCCCGATGAAATATTTAATCCGGTCCACAGAGCCTACACAATAAGTTGGGGCCAAACATCATAAACTGTCAAGCACCATTTTTGTCAACCTTCGATCCTCATTTGGGGGGGTTAGTTTCCTGCACCACCTGGCCGGCCCCTTCATCAAGATCTAAAACCAAATGTGGCCCTCCAGGCAAAACAATTGCCCACCCCTGAGCTAAGGTAATATTCTAATACTCCTCACATCTGGGTTTGTGTCGCTGCACTTCCTGCAGGTATAGATCTCTTCCTGGTTGCGGTCCACGAGCTTGGTCACGCCTTGGGGCTCGAGCATTCGGATAACCCCAGCGCCATTATGGCTCCTCTGTACCGGTGGATTCACACACACAACTTCACACTGCACGAGGACGACATCCAAGGGATACAGGGCATATACGGTGAGACGCTGCTCAAGTGCCTGTGAAAAGAAAGGACGTAATGCAGCTAATTACCGCAAAATCTGCAGCAGTTGTCAGGATTTAAAAACCTTTTAAATCGTCTTTGTGCGCGTCTCGTACGCAGACAGCGATTGACCGTGCAGCAAATCCGTGACTCTGTTCACTGGATCATGATTAGATTCTGAAGTAGTTTTAAAGAGGTCCTTGTTTCCCGTCTGAAATCATTGTGGGACTTGATCACATCTGGCCCGTCGTCAGCAGAAGAGAAGCAGCTTTGTGAGGACGCACGCATGCACAGAGACGGGAAACGGCACGCTAAGACGCTCGATGGAGCGCTCACAGTGTGACACAGACATGCTCCTGTGATGTCATCGCCCTTTGATGCCATGAATGGAAGCCATTGTTTGCAGCAATTTGTTACGACTCACATAAATAAAAACTCTGACAGATCCTGAAATCTGAGGAGGCAAGTGTTGGCAAGAACACCAGTTACACCAGTGCGTCAGACTGGTTGCACTCAGCCACCTCCGACCTTCAGACACTCGGGATCGTAGAGGTTATAAAAGAAGACTTGGCTCCCTTTTCTTGATCATTTATTCAAGAAACGTGCAGTTTTTGACGTCCCAGCATCGAAACTTACTACTAACTTACTATTTACTAGTGACACTTATCATATAAGTAAAGTCTGCTATTCTGAAAATGTACTTAAGATCATATGGAGTCTGTCTCTCAGGTACGTCTCCGTGTTTTAGGGCATTTTATAGATATATTTTTTAATTTATCAAGTTAATATAACTAGCAAGACATCTTATTAATGCATTTTAAACTCTTTGTGGTTGTATGACCTGACTATTGTCTTCTTTCTTTCACACATGCAGACTTTCTTAACAACTTTCTTCCCGTCTTTTCCGTGGAAGGAGTCACGTGTGCATGAGAGCCAGAACTAATTCTCTGAGAAATCTGCGCTGGCAATATTCCACCTAATTACACGTAGTAACATTACAGGGATTTTATGAGCCGTCTGTATTGTATTTGCCAGCGACACACAGTCTTCACAGATGGAAAATGTAGGTAGATTTTATTATCCAAGCTGAAGCCACAGGGAGAATTTTAGATTAAAAAAAAACAATTCTGACAACTCTTGTTATTGGAAATGATATCTGTTAAGCGAACAAATTAACTAACGCAGACTGAAGTGAGATTATTCATTTATTTGCATGATCAGAGTCGTCTCCAAGCGTATGGGCTTTGATTTAAATAAAGTTTTCCCTTGCTCTTAACAGCTGGTTGCGGGCTTTCCTTTGTCCCGGGACTAAAATAGCAGTGATAGTTCAAGTCTAACACAGATTTGAGCCTGATAAACTAGCCGTGGCAGCTGGCCGGAGCCGACACAAAGGCACATGCTGACAGGCGTCAGTGAGCAGCTTCGCCCTTCCTTCGGTACTTTTGGCTCACTGTAACTCGATCCGCCCTCCAGCTATCGGTACATCTCACATAAAGACCTGATCTGTGTGTTTTCTCACACAGCAGCACCGTCCCACTAAATCTGGGTATTGCTACTTCGCAAGCCGGACTACACGTGCGCTTTTGTCCTGTGAAGGCATTTATGTGGCTGGAGGAGGGAGACCCACACCAGACACTTTCTCATCTCATCTTTTCATTCTCAGGTCCACCTCTTGCTCCTGAGGCTCCGCCCACTGCTCCCCCAGCCCACGACGATGGACCCGACAGCGTCGCACCTACGTCCTCTTCCCCTCCCACGGACGAGGCCCCCTCTCCCAGCCGGCCCCAGGTCAAAGCCCCCCTGCCGACAGAGAGAGGTCTAGCTCCCCCTGAGCCCAACCCGAGGACCACGTCCCTTCCTGCTGTCCCAACCATCCTTCCTACGACACCTCCCGTCAGAAGGGATGTCCCGCCTCCTCCCCCACGGCCTCCTCCCCCGCCTCCTCCCCCCCCGCCTCCGCCTCCACGGCTTCCTGAAGACCAGCCACCTGATATTTGCGATGGGGACTTTGACACGGTGACCCTGCTGAGGGGAGAGATGTTTGTTTTTAAGGTGAGAAGGGAGGAGAAGTGCATGTGACAGGTGAAAGATCTGATCTTGTCCTCCATAACTGTTTAAAAACAAGCCTTTTGTGCAATACTCATCAAAAAAGTGTCGTTATTATCATACACACCTCCAGAATGAAGCCATAATCTTGATATGTGTTACATTTAAAACCTATTACTCTTCATCAGCATGTCTTGGTATTATATTTTTCCAGCCTTTCTACGCGTTTCTCTGTCAGCTAGGTCTTCGACATAATGCATTTATTGAATGTAAATAATAAATACTAACAGGGAACTACATGCTCGCTCCCTGTGCAGGGTCGCTGGTTCTGGCGCGTGCGAAGGAACCGGGTCTTGGACAACTACCCGATGCCCATATCTGTCTTCTGGGTTGGTCTGCCTAGTGATATCGATGCAGCCTATGAGCGCCACGACGGCAAATTTGTCTTCTTTAAAGGTATGCATCAGCCGCTTGTTGTTTTCCAATCCTTGAGTCTTTAGTTAGGTTTAAAACAAACCTCTTCTTCTGCAGCAGCCTGTTTTGGCTTTTGTTCATGAAGCAATGATGAAGCCAGAGTGGAATCTGGCGTTCAGGGTTAACAGGAAATTGTCCAATGTCAGAATGACTCGAGAATGTCCAGAAGGCTGAAGTTAATGGGGGATCATTCACCGTAAGTACGGCTGCAGAGAGAGTCTGTCCAGAGCGCCGGTTCTCCGCGCGTGCTCGTCTCAGCCTGGCTGCGTGTCTCTGAAATGTGGCCCAGTTGGACGGAGCCAGTGGAACCCCAGAAGGCCTCACGAGAGGTGGAAGATTGCATCAGCCTATTTTTGCAGTTCTGCACACCAGATGTGGACAGCTGCAGTTTAGGCCCCTTGGAGACAACCAAAAACAACAACAAAAGAAAAAAAAGATGGATCACATATTTTATTATCATTCATATTCACTCAAGGTTTCTGGTTATTTCTATAGCTTCTCCTTTTTACCGAGAGACGGATAAAAACTCCCAAAGCTGAGTCCAACCTAAAGAGGTCCGAGATCTGGAATCATTTCAAACAGCGGTGCGATAAAAAGTATCGATCGATAACAGCCAAATATGCAGCATAAGTGTGGCTGTTCCTTCAGGCTGTTCCTATTGTGCTGCAGCGTTGCCCTGGCAGTGAGGGGCCGGAAAGGGGCCGAAAGGTTTGCCCAAATCCAGGATTTAGTGAAGAAATTGGAGGAAATCTTGGAAAATAAGTGTAGCGCCAACCAGTCTTTTAGTTCTCTCCTGGAGTGAAGGACTCCTGTGACATATGTTTATATATTGCGGCTCGCTCGCATGTGCTACTCATCTTCCTTTAATCTGTTTATGCGCATTAAAGTTAAGAGTTTGCTTTTACGGTTTCCATCGTTGACTGCGTGCCCTGGTCTCTGCAGATGATCAGTTCTGGGTCTTCAGAGAGGCTGACGTGCTGCCCGGATACCCGCAGCCCTTACGCGAGTATGGAAAAGGAGTCCCAGTCCACAAGATTGACACAGCAATCTGGTGGGAGCCCAACGGATACACATACTTCTTCTCTGGAGACAGGTGTAGTATTTCACATTTGAGCTCGTTTTAAAAAGGCCACCTACAGTAATAAACACCTACTCACAGAACTCTTCCAGAATGTAGCTGTTGCCTTTGCAGATGCAGCTGGGATGTTTCTCCAACTGTTGTCTTGCTTCTAGTTTGAGGAATGGGAGGGGAGTGCAGGTGGGAGGCTTACCAGCAGGAAGAACTCGCAGCTTTATGGACAAACACATTCAAATCAAGCTCAGAACTATGACAGGAAACACAAAGACAGTCCAAGGTTAAGATAATAAAAACACAATACGGAGTCGGAGACTTTTCACTGACACAAACGAGCGTGTGGAGGTTTTTTTTAACGTGCCTCTCATGGTGGTGGAAGCGGGAACATAAGGCCTGCAACAGGGGGACCCTCATTGTTGAAGACCTGGACGTGACATATTCAGAGAGTGCTGGGTGGGGTCTTTCAGTGGAAAAAGCTCTGCCATGGCTGAAGGCAATAAAATCCATAAAGCTGCAAGTCAGTTTTATTTCTGTTCAGAGGCATCGTTTTTAAAATGTGTTGGCGAAAAAAGTTCATGTTCTAAGGAGGAAAAACACTACTGGAGATTTTTTAGAATTGGATTTTTTTTTTTTCCAGACATTAACAGCTTATTGCAACACCAACACTCAGAGATGGAACATCATTTTTACCTCTGCGCACTCGGTCTGTCAGTGCACAATGTCCTCTAACGTGTCCACAGCACATGTGGACATACTAGATTCTACAGGAGCTTCCATGTGTGTGTTATCCATGTACAGATACTGGCGATTCAACGAACAGACCCGCAGCACCGACAGCGATTTCCCCAAGCCCAACAGCAGATGGGGCCGGATCCCTGACTCACCCAAAGGAGCCTTCCTGAGCGATGACAGCGGTGAGAACTTTATTTGACTTACGTTACAAAAAAAAAAATGGTGGAAGAGAAAAACGTCTGAGAATCTCAACAGAGGAAACTGCAGGAAATCTGGTGTGGAGAAACAGCAAATCAGCGTGAGCTCCGAGAGGCGCGGTCAGAGGAAGAATGAAAGGTTTAAGGGGTGAAATTGGGTGTGGAGGAGGAAAACAAAGAGGGGCTGAGAGAGGGACACGGAGAGATGGGCGATCTGCTCCGAGCTCTGGCGCACCTCCTCATTTGGAAATCGGATTAGTGGCAGCGCGGCTGTAAATGGATTCTGTTGCAGCTCCGTCTCACCTCCACCCTCACGCTTCCGTCTCTGCGAGCCTGGACAGAAAGAAGAGGGAGCGCGTTGTCAATCCCGCTGCTTCATCTTTTTGCACAAGAGTACCAAATCGTATTGGTTTATTGTTTTGTTTCTTTTTCGGCGGTTTAAGCACGTGACATATTCCGGAACTATCTCGGTCTGTCCTGGCCCCGAAACCTGGACATACATGAGCCACAGAGACAAGATGAGGTGTAAAAAAAATATGAGCGGGTTTAGATGGTATCAGCTATTCATCAAAAATACTGTATAATAAAATCATCAGTGAATTTCCTCTTTTTCACAGTTGGGAAAAAAAAAAAAACGATTCTCCCCAGTCGGTAAGGCTCAAATGTGAGCTCACGCTGCAACAGTTGGCTTCGTTTTACCTGGACAAAGTCGACCTATCATCGCCTCTTTTATGTCTCTTTTATTAGTCTTAAAAAAAAATGCGTTGGCATCACATCACTTTTCACGCTCAGTATGTTTTTCCGCTCTTCCAGTGAGCTTTAGTGTTTGTGGTACGTGTGTTTCCACTGCTGTATGGAGCCAGACAGTGAGGTACCGGATAATGTTGTTTCTACTGTGTGTTGTCATCCAACGTAGGAAATTAAGGAAGTATTTTTTCCAACATGTTACACCCTTCCAGTGTTCTTATAGAAAGAGACCAGTCCAGTTTCTGTGAAAAAAAAAAGTTAATATTCGGTGTTTATATCAAAGGTAATGACTTAAATCTTTGGAATCTTCATTTTTGCAGCTTACACCTATTTCTACCAAGGCTCCAGTTACTGGAGGTTTGACAACCGCAGGATAGAAGCGGATAAAGGCTACCCTCGCTCCATTCTGAAGGACTTCATGGGTTGCAGAGGAGCCCCTGACCCAAAGCCCGACACAGACACTCAGCAGGAACCAAAGCACACACCGGTCGACCCTTCAGACCGAGGCCAGGACGAAGCCAGAGACCCGAACGGGGACAAAAACTCAGAGGAAGGCCAGACCTCTAAGCCTGCCGCCGCAGAAGACGACGAAGATAATCAGGTGAATGTGGTCGTGACCGTGGCTGACAATGAAACCAAGGTCATGACCCTGGTCATGGTGATCGTCCCCCTGGTGCTCATTCTTTGCATCCTCATCCTAATTTACGCCATCCTCAGGACTCTACAAAACAAAGAGCCGCCGAGGGCCTTGGTACACTGCAAACGCTCGTTACAGGACTGGGTTTAGAGCTTAGAACAGGCAAGCATCACTTTTTAGATTCATCTCATGAAGCTTGCGCACGGTAGAAGAGTAGTCACTGAAAATGAAGGCGGGGGAGCTTCCTGTTGGGCTAATTACAACCTGTGTGTGTGTCCATGCAAAAGAGGCCAATTCCACATGACTCGTGTTTCCTCTTCTTATATTTGTGTATTGCAACTATGTACTGTAGATTAGAAGACACTACACACACCGGTGTGTCCAGATGATGACGTTGGTAACGCACGCACACAATGCAGACGCACAGATGCTGTACATACACACAAACAAGCGCTTAAAGCGGTGAGAAGCAAACACAGCCCTTCTGCTTCTGTGGCTGCGTCGCCTAGAACACTTTGGTCACACCTGATGATGCACTTTTATCGCTGTTTGTTGTTGTTGTTGTTGTTTAGCGGGGGCTTTACTTCTAATCTGCGCTTCTCTATGTTTATTAAACACGAGCTGGAGGCTTCTCACCAGCGTAGGAATGTCAGACAGCTGTCTGTGGCCGCACAACTCCCACCGAGACCTTTATGTCTGCGCTCACGCACGACTCCGCACCACCGCCACCGAGCCCCACAGCAGCCGCCCCCCTACACTCATTTGTTCTTGCATGTCCACATATGCGGGGCACCAGGGCCCAGAGACCTGAGACCCAAACAAAGGCACATAGAACGTTAGCGCACAGACAGCCAGACTCCAGCGTGCACACACCCCCCCCCCGCCGCAGCCACGCTAACTGCTCCGAGCGGACCGCTAAAACACAGTCCCAGAGGACGCGTATTGATATACGTCTGGAGCAGAGTTGGGATTAAAGCTGGGGAAGGAGGAGATTTGTTCTTTTTTATTATTCCTAAAGAAAAAGGGCTGCGGTTTTTTTTTTTAACAAAATCCATCCTCAATTTCTTTTTCACTCAGAAATTAAAGACGGTGAGTGACTGTACAAGAGAAAAGAGAGAAAAGTCTTCTGAGAAAAGACTGGTGGTGGTGGTAGTTGTGTGTGTGTGTGTGTGTGTGTGTGTGTGTGTGTGTGTGTGTGTGTGGGGAGGGGGGTCAGGGTCTGGTTTCCATTAAGGCCACATGCCGCTGATTTACTGGCACATGTAGAGGTGGGCGAGCAGGAGGAAAATGAAACGCTGTGCGGAGAGGGTCGTAAAAAATGGTTGCAGGGAGAAACGAGAAAGGGGAAATGAGGGAGACTGAGATGACAAAGAAAAAAAAGGAGCAGAGGAGGGTGGCGCAGATTGGAGAGGGGAGAGCGGGGAATAGCATTTCCTCTGTGGGACACTGAGAGGAAGGTAGAGAGGGGAAGGATTTCTGGGAGGAGCAGCGCTGGCGTTGCGTCTCCTGACCTAGATCGGAGTCCACTCCTCCATTCCCAAGCTTCTTGTTGTCATTAGCAAGAAAGATGACTTCCTGTGTGCTTCCTCCTTTATCCCTCTGCTGTGTTCTCCTTACTTCTTCTCTTTTTATGTTTCTTGCTGCAGTTACCCAGTTATTCATTTACTGCAGTGATCATCCGAAAAGGCATCTTAAACATGTGACCTGAGTCTGTTGTGTCATCCCGACAATGATGACATCTCCTCCCTGTTGTTTTCCTTCTTCGCTCTTGTTGTAAATCTCCAATTGCGCAATTTTCCCTGTGAATTTTGCTTTGTATTATGAAAAGCATGACGGAAGGTTTTTTTTAAACGTGTTTTTTGTGTGTCTGTGTGTGTTTTTTTTAATATAGATCTTTGTAGTCTTGTTCATGTTGCTCTTTGTCCAAGCTCTTTAGCAGCAGCAGCAGTAGATTTTATTAAAAAAAAGGTTGTTTTTTTTTTAGTTGTTTTAGTTGGTGCATGCAGGGCATGTTCTTTAAAGCTTGTGCACTCCTGTGTACATTAGAATTTCACAATAAAACTCACAGGTAAAGCATGTCTCTGTTGCAGTTTTTAATTAAATGTTGTAGTAACTTTGCAGCCCCAGTGTGTGCTGACCTGCTGTATGTAGGTTGGAGGATTTTAGCTGTGGCCACCAAAGGGGATCCTTGACGAAAGCGTTGAAAAGATATGTTTCACACTAAATATACTAGTATGAATTTACTTTTTTGTTTTTTTTCATTGAAACATATACAGCTAAGACCAAGCTCTCAATTTAATCTTTAACCGTTAATTTCCATGAATACTATTGTTATACGAGTTCTCACACTGTCTTTTGGAACTTTTATTGTCCAATCGGGATCCTTTAAAACATTGTGATGGGGTTATTATTCTATGAAGGGAATATATATTTATTAGTGGATTATGCAAATTATTAAAAATTAGGTTAAAAAAATCTTGCAGACAGTAAGACTGTGCATGTGACGTCGGTGAGTGGTAGGAAGTGCATTCCTGTCAGAGGTAATCAGGATTATCCTCCGTAACAGATCATCCAGTAGCTTTTCGTTGGAGACTGCTTTCTCCATCATCCCGTCTCCTGTCCTTTTCTCATTGTAGCTCATTGTTCTTTTCCACCGCTGCGTAAAAAGGTAAAGTATACGAATAACTGCTGCTGCAAGGCCTTACATTTTGACTTGAACATGAAGTTTTCATGTTCTCATGGGCCCCCTCTGGGCCTCCACTGGACTCCTGGTGTATAACTGGATTTGCACTATCCAACTTGGGAGAAAAGAACAAAATACCAATCTGTTATGAAATGCAGTTCTAACGCTGCATTTCCAGTCAATAGACGATTAGACGTACACGTGAAAACACATTTATTGGCATATTTTTGCAGCATTGTGCAGCTCCGTGTTTTCCAGAAAAGTTCATTTACTTGACCTGATGAAGGATTCCGTCTGCGATGTGGCCTTCTTGGAATCCACTTGCATTCTGGGTTTGGTGGCTGTGGTGTTCTCCAACTGCTTGCCCAAACTGCTCTCTGTCCTTCCCCAGATGTTCAGGGAGGATTGAGGCCACTGTGGCGCTGCTGCACTCCAGCCAAGGGCCAAGGGTCTGTGTCATCAGGCCGTTCTCACAGCTTATCCCCTGCTGAGCTGATAATCAGCTCTGCCAGCTACATCCGAAGCACCGTCCTTTTATATTCTACCGTTTCTTTTTCAGCTCACACAGGTTGGGATTCATATATTCAATGCTGTGTTCATTTGTGGAGGCGCTGCAGTCCTGTATGCAGATATTGCACAACCACAGAAAAGCTAATAGCGCACTTCCTGTTTACGCGCTGATAAAGTTAAGAGGGTTTTCCAGAATCCTGCCTACTCAGTCCATGGCTCCGTGCCATGTTGTCTCTCCTGATTAGCCCCATTTTCTTCTTTTCTGTCCATCGCCTCCATTGTTTTGGTTTTTATTTCAAGAAATATGAACTATTGCAGCATATAAATTGAAGCATAAATGACAGTGTGAATACTGGTATCTTTTCTAGCATATTATAACTCTGCGACAGACAGTCAACAGTCGACATTCGAGCCCTGAGACTTCGGGGACACAGAGCTGAAAGAGCACAACTTTTGTCTGTCGTTATCTATTTGTGACTGCGCTGTGGACTTTGGTTTTCTGCAGGTCGCACACAGGAAGTGGATCATGTGAGTCCTGGCTAGACCTGAGGTGCACTAATAAGCTTTCATTTCCTCTCTCACTGTCTGCATGTATTTAGTGGAAAGGTTGACTTTATACAGGTTTTCGTCGTCCAGTCAGCAACAACCCCGGCATCACCTCCTGAGGGATAACGAGGATGGGATCTGGGATAATACGAGAAACTACAAGGTGCATGAGCACCCACTGTCATTTACACGCCATGTAGTTAATCGCTACTCTTCCATAGCCAGATTACAGCTCAAAGAAAAATGTTTTAATAATTAGAACATTTGAAAAACAGATTTTCTAACCCAATCTGTGCAAGCATAGCCTTGATCTGAAGTCTAAAGGAAAAGTTAGATGTTGTGCGGTGAAATCCCAGTTTTGATGCTTTTCCTGGAGTTGGCGGTGACATTTATACGGATGATGATATGATGATGGACTGAGTTAATCTGGCTCACGGTTCAGGATTGTGCCTTGACCTTCAGGTAGTGCTGGATAATCCCATTAGGGCCAGGCAGCCGTTGCGCGGCGACCCAGGCATACCTGTACTGGTCGTGCCGCGCTCTACATCTCCATAGCACCAGCATGCAGGAGCACCTGTAGACACGCAGGTGAGGAAACATCTTTGCAGAGGTAGAGAAGTAACATTTACAAGCTGGCTAGCTGTGAAGTCCTCTTTAGTTGAGATATTCTGTAAAGCTGCTGCAGATGATCTGGAAGATTATTGAATTTTCTTTTCTTTTCTTGTCTTGACCCTAACACAAATTCAAAGGCACAGCTATCTGGAATTGGGTGTTGGGAATTGGGTGGCTAAAAATCAAGCGCGATGGCATGTGTCAAAAAAGCAGATGAAGATTAGCTAGGGGAGTAGCAACAGCGTGGATATGTCATCCAGTGAGTTTCAGATTAGGAAGAGGAAAAGCAAACTGCGATCTTTGCCGAGTAGGAAAAAGAATCTCCTTCGAATGCCTTTAACAGGTTTAAGATGGAAAGGCAGCCTAACAGTCTGGGCGGAGTTTATGAGGAATGCTCTTTTAGTAGCACGATGCGTCGTTGCAGAGAATGAATCATGGGCTGGCTTATTATGTTCAACTTTGCTGTCCCGTCACTGACAGAATTGAAATCACTGCGACTCGGTTCAATCAATCAGTTGATCAGTCCTTTAAATAGACTTGTGGAAATTAAGGATTTATTTTATTTCAACAAAAATAATGCAAAACAATGTGCTGCAGACTCACACAGCATCAGTAAGTGAGTCTGTCCATGGACTCTCTTCTCCAGCGCTCGGGTGGATCATCTCAACAGGCCTGAGATTCAGGGAAGGAAAAAAGTTAAGGAAGAAATTAGTCAGCGGGTTGTACCGGACTGCACAAACCACATTATCGCTGAGCGGCTTGTTGTGTTTGAGTGCCAAAGAAATCTGTGCACTTCTGCAGAGGCCTGTTGTTGGAGCCAATTATCCCCTCTGGTGGAGGTTAATCTGGGTACAACCTTTAAGTCCTCTCTGACATTTAACCTTGATTTTTGAGTTGGTTTCAAGGAACGTTTTCAAAGGGTTTACGGATTAATCTTGTGTGTGTGTGTGTGTGTGTGTGTGTGTGTGTGTGTGTGTGTGTGTGTGTGTGTGTGTGTGTGTGTGTGTGTGTGTGTGTGTGTGGTGTGTGTTCAACAGCATGTTTAACTGGGTGGTGAAAGTGGTCCCACAACCTCCTGGGGCAGAGGAAGATAAGAACCATGCTGTAAGAGACCATGTAACACACACAAGGTCCACCCCATCTGTGTTCTAATCTTCCTTTTTATTATTCTCTTTGTCTTTGTCCTCCATTTTATTCTCATATTGCAGGACTCCTCAAAAAGCAAAGGTAGTGACAAATATTTCTATTCCTTTCAAGTGTCCATGAGTAATAATCACAATATATCTAAATACTTTTAATCCCACAGCGTCAAATACCCCTCTGAACAACTCAGAGGACAGGTAATGAATGTTTAATTCTGTGGTTAATCAGCATGTTTTTTTTTATAAATGAAGCCAACGTTTCTTCTTTCTTCATTTCCTCTAAAGTCAGTCCCCGCCTGGAGTTTTAGGATGGCTGCCGAACGGGTTTGTTAATGCTCTGCCCAAACCTTCCGGTCCGCCGCAAACCAGCAGTGATGGAGAGGACGGAGACAGGTACGGTGTGCTCAGATACACATAATCATGCCTTTGCTCTTTATTATTGGAGCCATAATGCGTCTCTTATTCCTCCCAGCGCTGGCGTCATGCAGTGGGTCACTCAGGGTCTGACAAAGGTGCTGCCTCAACCTGACGGCAAGTACAAAGAGGCAAAAGACACGCAGGAAGAACACACTGAGGTGAGCTGTAAGTGTGAGTAAACAACAACAGGAGGGCCTGCTAACGGGGCTGCAAAGCAAGTGGCAAAGGCGAAAACCAAAACGCGACAGTCCAAACACAGAAACTTTCTGGGTTAATCTGAAGAACCAACATCAATTGTAGTCATTTTTAAAGTCGGGCCTCCAGACAATCGGTAAGAGGCCTCTAAAGTAAACAGCTTTTAGTGCTTGCTGGGTAAAAGCCAGGCAGCATCATGAGCTGTAGTTCTGATCATAAAATGGCCTCATGTGGATCTCGCTGTTTATTACACTACTGAGCCTAATAAAAGCAGTTCAAGTCTGCAGAGGGAGACAATAACATGAACAAACACACAACCATTCACTCCTGCGGGCTTAGACGCTCAAGTTCAAGTGAGTAATTAAATATAGAATAAATATGCAACAGCACCAGAGTAAGACAGGTTTCCATTCTGTTAACTGGATTTAAACTGTGTTTTACCCACTTTTCCCTCCTGCAGGTGTATGATTTAGCGACACTGCCAGGTATGTTATGTTTTTCTGCAAGTTTAGAACTTTGTAACGGTCAGTTCTGAAGGCTCTGTCTGTCTGTCCAGACCACGATCCCCTGCCTCACATCCCGGTCGTGGAGATGGTGTCAGATGACGAGGAGTCCGAGGCCGACAGTCAGTTCCCCCCCAAGTCAGTCTCAAACACTCGCTGCACAAACCTGCGCAGCAGGGCCAGACATGGGAAGACACGTACATGACCCGTCTGTCTCTCCTCAGTGTTGTCAACTGGATTATGCAGATGGTCCCTCAGCCCGCTATAGTGCCCCCTGGTGCTGCAATTGTAGAACCAGCAAAAAAGACAACGCGTTCCTCTCAGGACAAAAGTAGCAAAACACACACTAATACGTCTTCTGGCCAACTTTTTCATTTACTTGGCAAGTGTGAGCATAATTGATATTCATCCCTTTGTCCAGTTATGTCTCCGCCACCTGAATCTCTCAGTGGAATCTCACTGGAAACTGAAAGCAAAGTCTCAGGGTATGTTTTTTTTTTTTTTTCTTCTTTTTTTTTTTTTTTAAACTCTCACATGTAGAAAAACGCCCAAACCATCCCTTAACTGTAAGCTGAAGTTTAAAGTTAAAATTACATTCAATGTCCTTGAAACATGAAGAGAAGGAAAACATCACGTATTTTAATGCAATAAAATAGAATAACAGGCCTTGTAGTGTTTAAGGACTAACTTCAGATGATCTGTTGTCAGTGTTGTCAGCTGGTTTGTGTCAGGACTGGGTCTCAAACTGCCTCAGCCTCCAAGCAATGAAGAAACTGAGGTAACTTTCATTGTTTCTTTTTTTTTTAACAGCTCATTCTTTGTTTCTGTCAAGAATTGTTCCTCTTATTTGAGGAACAGGATTTCAACAATTAAAGTTATACTGTCCTTCCTTTCACAGGGTGCAAATGAAGTTCTACCAAAGGGTAGGTTGGGATTTTAATTAAATAATTAAACTTTCCTGCAGCTAAATATAGCTCTCTTGAAATTCTTTTGAACGTTTCATCATTCTCTGATGCCACATTTCCCAGTTCAACCAAGTACATCTCTTGCTTTCCCAGCCGTCACAACAGACATCTACAATAAACAGATAAAAATCCTTAATAACATAAGTAAAACTTTAGGTTATTAGTTTCCTGGTGGGCTTACGACCGGTGGAAGAATCTAACTAAACTCATTTATTCAGAATTCAAACATTAGACATTTTATATTTACATAAATAAGTCGACAAAAATGTTATCTTTAGAGTTTAGCAATGTGTAAAAATGTAAACCCTCTTCTGAATCTGGCCATCGACCACACCAGGAGCAACACGATACATTCCCTCCCCCGGGAGCATGACCTTCTGGGTACTTTTTACTGCACTACTTTGGAGGCTTTGCGCAGGCTAAAGCACCCTGATGTGTTATGGTCGGACGGTCGGAGCCTAACTCAGTCCCTCTTCTCCTTCTGTTTCAGGGGGGAAGGCGCTGCGAGCCCCTTAAACAGCAGGAGGAGCAGACTGGGAGACTGTCCGACTCAGACAGCTAAATAAATATACTGCAGCTCAGAAAAATGGCAGCTGTTAATTGCTAGAAGAATATATCCAACTCACCTGACTGTACTCGTTACAGTTTAATGTGAATGTATTAACGACCGAAAACGTGTACAGACACTGTACATTAGATGTGTTTTGTCCTGTGTGTGGTTTGAATTTGCACATCTCCTGTTTGAAACGGAAATATTTAGTGCTCACTATCGATTTGTGTGTGTTATGCACGGGGGGGAAAAAAAACAGGAATTTTAGGATTTCTTTCTTTTCCTTTTTCTGATTATGTTGCCATTTTCATATCCAGCAAAATAGCAATGAGAGAAAATAAGTAGATTTTTTACATGAATTAATGATTTCCACATTATTAGTGTGTTTATGAGTTTTACAAAATTGTTTCCCAATAGACAAATATCTGGAGCAAAGAATTTAAAGGCAGCTAAATTTACTTATTATTGAGTTGGCTATGGACCAAGTAATGCCCTGTGCTTGTATTTGATATTTAGTAGAAATTCAGACCTAAGTTTGGGTTTGGATCATGTCGATGTTTGCATTCACACAGGTTCACCTTTAGTGTGAAGCCTGCGCTGTTCCAGATTGCTAATGCA
The DNA here is from genome assembly GCA_015343265.1 of Pao palembangensis. Taxonomy (NCBI): domain Eukaryota; kingdom Metazoa; phylum Chordata; class Actinopteri; order Tetraodontiformes; family Tetraodontidae; genus Pao; species Pao palembangensis. The sequence goes on from CM027092.1 coordinate 2,886,131, forward strand.
CTATTGCACTATCTACAGGTTTGAACTGTGAAATGTGGCCTAGAGAACGTGATGTGCTGTGTTTTCAAGGTTTAAAAATGAGGTTACACAAGGTGGCAAAATTACAATCGCACCCAAAGTTAGAGCATAATAAAGATGCTATGAAATTATTTTTGGGTTATCAGTATTATTTTACACAGATGCACTAATCTTGCATCACTAAAGTTCCACTAATCATTATTTTGAATCCCACCAAAATGATGATTAGTATTATTAGCTTAACCCTTACGCAGCCTTTTAACACAACATGAGGGTTAAGCCAAATTTTAAAATGACTTTACATGCTAAAGAAACCTGCTGTACAGACCACGTGCTATTACACTTTGTCATCCCAGCTGCACCTTTATCCAAACTTAAACCTGATATGGTCCTGGAGGATGTGGAGTCAGACAACGAATGCCGGCAGAAGCATGAAGCGCGACCAAAAGTGGCAGCATCACCGACTCCACCATCGCAGACGGCAAACAGAAAGCAGGAAGTCAGAGAGCAGAAGGAGTCCCGTTCAGAGCCGCAGTGCACCGCTGCCAGCTTGGAGCCAGCACCGTCAGAGAATGCGAAAAAATCATCTCAAGAAGATGCTGAGACCCAGACGGGCCGCTGGACACCCTTCATTCAGAGCATCAGGAAGGAGGCAGAGGATGGGGCACTGGCCACCATGGAGGAACGGTAATATAGATGGAAAAGAGGTTGGAGGTCTTGACTGGACACAACAAGCCATAAATGCATCAAATATGAAATAAATGACTACAGATCAGTTACGTGAGTTTGGGGAACAAAAGAGAGTTACAGTATTACCAAGTTGGCCCAACAGTAGCCCCAGTTATATCATAGTGAGCATTCGCTTGGCTAGCATAGTGTGAAAAAGTCAGATAATAATATGTATTACACAGCACAAAGACATGAATTTGTCATGTGTCTCTTAAGTTTGCTGCATGAGCGACTGGAGATGGTGCGTTTAGCTGAGGAAGTGGCCAGACAGACAGCTGAGTCGGCCATTAGACAGATGACCACCGAGAACCAGTCCATCAAATTCTCTCTGGGAAGCCAAGAACTGCTGCAGGAGTCAGAAACTGAGTAAGACCCCTGTGTGTGTGTGTGTGTGTGTGTGTGTGTGTGTGTGTGTGTGTGTGTGTGTGTGTGTGTGTGTGTGAATATTATTGTGAAAGGTGTGTGTTGTCCAGGATACCTGCTTTTTCACAGTGCCAAGAAAACACTAATGAAATTTACTGTTTAAATTCTGTAAAAATGATAATGAGTCACTCAGTCAATCTGGTTCCACTCTCAGTTGTGTAAATCTGACCCAGCAGCGTCGAGCTGTCTCTTAGAACTCGTTAATCCTCTGGGTTCTCGTTGTGTGGTTACGTCCACAGCATCACACCGTTGTCCATAGCAACCATCGCTTCAACTGGGAACAGGCACTCCGCCCCCATCCTCCCCTCAGTTCGCCGAAAACCGTATCGACGTGATGGGGAATAATGTCATCCTATAACATTTAATCGATTTTTCTAAGACGTAAATGATATACGAAGTCCTGAAAAATAAGCGCGTGTTGTCACGTGAACATTTCTGTCGCGTAACCGCACGTGAATAATGACAGCTAAAGTGAGTATCTTGAAATAGCAATTTGTTGTATTACATATGCTTATAGATTAATATAACGCGTAGACTAGTCGCTATTTTACGAAATGATAAAAATATTTAGGTACAGTTTTTATTCGTGTCCTGCTTTTAATTATCCGTTTGTCGCAGTATGAGGGGAATTGTTACAGGTGGTCGGATAATGACAACAGAAGCCAAACTAGGTACTAGCTAAAAGGTTATGTTTGTGTACGTTTTCAGAGGTTTGTGGGTGTGAATGTAACATTTTATTCTGTTCATTACTGTATAAATACAGGAAACCAAGAAATAATCCGTTATATATAAAAGCTAAATGCCTCGGTGAGGTGTAATACACAGTAAAGTGTCACCTTGAGTTCTGCGCTGTAGCATGAAGCCCAAGTTTTCCACGCATAAGATGTAATATTGGTCAAAAATTTGCATATATGTATCTGTTGGTCCAATAGGTGACAAATACTTACTTACTAAAAAATCACAACATTTTGTAAATAGAATGCCACATATGATTTATATGTCTGTTTGGTCTCTTGTTACATCCTGTAGGGAGGTGCAGAACTTTGCTGAGGAGGAACAGAATATAGAAGTAATTGAAGAACCCGCTGTCCAACCTGGTAAAGATTCTTAGTTTTTTATTTATTTATCTATTTATTTATTTATTTATTTTAAACATAATCACGTTTGTCAGAGTTATTCATTTTTGTGACACTTAAGATCCTGAGCTGAAGGAGGACGCAGGACCACAGCAGATCTCAGAGCCTCCACCTCCACACCCTGAATCAGTGAAGACCTCTGAGCCAGAACCAGATCCTCAGCCACAACCAGAGCCCCACCCAGAAACCCAGCAAGATAATCCACAAGAAGTACCTGTAACCCAGCAACCACAGAAGACAGACAAAGAGAATCAAAGCACCGAGGCTGACAAAGCTCCAAGCAAAGTATGTTTATTCATCAAACATGCGTAACATTGAAAATCACTTTCTTTTACATTTTCTTGATCTTTTGATTTCAAGTGTAAACATTAAAGCTCCATACTGATGCTGATTCCTTATATGCTTTGTGTTATTTCTAGGAGGAGGAAGATACTGGGGATGGCTGTGGAGGTATGTACATCAGTAAAGATTTCTTCTTTCTCCCTTTTTGGACATTACAAATACTACAGAGACAATAGCTATAACTGTTGTAACACATTGGTGTTTTTTTGGATGCTAGCCTAAAAGCTAATTTTAAACTCAGAAACAGTCATTTTTAATTTGCTTGCGTTCAAAGCAAACATTTACAACATTTGATCATTTTGTTTTTAGATTTCGTATCTTTGAAATCATGTTGCTGTAGAAATCTTACGTTGCTGTTGATAGACTGCTAAAGCCATTTCCTATTTCGCATGTGTTCTTCTATTCTACCTGACTGTAAATCTGCATATCCACCTGTCTCTCCTATAGCTCCAGTCAGCTGTGATACCTTTAAGAGTTGCCTGATGCGCATTCCTCATACCTCTGAGTGCCTTGGCAACATCAACGCATATTTTAAAGAGAACGGCATTTCCCGCCCCAAATTACCCTCCATGCCTAAGCTACCTACCCAGATCTCCGACGTTACCAAGTACTTACCCTCCCTTCCTCCAGAACTGCGCCAAGAGTTTTCTCAGATCAGGCTCACACAAGTCCCCAGGAACCTTGGCCAGACCTTGACTGAGTTATTACCCAAAAGTTCTGAGGGTTCAGCGGGCCCCAGTCTGTCCTCTCTCTACCAGACTTGTTCGAACATCCCACAGAAGTTCTCCCAGGTTCCCAGACGGACGCAGCAGTACTTCCTCAACGTCCACAAACGTCTCAACAGCCTTATGCCACAAGATGCCTAAAAAACAACAACAACAACAGCAAGAACATGAGCACGACCACACGCAACAAGACGTTGAACTGACTTGGTTTGGTTGCCATTCCCCTCTCCCTCCTCCTCAGCATCCCCATCTCCGCTCACGCTCCCCATCTCCATCCTCCCTCAACGGTAGCGTTCTTGAGTTGCCCAATGTGCCGTCCTATCCGCGTCTCCCACCAATCGTCAGTCCCCCGTCCAAGCGGCTCAACTCGCTGTCCCACCAGCTGTCTGGCATCTCTAACCCAGCTTTCTTCATTGAAGATGACCCAGATATTTCAGCAGTAAGACCTGCAGGTGAATCCGTGGGCCTTCATTAGCAAATAGTTCAAAGATGTGGTATGATTGGTTTCTATTTTTGTCAATAATCACCCACAGTCCATTTAAGAAGTAAGAAAAATAGGCATCCTGTACATGTACTCAGACATAATCTCCTGAGTAAAGAACAGTTTAGAGGAGAATAATTCAGTAAATCGTCTTTCTCGCCGCCCTGCCCTGCTTCTGCTTGTAACAACCAAGTGCTTGACCTTAGTGGCCTGAGGCAACACTGTCCTGCAGCACAGTTTGCCACACAGTCGCAGTGTTAACGAGGCCCTTCATTAACCAACAATCTGTGCCTGTCAACTTCAGAGAGCTTGAGCCAAAGCCTACATCCCTCTGTCAATGTTGAAGATGTTGACTCAGAGCGTGAGAGAGGCGGAGGGCAGGGACCCAGCAGCATCCCCACAATCCTTACGCCTCAGGATCCCAAACTTACCACCCTGACTGTACCCGTGAACCCCTCTGGAAGCCGTCAAAGGTAGGGATGCTGCTACTGGTACATTATGTAAACTGCTAGTAGAACATTGACAAACGTTAGAAAACGTTACATTAATATAATACACTGAAAAATATGGACACATACCATTTTTCCCAATTTCCTCCTGTTTTGTTACACACTACAGAAAGTGTATACATAACACTGAATTGCCAATGCTGATGTCTTATTACACACCAAGAAAGCTTTTTATTGTGATGAAAGCAGATGATAAAATTGACTGTTTTTTATTATTATTTTTTTTTAAACAATATTTTAATGTTTTTCTCTACCTGCTTTTATTTCCAGCAAAGCAGACAAAGAGTAAGGACACTGCACCAGCCACATGAATGTTTTGTCAAGAGCAAATAAATATCTCCAGTGATACACGCATGGCTTATTGTACAACTATGACAGCATTTGACATAAAGACAGATGATACTTCAAGCTTCTCTGCCATCAAGTGGAGCATTCTCATCCAAAATTAGACCAATTTAAACAGATGGCTTTCTCTTTATTAGTATTATGGCTAGAATACTTTACTTTACAACACATTCTTTAAGTTATTATAATCACATTGATGGGATAACAGCAAATCATTTCTGGTTTGAAAGAAAAATATTCAAAGAATGCATCATTTTGGAATGAAAAGCTTCATATTTTTGTGTTTCATGCCGTTTGAAATGATCTGCTGCCCTCTGCTGGCTGCTCCGGTACATTTGTGTTTAGAGTCACGTGTCCTGCAGGAAACGCCTATTCTGTCCTATTACTGAATATTTCTAATTGTTGCTACCAACACACACGGTGTTTCTGCAGAACACAGATAGTTTGTTAAAGTAGCCAATGTGAGCTAAACCTGTTGTGTCCCAGTGTTCTCTTCTGTCCTGTGTCACTGTTCTGCCCTTGTGCACGGCTTTTTGCACGGCTACTGTATGGATGTTGTAGCAAAAGTCAATAAACAGATGCATCGCAGTTATCGCTGTTGAATCCTCCCTGTGTCTCATATCTTCACGTGGACTAATACTGCTGTGGTTTGTCTTGCACACACCTTTTTATCTCTCTTAAACACTCGCTCACTTCACCCAACATGACTTTCACATTAGTAGGGGAAGAAAACAGAGGACGATCTGGACAAAGATGTAAGATCTCTAACCATAAGTACCAGACTTTTCTGGCTTCATTTAGAATCCATCTCATTATCCACACATTGTGCTGCCGTCTGTCCATTAAACAACTGACCACCTTTCGCCCATTCTCCCTAAAACACTTCTTTTTCAGACTTCACTTTGATTTCCTACATTTATAGTACTCATTCAACATTTGTCATCATATTTCTGCAACTTTGGCACAATAGATACATTTTACATTTAGCATTTGTTAGCCAAACTATAATTAAAGTGTTTTTTAGTTAAATTAAGGGACCAAAGATGTTCCTTTTGTCCACACCAACAGTAGGAGGTTGCGCTCCCAAAGCGAGGACGACGACTATGAGGTTACTGCCCCTATCCGAGCCTGGGCCAGCCAGTCCAGCCTCCACAGCAACGATGACTCGTGAGTGAGCGCTGTTCCAACACACACATCTGCCAACGTGTGCATACCGAGACACTAGCAACAATCTGCCTCATTTTTGCTTTTACTTTTCAGGCTGAAGGATCGTCCAGCTTCTTCAGCCAGTCAGACCAGTACTGTGATAAATGAACGCCTTCAAGAGCTGGTCCGGATGTTTAAAGAGAGAACCGAGAAGGCGAAAGAGAAGCTAATTGATCCTGACAGCTCAGATGAAGACAGCATCGTCCCGTGTAAGTGTCTTTTTCCATACTGTAGACACGGAGCTGTCTTGTTTCAGTCTTGTAAAGGACTTGGACAACAACAGTCCTGACGGTGACACTTGTGAAACAAGTATGTTGGTGTGTTATAGTATTCTTTATTTCCAGGTTAAAAGTGTCCAGAAAATCTCTGCTAATATATCTCACACACACCGAACTGCTGTGTGTGAGCTAAAATCTACTGTGCCTGTCAGACAGGTGAGAAGCACTGTAGCGGTAGTGCCTTCTCAAAAGACTTCCCACCTTCCTCCCAGTAGTGGTATGAACAGATTCCTTCATTTATCCCCACCTCCCCTTTTAATCCGAAGCTCCTGAAGATGGTGCCCGGGTTGATCGATTCCTCTGTACTTTTTACAGTACATGGAGCCATGTGAGCTACACCCTGATGTGTAGGTCACATGTGTAACATGATGTCTGTGGGAACGCACAGGCAGAAAAAGAAGACGTGTGTATTAGTTACATCTTGGTTTTTTTGCTATTTAGATCAGGTTGACTTTGTGCCACAAATATTGCTTATTTGTGTTATTTCTCTGGCATGCAAATAATGTTTTTATACGGAGTTCAACACACATTGAAAGGGTGTGAACCACATTCTTTGTGCTTTATGGCATTTTTTTTTTAATGTAAAACGTCATAATTCTCATTCATTAGATATATAAATTAAATACGTAAACAGTCACTCAGTTTGTGTTTTCTCATGTTTTCCATCGCCTCCCTTCAGCTCCTCCTCAGGGTTCAGCTCCTGAGCCCAGAACCGAGAACGCACCGTCAGGAGGAGAAGGAGGAATGGAGAATGTGGCAGAAGAGGGGCAGTCCAGTAGCCATAAGGTGAAAGCGCTTCGGTGGTTTCGGGGCTGTTTGAACTACCGCTTTCCTGCCAGCATCGACCCTTTTACCAGTGAGAGCCCAGCACAATATATATAACCCGTACTACTGAACCATGTTTTACATGCTATATTTTGACAAATGTAAAAATAAAAGAATCGGAAGCTTTTGTTTGGAGATAAATAAGAGACATTCCACTGGAATATAGTCTCAATTGTGTGTCCTTTCCCTTTTTACATATGACCGGTGGATGCTGACCTACTGGTCCTAACTCGTGTGACTGCTGCATGATTTCCGTCTCTCCTTTCTTTCTTTGCCTTGATCTCCCTGCCCTCGTGTTTTTTCTTCCTCTTTTACCAGACCTGATGTACGTGCTGTGGATGATGCTGGTATGCCTGGCGTGGAACTGGAACGTGTGGTTCATCCCAGTCCGCTGGGCCTTTCCCTACCAGACTCCAGAAAATATTTACTACTGGCTGCTGACCGACTACCTGTGCGACTTCGTTTACATCTTGGACATCACCGTCTTCCAGCCTCGGCTGCAATTTGTCTGTGGAGGGGACATCGTGGTAAGAGCAGAAGATCATAGAAGAGCAAATGTGTTGATAAAACTTTAAACATGCTGAAAAAAATGTCTCAAACACTAGCTCACAATGTGAGAAAGGTAAGTGTAGTTGAATAAAAAGAGAATAAAGACTGTACTAGCGTGCGATGCTGCCTCTGAGGTGATGTTTATGACCTGCCTTGTTTTGTTCATATTCTAGTGTGATAAAAAAGAAATGAGAAAGAATTACATGCAAACAAAACGCTTTAAAGTAAGTAACTGCGCATACTTGTAGTTTTGGGGTATTTTGGGCTGGCGCTGTAGTCATGCTGTATCCTCTTTTGTTGTCCAGCTTGATGTTGCCAGCCTCGTTCCTCTGGAGCTCTTCTATTTTAAAACCGGCATCAATCCTCTGCTTCGCTTACCCAGGCTGCTAAAGGTTGCATTCACTTCCAACTTTTACAGACAGACAGCTGTCACCACAGCCACTCATTTGGGTTTTGCTCTCCATTCTTTCCTCCACAGATCAACTCTTTCTTTGAGTTCAACGAACGCCTAGAGGCCATTTTGACCAAAGCATACATTTACAGGTCTGCTGCAACACGATCAAACTGCTGGCAGCTTCTTTAGATTTCTTTAGATGAATCTTGAGTTCAGGCGTATGTTTCTTACTGACACGCTGTCCGGCCTGCAGGGTGATCCGTACCACCGCTTACCTTCTTTACTGTCTCCATTGCAATGCCTGTTTATACTACTGGGTCTCTGATTTTAAAGGACTCGGATCAACCAAGTGGGTTTACAACGGTGAAGGCAACAGGTTAGCAGGATTAACACACGTACAACAAACAAATACGTGTTTGAGGCAAAGCTATTGTGCTGTTTTTGATTCCTCCTGTTTTGTCTGTCCTCAGTTACGTCCGCTGTTACTACTTTGCCGTGAAGAGCTTGATCACCATCGGTGGGGTGCCAGAACCGACTACCCTGTTTGAAATTGTATTTCAACTCATCAACTACTTTGTTGGAGTTTTTGCCTTCTCCATCATGATGGGACAAGTGTGCAAAAAGCTTTTTTGTTTTGTGTGTTTTCCCTCATTTGAGTGTACCAATCAAAGCCGTTCTCCTGTCTCCCAGATGCGTGACGTGGTTGGCGCAGCCACAGCAGGTCAGACTTACTACCGCACGTGCATGGACGACACTATTAAATACATGTCCTCCTATCGCATCCCCAAAGACGTTCAGAATCGAGTCAAAACCTGGTACAACTACACCTGGCAATCACAAGGCCTGCTGGGTAAACTGAACGTTACATAATGTGAGAATATTCTTACACGTACGCGTGCTCACGAGATGCTGACTCCTGCCTTGCAGATGAGCAGGAGCTGCTGACACAGTTGCCCGATAAAATGCGTCTGGACATTGCTATAGATGTCAACTACTCCATCGTCAGCAAAGTTCCGCTTTTTCAGGTATAAGGTCAATGTTATCGCAATCTGCTCAAATCTCAGATTTTCTTATTAGTGCTCTTTGTTCTTTTTTGTCGAAAGGGTTGTGAGAGACAGATGATCTTTGACATGCTGAAAAGTTTGCGCTCTGTCGTTTACCTGCCAGGGGATTACGTCTGCAGGAAGGTACGCACACGGTCCGCAACCTGACAACTGTGGAAACACACTACAGTACTCGTGCATCGTCTTTTTCCTGTCAGGGTGAAGTCGGCCGCGAGATGTATATCATAAAAGCTGGGGAGGTGCAGGTGGTCGGAGGAGCTGATGGAAAGACGGTGTTCGTCACTCTCAGAGCAGGATCGGTCTTTGGAGAGATCAGGTGAAGACATTTCTAAAGGTGGAGACAAGTGGCGATAGAAAAAAAAAAATGCATTTTTTCACATTGAAAACAACCAAAATATCTGTGATTGGCAGTTTGCTGGCAGTGGGTGGGGGCAACAGGCGCACAGCAAATGTAATTGCTCACGGGTTTGCAAATCTCTTCATCCTGGACAAAAAAGACCTGAGCGAGATCCTGGTGCACTACCCCGATTCCAAGAAACTCCTCCGCAAGAAGGCCAGGTTAAACACTGATGGCACCACACATGATCAGTCTGCGTTATCGATTCTAACTGCAACTGCAGTTCCACGTTTAGATGTCCAGACTTGTTGCCGCTGCGCTTGTGTATCTTTTTTAATGTGATCAAAGTTCTGATCCGAATCACAGGAAGATGCTGAATAAAGGAAAGAAAGCTGAGCCCAAGGAAGAGAGCAAGGACCACCCTCTGGTCCCAGCCGCTCTCGTTAGGCCAGAGACTCCCAGACTGCTCAGAGCAGCCCTGGAGGTGACAGAGAGGTCGTCTGGGCTAAAAGGAGCTCTGGCTAAGGTCAAAGAGAAGACCAACAAGCCCAGTATCTCATCACAGGTAAAGAACGTGAAGAAGCCAAAGATTAAACAAGAAAATACAGACACTTCACTCCACACCCACCGATTATTCTCTCGCAGCCCTCCATCTCCTTTTCTCTGCCTCCTCCGTCTCCCAGCTGCAGCTGCGGACCAGACAGTGATGTTGAGACACCGTCGCCCACGTTTGCCAGCTCACTATCTTTTCGTTCCGCTTCTGGTTGCCACAACAACGACACTCTGCTTCTCGGTGACAAACACCAAATGGTTGCACTTTACAAATGTAAGGAGGTTTAAGCTGAAACAGATCTTACCTGTTACCTTTGAGGAGAATTAACAATACTAATGGATGAAAAATATAGAATAATAGGTATCAAATCTAATTTGTCTTATGCTGTATTGGCCCTGTGGTACGTCGCTGTCTACACTGACTGACTGAATTCACTGTAGACAATGATGAGAGACAATGTTTTTGCTGTTGTTGTCTGCCATTTACGCTTGGATGTACATTTTGCCTTATGTATCTATTATTTTTTTTAAACTGACTTGCTTATGTAATTAGCTTACGGCAATAATTTTACTAGATTGGAAAACTTTACTTTGAACAAAGACTTGTTACTAATGTATATTAACGATCATTTGAAATTGACCCTACATTTTTTTTCTGTAGATTTTTCAATTTAACTTCACATCCTATGTTTAAAAATAGCAAGCTTTTATCACACTGTCTATTGTAATAGTTTTTTTTTTTTAATATTATAAATATCTCTTTGTCATGATGTTTAGAGCAGTCATGATTTTTATTTTGCTGAGCTGCTTTATGAGGCATGAGAAAAAGTGTTCAATTTTATGATCAGTAATTTCGAATAATGTAAGATCTGTACTTTGTATATAGATTTATCTGGATGAAATAGATGTTTGAATATTGAGAGTTGATACAGCCTGAAAGGGCCATTAACCCAGCTAACTATACTGCCAGATTATCTCAACAAATTTTTGGTTTGTGTGTGTGTGTGTGTGTGTGTGTGTGTGTGTGCATGTTTTTCATGGATATTAAATGTTTAGAGACTTTGACACTGTCTTTCTTGTTAATAAATAATAAATGCTGTCTTGGATTTTTATGTTTGGTCTGTAATTACCACTTAAATATATGGATAACAGCTCCACAAAGGGGAATAATAGGAAGTCAAGTCAAGTTAGTGTTATTTGTTTAGCGCCTTTTACACACAGAATTGTCTCTAGGTGCTTTACAGAGGCAGAAACCCAGAGCCTGAACCCCCCACAGTGGCAAGGAAAAACTCCCTTTTAACAGGAAAAAGCAGGCTTACAAGGAGGAATGTCATACTAAAAACCAGTCGGGTAAAGGAGGAGAAGAAGAGGGAGACAGGATGGAGAGAATAAGAGAGAGAGAAATAAACATGCAAACATAGGATAATACAGCGTGGCAGGATATTATAAAAGAGGAACAGCATAGGCAGGTGCTCCTCTATGCAGTAGTCTGAAGATGGGAGACCTGCAGAAAGATACAGAGAAAGAGAAAAGAGGGAGAGAGAAAGACACAAAACTGCAAGGGAGACTGGAAACACAGTGATAATTCCAATTCCTTGTGAAAGAGGAACCACAAATCAAAATAAAAACACAGGACACAACATATTTATTTATCTATTTTGTAATGTCACCAAAATTTAATAATCTGTTCCTTATCCCATTAGCAATAGAAATTCATCCAACTCTGTTGATAACTTCTTGAGTTATTTTGGTAACAGACAGACAGACAGACAGACAGACAGACAGACAGACAGATAGATAGATAGATAGATAGATAGATAGATAGATAGATAGATAGATAGATAGATAGATAGATAGATAGACAGAGGATGGCTACATAAGCTCCTTGACAGAAGTAAAAAAAAAAAATCAAATAATAACAATAAAGTTGTCTGTGTAGTTCCAGGTTATAGTTATCCAAAGTTATTCAAAGTTAGTCAATACATGTACAAAGTTACAAGCTCCACTATTACTACATAGAGGAGTGTTAAATGATATAGCAGAGTAGAATCAGTTTTAAATATTTTTAATTTACCAAAACATTTGAATTACTTAAGGAAAACACTTAGTGTAAATTAAGAAAAGGAAAAATGTATTTATTGCCATTCATCAGTTTCAAATTTTAGTTTGTGAATTAATTTTGTTTTTTCAAATGAACAAACATTTTGACCCCGAATTGGCTACATAATATAAAGGAATGACTTAATTATAGAAAATACAAATTAAAATAAAACAATAAAATAAACAGTGGGTCGACAGTACTGACATAGTTAAAACTTCCGGAAAACAGACAGACGTAAAACTATGTTTCCCATAGTGCTTTGCTCCTGACATCAGAATAGTGTTCGTACGTTTCTTATCCTACTGTAGCATAAATCAACAAACTGCCGTAGTTTATTACGATGAGAACAGACAGGGTGCGCCTTCTCTTACTTCCTTTTATCTGAAGTCGAGCAACAGTATCGATTAGTAAGCGGTGAAAAAAGCTAGCCTTTTCGCTTGACTATTAATTAGTGCGTGTAGCTAATGTTATTGACTGGATTTACCTGTGACTGACCGAGTCCGTCATGACACGAAGACAGAAGCTGAGATGGAAGACTGCGATGGAGAAGACATTCTAGAAGCCCCTGAGCTGCCTCTGGAGGTAAGACAATACCCGATTTCTGTTCATTTAAAAAACAAACAAACAAACAAACAAACAAACAAAAACCCCGTAAAACTCGCTTCTTGTCAGCCCATCATAACACCTGTAAAAAAACGTGAAAACATTGTATAGAGGGTTAACCTCAAATAAAGCCAGAAAATGCTTTATTATTATTTAAAATGCTTTATTATTCTGTCTTTATGTAGGTTATAGTTTATATCCTGAGTTTTCTTCGTACCTCGGATAGGAAGGAAGCGTCAATGGTTTGCCGCAGATGGTATAATGCTAGTCAGGATCTTCAGTTTCAGGTAATTTACTCCAAAGAGAAAACACACTGCACATTATAAAACATATGGATGATCAAGGCTAAAAATGTGATTATTATTATTTAAAAAGCCTGAGGCAAGGGTTCATCCCGTGTTTGCTGTGTCTGCTGTCCTTCCTGCAGAGGAATGTTACTTTCTGCTTCCCGGCTTCAGCCTCATCCTTGGAGCTGATCAGGGGTCTTGGGAGACGGTCATTCTGCAGATTAAGCATCAGCCAGCTTGATGGATTCAGCATGTCCAGACTGCTGCTTCAGGAGGTCCAGCACACTCTCACAATTTAAAAACACTTCCCTCCATGGCTTAGTCTAACATGCAGATGCAGGTCTGGCACAAACAGGCTGTTGTTATTGGCAGTATTTGCATTGTATTAACTTGTAACTAGATGATTTATCAGGAGGCCAAACAAGAAACATGAAAGTGAAAGAGCTGAAAGCGTTTGACTTAAACACAATTTTAGGAAAAAGATGCTATGTTGCATTGATTTTATGCAACACATCTGCTTTGCTTTGCTCCACTATAACCAGTCCATTTATCCCCTCTGTCCCATTTATCCTCGTTGTCTTACTATTAGCAGTTATTTTAGCTTCTTTGTTTCACAATAATGACGGGCTCTCATATCTCTGGGGCTGAAGTTGCCGAGGTGGTCAACAACCTCCTCTGTGGCAGGGCCCCGGGGGCGGATGAGATCCGCCCGGAGTTCCTTAGAGCTCTGGATGTTGTAGGGCTGTCGTGGTTGACACGACGCTGCATCATCGCGTGGACATCGGGGGCGGTGCCACTGGATTGGCAGACCGGGGTGGTGGTCCCTCTTTTTTGAAGGGGGACCGGAGGGTGTGTTCCATTTGACGGTGTCCCTCGGGGAGTCCTGTGGGGGGTTCGGGCCCCCTGATACGGGCCGTCTGCTCCCTGTATGACCAGTGTCAGAGCTTGGTCCGCATTGCAGGTAGTAAGTCGATCTTGTTTCCGGTGGGGGTTGGACTCCGTCAGGGCTGCCCTCTGTCACAGATTCTGTTCATAACCTTTATGGACAGAATTTCTAGGTGCAGCCGTGGTGTCGAGGGGGTCCGGTTTGGTGACCTCAGGATCGGGTCTCTGCTCTTTGCAGATGATGTGGTCCTGTTGACTTCATCAGTCCGTGACCTCCAACTCTCGCTGCGGCCGGGATGGGAATCAGCGCCTCCAAATCTGAGGCCATGGCTCTCGGTCGGGAAAAGGTGGAGTGCCTTCTCCGGGTCAGGGAGAAGATCCTGCCCCAGGTGGAGGAGTTCAAGTACCTCAGGGTCTTGTTCATGACTGCGGTGCGGCGTCTGCAGCAATGCGGATCCTGCACCGATCCGTTGTGGTGAAGAGAGAGCTGAGCCGAAAGGCGAATTGATTGATTTCAAGATTGATTTCTTGATATCGGCTTGTCGGATTTAACAAAAGGCCCATGCCGATATACGTCAAAATTCCAAATATCGGCGCCTATAATCAGCCAACCTCTCCTCCGTAGGGTGGCTGGGCTCTCCCTTAGAGGTAGGCTGAGAAGCTCTGCCATCCGGGAGGAGCTCGGAGTAGAGCCGCTGCTCCTCCGCGTTGAGAGGAGCCAGATGAGGTGGCTCGGGCACCTAGTTAGTACGCCTCCCTGGTGAGGTGTTCAGAGCACGTCCCTCTGGTAGGAGGCCCCCGGGAAGACCCAGGACACGCTGGAGGAACTATGTCTCTGGGCTGGCCAGGGAACGCCTCGGGATCCCCCCAGAAGAGCTGGGCTTAGTAACTGGGGAGAGGGAGGTCTGGGCTTCCCTGCTTAGGCTGCTGCCCCTGCGACCCCACCCCGGATAAGCAGAAGAAAATGGATGGATGGATGGATGGATGGATGGATGGATGTTTCAGAATAAGCAGATCACTAGCCCGTGTGTGTGTTGACCTTAGACTCTGTAGCCAAGACAAAAAACAAGACAAGCTAAATGCCAGTAACTGAATTAAACACAAGCAGATAATAAAAAGTTGTTTTGGAATAATGTGATGGAAGCTATTTTTAAGCTATCATCCTAGGTCTTTGCTGCCAGTGGTCATGTGACGCTGACTAAGCCCATCATGGTCCAAAGGTCAGGACAGCTGTAGAGCTTATTGACTCTTGTTACATACTATTAGAAGGATTTTTATGCATTTATGGTGGAACATTTTTGCTTTTGGTGCCACCAAGAAGTAATAGAAATCTGGAACTGGAAGGAGAACTAAGTCTGCAGCAGATTTCCCTAAAGTAATTGTTTCTTAGTGGAATTGTGTTGTGCTCTTGCTACCACATCCTCACTCACTTCCTCATTCTCATTTTAATCTTCCAACTTTCCAATTTGCCCCCAGTCTGTGTATTTATATCCACCTGGGCCTGGGTCTGGGTCTGCGTTGTCTCTCTCTTCAGGTGGGTCTGTGCCTGGGGTCCAAGTTAGAAAGCCTGGCCCTGCCTGGAAGCAGCATCACAGAGGCGTCTCTGCTGGGCCTCCTCCCGCGCCTCACCTCCCTCCGTCGGCTGGACCTCAGGGGTCTAGACAGCCTCTTCATGTCTGGAGCTTTGCTCTCCAGGGAGGAACACCGACAGCAGGTATTTATTCCTCCCAGTTCGAAGGGCTTTAGTAACTTAGGACTCATTGTTGGATGAGCTACAGAAGAGTTAGAGATATTATACTGATGTATGAAAGAGTTGATTCATAAAGCATCTGATACAATCAAGAGTGACTCTGAAACCCAGAGCCTGGCCCCAGATGGCCTGGATCACTTTCCTGCAGCTTGTCTGACTTTTGCAGAAATGTCCTTGGCGTTGAACTGCAAACAACACTGATCTGTGATCTGTGCTGTTCATACTGCAGTCACACTGTGTGCTGCTCTGCTCTGGCTCCGTTTGGCTCTTTTCTTACAACCTGATTTCGACTGCCTTTTGTTTGTGTCGCTAGAGACAGTTAGCAGCACGTGGCTTCTCAGAAGAGGGACCTTGGTCACATGTTGCTGCAGCGCTGATAGCAGACAGATGCTCCAAGTTCTGCTGTCTTAAAATGAAACGCAGAACACTCAAACATAAACATATCAATTAGAACATACCTTTATGGGTCAGGCATCTTCCACAAGCAGCGCACAATAGACCGTCTGTGGAGAAAATAGAATGTCTACCTCTGCTGCCCCCTCCTGTCTGTCAGAAGTATTACAACTCTGTGGATCTGGACTGTGTGGATCTGGGCCTGGTCTCCAGGTGTTAAGCAGTACAAGTGATCATTAAAAACATGTCCCAGGAAGCTAATATTTGCTTCCGGTAGCTAATATTAGCTTAGCTGCCGGTTCACAGGTGCTCAAATATTGACTTCTGTAAAATAGAAGCCTCAGGTTTCCAATGAACTGAGCTGTTTGACTTCATATTTGCACCGAAAACACAGTGAGTGCTGTAATATCTGGGGGTGTTTTATTCTGAATGCTTATTTGTGTTGATTAGAAAATAGAGTCTACAACATGAACCATCTACCCGGAGCAGATTCTAGATGTCCCTGTGTAAAACCTGAACGCTGGCGCCGACTCGTTTTCCAGAGGAACTTCCTGAAGGGGAGCCTCGTTGTGATTCTTGCCTTTGCACCTTTCTTGCAGGTCAGGTCAGCTCTGTCCGGTTTGGAGGAGCTGGATTTGTCCGATCTCCGCTACCTGTCTGACCTCACGTTCAATCGGCTCACTGGCTGCACGCCGCACCTCCGACGCCTCTCCTTAGCCGGCTGCCACATCGCTTTTGAGTTCGACCCATACCGAGGGTGCCCGGCGGGAGCCGTGGAGAATTCATCAGCGCTGCTGTCGCTGAGGAACTTGCGGAGGTTGCTGACGGAGCAGAAAGTCACTCTTGTAGCTCTGGATCTGAGCAGAACCTCCATAAGTCCAGAATCTCTTCGCTCTATTGCGCAGGTCAGGGTGGCTAAAATGGTCTTTTCTTAATAGTTGTTATTAATAATTTGACTTTGATGGGCGTCCTTTTCCAGGTGCAGGGTTTGGTGTTAGAGGAGCTCTGCCTTCGTGGCTGTAAGGAGCTAACGGACTACTCAGTGGAGGCTCTGGTGAAGCACCAGCCGCACCTGCAGGGCCTGGACGTCAGCGGCTGCACGGAGCTGACCAGCAGGTCTGTGGAGGCAGCAGCACACAGCTTGAAGAGCCTGACACACCTCTCACTGTCCGGTGACTGGAGGATAACAGAAAAAGGTGGTCATCACATACGGTTGACTTGTTAACGTGTCATTACACGCAAATTCTTTGCATCGGTTTGTATAAGCGATGCTTTGTTTGGAACACCAGCGCACGTGGAACAGTTTGTGCATAGACCTCCCGTTCACGTCCTTAGGCCTCGCTGACCTCCTGTCCGTGAGGACGCTGAAGAGCCTGAACCTGTCCGAGTGTCTGCACATCAGCGGAACAGAGATGGCCAAAGGCTTAAAGGGGTCCGGCACCACCAGAGCCCAGCTGGAGTCGCTAAACCTCAACAGCTGCATCTACATCAGGGTCAGTCGCTGTGTTTGTGCAGGATGTTTCCATCTCTTTCCAAGTGTTTTGGTGTGTTTGGAGAAAAACAAAAAGTGACTTTTCCCCCCCATCTGTCTCTTCAGGATTTTGCGGTGTTTTCTTTCACGCAGCTTCTCGGGGATTCTCTCCGCGAGCTGGACTTGACGTCATGCGTGAACTTGAGCGACCTGTCGGTGTGCTCCATCGCCACACACCTCCAGAAGCTTGTCGTCCTGCGGCTCGCCAGGTGCAAAGAAATTACAGACTGGGGGCTGCTGGGAATGGTGGAAGCCACAAAAAACAACACTGACCAGGAGATGGTGAGGCCCAAAACACAAAAACTGCTAAAACTCGGGCCCCCGTAGGTCACACACTAATAAAACATACACTGAAACGTGCAGCTCGGTCCGACGGACGTGGACGTGTGCCGTCAGCTTAAAAGCTATTACGGTGTCTGAAACATCCCAGAAAAACACACAAAAAAGCTGACAGGCACAGTCTCATTTTGTGTGGAATTGTCTAGTTTGAGTCATTTCTGTTGTGTACCAGGGAGACAAGGGTCCACGTTTCACCGGAACGTTTGGCATCATGGGCTTTTTCAAGCCTCCTCGTTTGCCTTTTGAAGAGCGGCCCAAGGTGGTGGCGCCAGGCGACTTGGAGCAGTTCAGGCACCGCCTGGGCGCCTCTCTGTTGGCTCTCAGCAGGCTGCAGGAGCTGGACCTGTCTGCCTGCCCCAAACTCACCGACAGCAGCATCACCCAGGTGGGTTTGTGGCGTCGCCTTCGAGTTCAGCCAAAGCCGCTGCTCATCACATCACTGCGTCTCTCCAGGTGGTCGGGCACCCCGACCTCCACCGTTTATCCCTGTCCATGCTGAGCGAGCTCACCGACGCCAGCCTGGTGTCGGTAGCGCGGCGCTGCCGCTGCCTCACCAGCTTGGCCCTCAGCCACTGCCCGGGAATCAGTGACTGTGGAGTGGCCCAGGCTGCACCCTTCCTCCACCGGCTGCAGCACCTCTACCTCTCCTGTTGTGACAACGTGACTGACAGGTGAGTTACAGACACAGCCTCCGCGCACCAAAAGGCTACACCGCGACCCCTCCCCCTCTCTGACCTTTGAACCCCTCTCCAGATCATTGTTCACGCTGGTGCAGCACTGCAGCCGTCTACGGACGCTCGACATTTCCGGATGCAAAAACATGGCGGCAACAACGGTGGAGTTCCTTCAGTCACAGCTGCCTTTCTTGGAAAATCTGCACTACAAATTCCACTGTGCAGTCTGAGCGAACAGTTTACGCCTGGTTACCAAAGCAACCGCTCCATCGCTTGCAAGCAAGAGCTTCTCTAGAGCTGGAGCAGTAGTTTTGAAATAGTCCAAAATCTGACTTTAACAGATTGATTCTTTGTGTTTTAAGCACACAATAACTTATGACATTCAGTGATATTTGTTGGCCGTGTACATCACCATAAATGAAACATATGACTAAAAAGTCACATCCCGGTCTTATGTTTCAAAAATAAAAAGTAGAAAAATGTCACCAGCCGATTAATTATGGACCTTAATGAGTATGTATTCTTATTACTATTTAAAAAAATGTCTTAAATGTACCATACCTGCACTGCTATGGTGGAAGTAAGTCAGTTTAAGGTAAAAAAATGTAAAGAATTGTATTTTAATATAAGAAGTGAGTGAAAATGTGGATAATGAACTATAAAAGTACTGTAGCATCAGGCTAACTTTATTTTCTCCAACTGTCTTTATTACCCACAGACTTAAAGACTAAAAAAAATAAGATTTTTAAGAAATAAAGCAAACTTTGGCTCCTGTGAGCAAAACACACCATTTTTTTGTTGTTCTTCAGAATTGTTTATTTATGTGACGTCATCAAAGATAGGTACACGATCTTACGGTATCTATTCCAAAGGGTTGTGGAGTGTCAAATCATCAGATGCCACAAAATAGCAGAAAATTCAACACATCTCCAAAGGAGTGTTCAACTCTATCACATTATTAAAATAGATCAAACGGATCAAATTATGCTTTCTTTTGAGGCAGTTTAGTGCTACTGTGCACTAAACTGACTGAGAGAGTTATCTCTGCATTGGAACAAATTAGTTTTCATTTGAACAATTATGTAAAATACCTAATTTTTAAATGTAAGCTATAAAAACGGTCTGGTACTCGACCAGAGACCTGTCATAAAAGACAAAATAAAAATCCATACAGCGCTTCTTTGTCAACACAGTAAGAGTGCCCTGGCCAGTGGCCAGTATAATGCCATCTTGAATTACATCTTAAAAAAAAAAAAAAAGACGAACATTGTCTCCTGGAGCTATTGTGAACCATATATTCTCTCTCTGGAGTTACAGTTTAAAAACTAAACCAGCAACAGGTCGAGACCCTGATGAGGATGTCGCTTTGGCCTAGGGTCTATTTTAGTTTCTACCAATAAAAGTGATAAATGGAACAAGGAAGTGAGGATAAAAATATATATATTGCAGCCTCCTGAGCCGATGGAGTCCATGAGCAGCGTACCTACGGCTACATAAGCTAAATTTAGCTAAATGCAAAACAACCTCTCTTTCATGTGTTGTACCAAACTGATGAAAACAAAGGTTACAGCCTCAGAATGTACCAGGTTGATCCATGTACAGTATATCATAAAGAGTTTCAGATAAACTCAGAACTATAAAATGATTACACCGTAAAAAACAAAGTACCGCGGCTTCGATGGTTCCTGTGCTGAAGCTAACACACGACTGCAGCGGAATCATGAGTGGAGAGCCTGAGAAACGGCAGTGATGATAGCCCACCGATCGTTACCGGAGTCTAAAGACAACAGGTGGGGTCACCTGCCTCTGAATACGTCTTCAAGATATAAAGTGCATAAAAGCACAGTTCAGCTCTCTCACGCACACATATTTACACATCCACGCGTGCTAGTCTCAGTCCGGCGGGTTGGTGCATCTCTACTGCTCAGTCTGGCTGAAGTCGTAGCAGAAGTTGAAGTTGCTCGGTGGTTTGGGGATGACCGGGGCGCTGTCTGGGATGGGCACGTTTTCCAGGTCCAGGAGGCGGAGCTTGATTTCCATAGAGAGGAGGATCTCCAGCTCGCTGTGCATGGACTCGCTGCTCATCTCCCGTCCCAGGAGGACGTTCAGTCCGTCTGTCCACAGGCAGAACTGAGGGAGGCAAACACCAGGTTACATCACTGACAAAGACGCTTCCTCAGTCAGTTTTTTTTTTCAGTTCCAGCAGATTGCGACTCACATCAGATCTGGAGGGAGCGATAAAATTCAGGCTGTACTCCTCTACATCATATGTGATGCTGAATGCCAGGTCCAGCACTTCCTGCAGATCAATAGAGTGAGATGTGAGCTGGCTGGAGGAGAACACCAGCAGAAGCTGAGGAGAGACGCTCCGCTGACCTTGTTCTGTTTGCCTTTGTTCTCTTTCATGTGGGGACAGTCTTTGCCCGTCAGCAAGCCTTTGATTTCAGCTACTGGGACTGAGTGAGACAGGGGTCGAAACGAGTAAAACACAGCACCAGCGAATCAGGATTTGTTTTTGGTTGTTTTGGGCCAGCCTTCAACTCACTCTTCTCCTGGAGCGTTTCAATCGGTGGGTTGTCTATGTCGTCGTCCACATCTCCGTAGTGAAGCATTTTGTGATTGGGCGATAAGCGGCAGTACCATCGTTTGTCTGGAACAAAAACAAACAAACAAACAAAAAAAAAACAACCGCAAGGGGTTTAGGTTAGTTCGGGCCGCTTCCCTCGCTCGTGTACGTGTGCGCCGTCTGCTGACCTTGTCTCCGTCGGCTGCTGATCTTCCTGAACATCGTTCCTTGACACAACCTGTTGAGTCTCTGCTGGCGGATCAGCTCGAGCAGCTCCGGCTTCAGACGCTCTTTTAGCTCCCTGCAATCAGTCAGTCAGTCAGTCAGTCAGTCAGTCAGTCAGACACTTTATTAATCTCCAAGAGAAATTCACATTTCCAGCAGCTTCAAAGTGGAAACACACAAGGGCATGCAAGTCTCAGGAGAATACTAAAACACTGAATACTAAAACTAAAATACTAAATCTAAACTACGAACACTAAAATACTAAAATATTAAATCTAAAATACTAAAACTAAAATACTAAATCTAAAATACGAACACTAAAATACTAAAATATTAAATCTAAAATACTAAATCTAAAATACGAACACTAAAATACTAAAATATTAAATCTAAAATACTAAAACTAAAATACTAAATCTAAAATACTAACACTAAAATACTAAATACTAATATTTAGTATTTTAGTGTTCGTATTTAGTACTGTAGTGCTAACACTACAGTACTAAATCGTAACACTACAGTGTGCTACGACTGTAAATGTGCAGAAACTCTGATGAGGTAATCAGTCAGCATGGCGGGCTGAAGAATGGCGTGCACTTGGCTGCCGGTGGAGAGCTGAATGGATGAGCCAGCAGCGCACAGACTCGCCGTCTAGTGACAAACAATAACGCTGCGCAGCAACACCACCCGTACGGCTGCTGGCCTGGCAGCTGCTTCCATTCGGGTGGAAACTGGAGCCAGCAGAACTGCCGATCAGCTCCGCTCCACTGTCAGGCTTTTATCTTCCTAAAGAAACAGCCTTTCTGAGAGGTACTCACAGCACGGGTGGAGCCAGGGTCTCTTCTTGGTGCAGCCGCTCCGTCTGCCGCAGCTTGAGGATTTCGCTGTAGTTGAGAGCGTTGACCTTGTTCTTGAACAGCTCCAGGGACGTGGGCTTGCTGGACAAGGTCCTGGTGATCTGCTCCCTCACCACCTGCATCACCTGGAAGGGAGACACGCTCCAGTCAGATCTCCAACGCCGCCATTCAGGGCTGAGTTTGCCGTACGGAGAAGATACGCTGGTAAAACAAGCCTGAGCCGCTGATGGGTAAGGCATGGAAGTAGCCCAGTCCAGCAGTGACATCCTCTCTCCGGATTTATAAAACTCGGGATGGACAAACACGGAGCGTCTCTGCTGAACAGTTAGCATCTGGAGTGTGGAACAACCCTCCGGGCCGAACAGCATCGACTCGGCCTTTGCTACGACTGCGCGGCGGTGAGGCAGCAGTTGACCTCAAACAGTGAAACAAGCGCTGAAGGCAGGATCTATAGCCCCCTCTGCACCGCCCACACAGACAGTCTATCACGCCAAATCTATAACTGTGCCCGAGCCGAGCGAGAGGCCCGTCCTGGCGCTCTGCTGACCTCCAAGAGTCCCTGCTCGCAGTTAAACGGGTCGATTGTCAGCAATCAGTGCAAATCAGCGCAGATCTTTCCAGATGGCTCCCGATCCACGCTGCCCCAGCCCGCCATAACCGCAGCAAGCAGAATGATCGGAGATAAAAATGAGCAACCTGGGATTCTGGACCGTGTCAACTACACGGACGCGACAAATTAGTTGATGCCGTGACTTCCTGCCGTCGGACAAAAACCAAAACAAAACAAAACAAACAAAAAAACCCCACTTCCTGTCCAGCAGCTGTTATCTGGTCACTAAAGCTTTACATTTGTTAGGCTTCTCAGAACCACAGCCGGGCTAGTTTGATGCTGAGTAAACATCTGAGTGCACAGAGCAGATGTTGACCCTAAGAGTCAAATCCTCCTTACCTCCATGTTGGCCCCTCAGATCTCACTACCAAGAAATCAAGTCAAGAAAGAAGAGACGAGACGCTGATCACCTACATGACAGCGGAGGTTAAAGGCCTGTGCGTGTTTTGTAAACAGACACCCTGATACCCTCACACACACACACACACACACACACACACACACACACACACACACACACACACACACACACACACACCCCTCCCTCCCCCTCCTGTCACTGAGCGGCTCTGGCCAATGGCAGCTGCCCGTGAGGCCTACCACGCTGCAGCATGGGCACTTGTGTTAAACGTGTGTTTGGGACAGATGGCCGCTGTCCGCAAACGTCCGCGTGCCCGCACGGAAGGAGTGCATGAGGTTCAAGCTCCGGCCCAAGGTGGGAGCGGTGCTTTGATCTCCTGCAGTCCGCCCTTGCCTCCAGACCTTTCGCTCTCTCCGCTCTTGTGGAAGTGCTGCTCGCCGACTGAACCCTTTGTTTCTGCCGTTTCCTTCTCCCTCGGTTTTTGCCGCCCGCCAGGCTTCTCTTTGTCCGCCTAATGCCCCTTTGTCCTTGCCCTAAAGCGCCCTGGGTCGGCCAATAAAAACAAAGGGATGCTGTGCTGGTCTGGCGTGCGCGGCTCTGGTCCTGTCCCGAAAGGTGAAAGGTCGCTGAGTTTTACGCACGTCAGGAGAACACTTTGTTGCTGACGGATGGTTTGGGTTGCAATGTTGACATGCAGCTGGGGACAAAAGCATTGTCCCCCCCCCGCCTGGTTCAGCTCGGCTGGACTCTCAGTGTCTCTTCCAGACTGAACCCTTCTTCTGAAGCGCGGCTTGACCTTTGACCGCGGTCCGTGTTACACACTCCGGTGTGTAAGATCACCTCTAGGGTCAACTCTGTCTGTCTGCTGTTAAACAAGACTGTGTGAATATTCCATCATCTACAGTCCAAAGAAAGGAAAAGGCCCCGCTGCCATGGGAAGAAAAGTTCAACATAAATAAATATAACTACACTGACTCTTGGGAATTGTTAAATTCTTGGCTTTACCGCTCAGAATTGCCCATCAATTTCTTTTCCTACAAAGTTACTTAACCCTACTTTTCAAGAAAAGGAAACGCCCCACTTCTGAACCGTTACCAGGGTAATATCCTCACCTTGTCAAAGTCTTCCTGTGTGGCTCTCATTTCCTTCCAGGTCTTGTTGAGGAGCTGAATGCAGACACAGAAAAGCTCCTCCAGCAGCCGGTCCTGGTTGAAGAAGATGGGGTGGTAGTCGGAGCCCGTCTCCGAGGCTGTCGACAGAGGCAGAAAGGAGTTACAGGACGGCCTGTTAATGGTTTGGATCCTCCCAGCGGTTAGAGCTTCACTCACGAGCTTCTCCGATACGAAGGATTTCACAGAGGATGAGGGTGAGCTGGATGCTGCTTCTGGCAAATGGACATTCGTGTTTGTCTTCCCGACTGCTGTTTTCCAAGACAAACTGGGGAAACAAGTGAACAAAGAGAGGCCTGCTAACACAGAGCTTCTTTTGTTTTTACCCCTTTGGAACACTGCTGCGAGCCCAGCAGAGAAGTCAAGCTCACCCGACTGTAGGCGTCAGGATAGCGCCTGGCAAAATAATACATGGTGTCCAAAGCTAGAAGACCAGGAGGGGTTCGCACCAAATCCTGCCCCGGGTTACTGTTGTTCTGAAAGGAAACCATCACTGTGATGCCAAACGTGTACAAATATATATATATATATATATATCTATCTCAGATGCAGGGACGACAGCAGACACTCACAGAGAATCCTAACTTCTTAAACTCTTTAGCACAGAGGGACCGCCGCCTTTCGTTGCTCAGACTGCTCTCGCTTTCCGATTCAAACGCTAGCTGGCGTAAACAGTGGAGGACATCTCGCTGGTCCTGGGAAGGAGAGAGGAGGAGTATTTCAACACTACGATACACCAAGTGGATTGCTGAAATGTCCATTCTCTTATGTTTGAAAGCTTTCAGCCCATGGCGGTGGTGTATAAATGACAAAGTTTATTGTTTTGTTTGCTAAAGAAAACATTAGATAAATAAAGTAACATTCATTCATTCATTTTCCAACACATTAAGAAAGACATGAGACACAAATGAATATGATGAAGTAAATAATTCATATAAGAAAATCTGAAACAGAGTTTCACTGCAAGCAATAATTAAATCAGGGATAGAATAAAGTGACATGGACCAGTTTTGGTCAGGTTTGGAATTTTAAGTGCAGGAAAAAAACAAAACAAAACATGATTTCTCTCTGTGACATGATGTGTGAGCTCGCCTGGTTGTAACAGTCCATGGGCATCATCATGCGAGTTTCCAGGTGATTCAGGGTAAGTGACTGCAGGACATACAGGTAGTGGGCCATTTCGTCCTGGACAGAGCCAGAACTGTGGATGATGTTCTGAAGAAAATAGAACAATTTCTATCAACAGTTCAAACTAGGACAATAAATATGATGTCATATTTGAATTTATATACAAATGAAACGTTACTTTATAAATGTACTGACGGAGATTCTTCTTATTCATGAACGCAAATATTTCCTGGAAAGAGACGAGACACGGTGATGCAATGACACGTTTTAACCACGGGGCGGCGGTATTGTGTTAGCAACAGAGCGATGGGGGCGCAGTTTGCCGGACTTTGACCTCTATGATGAATCCCTCGCTCGCTGGTACATGCGTCTCTAACTCAACCTCTCTTTGTTCAAGACTAATTTTCTGATAAGAAGGCTGAACAAAGAGCGACTGAGAGGAAATAGACAGAGCTGAATGGCGGAGCTGTGACTGTTGGTACAATGAGAGGAGCAGGAGCAGAACAGAGGGAGAGAAAGACACATCTGTCTGCAGGAAAGCCAAGATGGACGGATCATTTCCAGTAGACTGTTAGAAATGATGCCTTCTGGGTGCTCTCATGCAATGCTGCCCCGCTGGTGCCACATCATTCCACACTAATGTGATAAATGAGTGTAATTCAAGTTTGCATCCTCATACCGAAACACTCTAAACAAAAAAAGGACAAGGAAGAGGAAGTTGATCATTCTTGTGTTAGAAAGTGAGAAACATGCAGCAGGGGCACCTGTCTGTCTGTGTCTCCAGCTGTCTGCAGCAGCGCCATGAGCAGTGCCATGGCTTTGGTCTGAATTTGCTGGTTCGTCCTGGGGACAGAAGAGAAAGGCAGCAGTTAGGGATTTTAAAACAACAACGTGCACTGAGCAGTCAACAAAACTATTCCTGACACTGCCACTTACACCTGGAGGTGAGCGATGAGCCTTTCCATGGTTACTTCCTGTTTGACCTGCAGGAAAAGGCCGTGGCTGCTCAGCACCATGCTCTCCAGGATGTCCAAGGACACCTGCTGTATCGAGGCATCGGTGGGTTTGGCGTTGACGTAGCCGGCAATCTGGGAAAGGAACGAGGAATCCACAGGAAGTGTGAGAGAAGGTGGTAGGGGAAGATTTCATGAGGGAAATGAAGCAAACTTAAGCAGAACAGGTGACAAATTCAGCACCTTCTTAATGAAGATAGACGAGAGGTTCTCCCAGGAAACGATCCCGTGGTCCATCAGCTCCATGAAGGCGGTCAGCGTGTGGGTCATGATCATGTTACTCCTAAAACACACAAACCCTGTCCATGTGAATACACGTAATAATAAAGAATAGTAATCAAATAAGGACGACACTACCCCAACATCCATCTGTGTTCTGTTAAGCTAATCGCAAAGATCTGCCTGCTAGTCAGACATTTTGCCTCACCCATCTACATTTTCACATCTCACATTTACTGACAAAATCACTTTAACTGTAAAGTGCCGCCTCAGCTACAGAATCAGGCTGACAGGATACGCAGCTACATGGGAGAAATCCACTGAAGCCCTCGTCACCGACACTTTTTCACCCGAGGGAAGAAAACCATGAAGGCGCAGACACATGGAATTACCGTAATTTCCGGTGTATAAGGCTCACCTAAATAAAATGCACCGGTAATTACGGTAGGTAACGATGAACTTTTTACGTATATAAGCCGCCCTGGACTATGAGCCGCAGGTGTCTCCCTCAGTACCACAGACCACGCTGAAGCGCTTTACATACATTACATAATGTTAACTGGCCCATCTAGTTTTCTCCAAGCCCACCCACCATAAGAATCTTGATGCCGCTACTGATTTACACAGAAGATGTTACACAATTTTTTTGATTCTCTATGTTTAAGAGTAGACTTAAAACCCTGCTTTTTGGCTTTCAGAGTAGGGGGGGGACTCACTCATCATGCCTGCTTCCGCACTATCCCAGCCTCTCCCCCGGAGCTCTCGTGCCCCATCTTTTTACAGCACTTCTGGAACCTGTCGCTGGATCTCCTACCTCCACCCTTCTGAGGCCTGGCACTGCTGCTGGATCCAGAACCCTCTCCATGGCCCTGCCTGGATCCTGCTGCTTCTGCTCAACGTTCTCTTTATGCTCCATGTCGCTCCTCTCCCCCTCTTCTTTTTCTCTCTCCCCCTCTCCTCTGTCTCTCTCACCATCTCATCGTTGTCAAGTTCGGGCCACCGGCATTTTTGTCCACGGAAAGCTCTTCGCTCTGCCGTCTCCAACATCTCACCGTGGATTCATAAATGCCAAGCTTACGTGCAGCAGCTCGATTTCCTTCTGTTACAGCCAGATCCATCCCCTTCAACTTGAAAGCTGCATCAAATTAATTCTTTGTTTGCTTTCCATTTATAAGGTGTGTGTTACGTGTATGAAGCGCCAAATTAAGGATCTAAATAGTTTACTGTACCGTGGTGTGAGTGCGCTTGGTTGGCCCACTGTGACCTGTTGTGTAATTTTATTGGTCTGATGTGTTTTGGCTGCATGAAGCTCGAGCGGGGAAAAAACACATAAATAAGGCGCACCGCTATATAAGCCGCGGGGTTCAACGCGTGGGGCAAAAAGTAGCGGCTTACACACCGGAAATTCCGGTACTCACTCATTGGACTCCTCCACGATCTTGACCAGCACGAGGTGCCCGTCTCGACTGATGAACTCCTGAGCAAAGGTCACGTCTGTGGAAACGCTCGCCAGCTCCTTCAGCGAGTCGCACCGCACGCCCGAGTCTGAGCTCTGGATGCCCTTGTACAAGTCTTCCGCGCAGCGTCCCTACGGCAAAAGGCACAGAATGCCCTGAGATCACCGAGTGTTTCTGGCTACGCAGGCAGCTGATGCGGTGTATAAAAGAAAGACGAGGTGGGAGAAAAAGAGCTTGGCAGACTGATGCGGGCTTACCGGGGCCTTGGTCAGACGCAAAATGTAGCCGTTCTTAATGTCCAGGCGGTTCTACAACACACACAAACACGTGCACACAGAAGCAACTTTTACCTGGTGACAACTGAAGACATATTTTACATTTGTAGGCATGACACAGAGAGCTGCACACACCCTGCCTCAGTCAGAGGGTGTGACAGCCTTTAAAAGGTGAAGTCCACGTCAGGAAACGACTTTTTTTTCTTAAAAAGATCAAAGAAAACGCTTATAAACCTGCTGGAAGATGCTTCCTCCTTGTTGAACCGTGTGCAATCAAGAAAGGTCAGAGGCGTAAAGGAAGTGCTCGTGTTTCCCTACCAGCTCACCCACTGAAGAGCATCCTTCCTTAAAAACCTATAGCGCCACACTGTTACTCTAAAACACAGATAAACTTACCAATTCAGTGATGTATGTTTGCACTCCGTCGGCATACTGCAGGGCGTAGTTCTCAGGACCGGGGAGATTCCAGCTGGAAGATCAGCAATTAATGACACTTAGCATCACTGGTGGGATCACGGAGCTGATGTTTCTATCGCCTTACCCATCACACACTTCCTTTATCACGGCAGACAGCGGCTTTTTCTGTACACGGAGGGAAAAAAAAGACAGTTAGACTGACAGAAAGCGAAAGTATCAGATCATAAAGAGCCACCTGTGGCATGCATGCTTTCAACATTTCAAAACAGTCCACTGTCAGCCTGCTTTGTCTTTTCCACGTTCACGCGTCACTAAAAAACACGCTTTGACGCGGTTTTGACACCACGCTTTTTCCTCACGGGCTGTAAATCTTGTCGGCAGCTCCTTGGGATCACCAACAATGTGACCCTCAGAGGCCAGATCCTTCTTAAGCAAAAGCCAGACGACTTCCATGTCTGACTCTCAGCTATCCTGCTATTAGTGGTCAGCCCGG
Organism: Pao palembangensis; assembly: GCA_015343265.1. Taxonomy (NCBI): domain Eukaryota; kingdom Metazoa; phylum Chordata; class Actinopteri; order Tetraodontiformes; family Tetraodontidae; genus Pao; species Pao palembangensis. The sequence continues at coordinate 2,915,397 of CM027092.1, forward strand.
CGGTGAACCAATCCAAATGGCTTCAGACTGTGTGGTGGACCCAGCGCGGCCGCTCTGTTATTAGTGGTATCCAGCAAGGTCAACCAATCAGGACCTGTTTATTAGGCTTGGATGAGCACGAGATAGGGGAAAAAAATGCATTCTCAGTGCATAATGAATCTACAAAGTGAAACAACGCTCCTGGGTGTTAAAAGCTGTTGGTGGCACTCTAAAAACGAAACAGCAAAACGGATACTTACGCCATAGCAAAACGTTTAATTTGGGCTTTTGCTGCTCAAGCTTACATCCACTCCCAGGCAAACCTTCTTATACGAGCTGTATCACTGTCACAGTCACACCCTTACTGACTGGGTCAGCTGCAGGGTCTTGCACAAGAAGTAGTTCCCCAAAGTTTGAAAAACATAAGGAAAATCAGCAAAGGCTGTGGCAATGCTGGAAATATCAAGTACTCTGTACTGAAATCAGATTACTAAGTAGGCAGATTAACAAGGAAGAAAATACGTACAGGAAGCAACACTGTAATAAATGATTCAGTGGTCTCAACCAGCATGAATCAGGCTTCAGTTGTGGTTAGCAAGCTGCTGGTGGCGGGGTTTGGTGCACAAGGACACTGCACGTTCCCACTGTCTCAGCAGTAGTAGCGTCTCCCTACAGGGATGTGAGCATCGCAGCACTTTCACAGCTCACTGAGGCTAACACATCAATCAGCCAAAGAAGAATCGCTGCCTGAAAAGGCTTGACGGCGGGGAGAGGTTCCCACGACGGAACACTGCCTGAGCGGCCACCTGTGTGTGTGGGTGTGTGTGTTACCTGGTCCAGTTGTATGAGCTGAGGTAGGGCCCCAGGCATCTGGATGGCTATCTTCACTATGTCCTTCTGCTGTGGCATGTTGACGTCGCCACACTCTAGCTGGTAAATAAAAAAGAGACAATCGCTGCATTACATAAAGCTCAAAATCATTCTGAAATTTCAAAGACAGCATGGACAGGGATTGGTCTATTATAGCCAGTTCAAAGTCTGCAGTTAACGCAAGTCAGATATGTAATAGAAGCCGCTTAAAGTTCACCCCACATTTCCATTTACTTTATGGCAGAAATGTTAGCATGCACCAGTCAAACTGCAGTAAATCCATACAGTCGAAGGTCACTTTGACACGCCGCTCTTACGGATTTCATTAAAACCTGATATATGGCCACAATGAGTTAAAAGTCTAATTTTAGAGTCGAGTGGACATTCCAGGTTTGGCGGTCAGGCCATGTTCGCGGCAGAGATATGGACAGAAAAGGCAGGAAATGAGGCGTTGTAAGCGGAGGCCTTCCTGGGAAGACTTTCTGCCAACTTCAACCCACGACAACTGCAAACACTTAAAAAAACGCCTGGGAGGAGGCTGGACCGCTACGACAGATTTTTAACAAATCGGGAATTTAACTCAAACCTGAATATTATCCACAATCAGGCAAAAGTGTGAGTTTGGTAATATGAAAAGGCTCATTTAAAGGGTAATGAAGCTATTATTACAACTGTGAATCACAGTTTTCACTCTTTTGTTGCGCATTATTGGCACCAAACAAAAGTGACTTGAAAATATGGCCTGTGTACTATTCACTCTCTCTCACGCTCATACACAGATCACCCACGCTTCCTCTACGGCCTTCGACAGCATTCCCTGAGGACACAGAAGAAACTGTTGTTATGCTTCCAACCCTCCCCCCCCCCCCCCCCATTCCCAGTCCCACTCCTGCTCGCTCGCAGCACGCAGAAAGCAACTGCAGTTACATTCTTCCGTCCATCTGGGAGCTCAGGACGACAGAGAAAGGCTGGAGCCCGTGTCTGCGTGCGCTAGGTGGCCGCTCTTCTGCTCCAACTCTAGGCCCGCTCATGTAACGTCCCTGCTGATGAAGACAGAGGAGGGGGCGCTCACGCCACTGTCCAACGCAATCAGGCGCCAGTCAAGACAACCATGAGCTTGAACTATCGCTTTACCTCCCGCCCTGAAGCAGCTTTCGTGATGAAGAACAGCTTTAACACACAAACAAAAAAAAGGAACAGGTTCCGGTTTATTTTTGGATCAGACAAGAAAGCTTATGCAAATAATTTATGTCATTAAATAAGAATCTGCAGCCTTATTCAGCTATTCTGTTCCACAGAATGTAGGAGGGTAGATTTGTTGCATGGAAATACAGGCAACAACTTAACAATTCATAATATACTGTAAAACGTGTAAGATTTCTGAAAAAGTGTTGGTTGCAAAGGACCATATCATTACTCATTCATTAGTATTGACGAACCCATTTCCATCCGCACAGGGCTGGGGCAACAGCAGGTGAAGTGGAGGGCTCCAGATGTCCCTCTCAACAGCAACATGAATATTTTATTAACGTTACGCCATTGTAAAAAGCTCACTAGCAAAGAAACATCTGCGGGTTTTATTAGAGTCTGTTTCCTCTCTTTTAATGTGAAACACTATGATTCAACTCTGAAGCTGGTAGTGCTCAGCAGTCTAGCTTCGTGTCAAGGCACCACGACCTGCCCGTACACGCCGCAAGCGTCGCGCAACACTGGAAAAAGCCTCGGGATGCACAGACATTCCTGCCTTTACATTACAACAAGACGAAGGCCGTTTCCAGCATGCGCGCTGACTCACGCATGGTGTGTCATATAACTGTGAAAGTCATCGCTTTGTTCTGTGGTGAAAGAAGTAAAAATCAGAAATAAAATGTTAAAACATTCAACAGGTTTTGTGAAATGTTCAACACATCACATCCTAACAGACGCTCAGATGAGTACCAAACTCCCACAATTAGAAGCCCGTACTTGACGCTTAAAGTTCGGGTTCTGACTGTACACAGTGGTTTTTTTGGTGTTGTAAAATCAGGCTAACTCTTTCTTTGGACCACTGTGAGTGTAAAGGGTTTCAGCGTAGCGGGCTGCTAACCATCCAGATCTCCAGTATGGTCAGCAGCTGTCAGGACCTCAGTGCCTCCATGAGCACTTTGCTTCATTAAGCTCCCAACCAGCAGCACGCCCAACCCTTTTGTTAGGCTGCAGACTGTGTGTGTCTCAGACCCCCTGGACTGACAGACCCCCGTTGCAGTGTGTGTGTGTGTGTGGTGTGAGAGAGAGAGAGAGAGAGAGAGAGTGTGTGAATGAGTGTAGGGGGAAGAGCTCTCAGCTGCCTGAAATTCCTAACCTGACATGGTACACACACACACACACACACACACACACACACACACACAACGGAGCGTGTGCACAATGACTTACTGCTGGATCTAAGTGAAGTGGCTGATTTTGGCCTTTCTTTACGTGTGTATAAAATATTAAACAACTGCATTTTGTCCACATTATTTCCGATGCTGTCAGTTTAAGCAGAATGACGACTGAAGGTGAAAAAGAGAAACTGTGCCTAAAACCATATGTACTTCCATAAGACGGGTTACACTTGTAGTATTTTCTAATAAAACCCACATAGTGAGATTGTGAAAGAAGTGTGAGAGTTAGAGCAGTTTCCCCCACACCGTTGTGTCCTACCTGGTTTTAGAAGACAAGTTGAGGGCTACTGTCCTGCAGGAACCACCGCAGTTGGAGCGACGAACATTTGAACTAATCCTTCTCCTCCCGTAAAGCAATAATTCAGGCCAAAGTTATTTTACTGAAAAATACACATTTAGAGTTCTCAAATTCTGGGGAGAAAATTCCCCGTGATTAAAGTTCTCAGAAGAGATTAGTTAGCCTAAAAGTTCCGGGTTGGTAAGAATCGTTATTTCGGCTTAATAAAAACCAGCACATTTAGAGAACTAGCGTCCGCCAAAAACCTCCAAAATAAAACATTTCCTGTTACAGTTTGAAGCATTACATGCAAATACATTACCCACACACAAAATTTTATTATTTCTTTGAATTCCATGCTTTGAATTAGTATTTTATATTGATGCTTTCATTAGTGTACTTTCATAAGACTCCCAATTTGTAGTGATTGTAGTGTGCTGCAGCTTTTATTTTGAAAGTTGGATAAATTCTACTTTATCCTACGCCAAACCTACTTTGCTTTCACATTTCCAAGAAGTAAAACGACGAACTGATTCAAACTACGACTGGTTGCAGCCGCCCCCTGCTGTATCTTCAGTTTTATAACATTTTCATACTGTATAAAATCTGTTACAGCTGACACATCGTTCAACACTACGGCAGCTGGGAGCACAAAAGGTTTAACAGATGTTTTATTCTTGTCGCATTTACAATCGCCATCAAAACGAATTTCTATCAAAGGAGACAGCGGAGGGCCAACAGGGAGGACGCAGGGGAAGAGATACAGAAAGCCAGCACAAGAGCTCAGGCTGGAACTATACTTAGGCTTACTTTTTTTTTTTTTTTTTTTAATGTCTTATTATAGAACAGTTTTCACAAGTCTTAAAAAACATCGAATGTGAATGGCAGAAAGAATATATGGTTTGATTAACATTGGAAGTGTGAATCATCATTTAGATTCCACGAAATCAGTTTAATAGATTCCACCAAAACAAAATATTATCCAGGAGCACAACAAAGATCCAGTCCAATGTCAATCCAGTTCAAGAAAAAAGCTGAATTGTGAAAAAGGGCAGCACTGTCAGGAAGAAAGTGATTTCTTTAAGAAAACTCAATCATCTTCATTTATTTGTATCTACTGTTTTGTGTGAAACTGGTGTTTAAGCACAAATACTTATGCTGTGCTGCCATCATCCTCAATACCATAAACACCTTTGAAACTATCATCTTTTGTTCACTAGCATATATTTCAAGTGTGAAAATATATACTGAATGGTTCCTTGCTTGTACTCGCAAACTTCATCAAGATTTGCACAAAAAATTAACTATTACATTCATATTAAGCCATTCGTGCCACTGTGAGAGTGAAAAGTGAGGTGCTCGACCCCTCTGAAGAGTTGTTTGATTTACTGTTCAGACATACCTGATCAGTCTGCAGCAGGAAAGGTGCACAGATAACACATTTATTCAAACAAAACCAGTGCAGTCTTTAACCAGATGATACCAAAGTGTTTATTTTCTGTTGTCTGATGCATTAACAGCTTAATGGTGAGCCTGTTAAAACAGTTGCGCTGCATCTCACACGCACACTCTCTCTCTCTCTCATTCTCCCTGGCTGCGGTATTGAAGAAGAAAAACTTGCAACCCTTCAATGCCTGATGACTAATCAGATGATTAGTTCTGTCCACAGTGATGTAAAGTGCAATGATGACACTAGGATTTTCTTTACGATAAAGCATCGAGTTTTGCCAAAACAGGCCTTTTAGATCCAAATCTGTGGTAGTATATAGCTGTAGGTATAAAAATAAATGCTATTCTATACAAGCAATAGCAAGGGATATGCACAACAGAAGCCGTATACATACACACGTCAACCAGGGGAAAAGAGCACATAACATAAAATGCAGTAAAAAATACGAATAAAGCAGATGTACATTAACGATATGACTCCCCCTGCACATGAGAACCTTTATCGTTGAATCAAATACATTTATGGAGATAGACAGCATTTCATTGGCCAAAAACATGAAAAAAGATTAGTGCCAAATATACAAAAACATTTTTCCTCAAGTGGCTATAATCACCGCATCAGTAAAAATACATCACATACATACATGCCTTTGTACATACAAAGACCAGAGGACAATGGTACTGTATCTATAATACACACACTAACTGAAACTGATGATCCATATAAATGAACTCCTGTTGGAGACGTGAGATAAAATTCTATAAGTCTGTTGTACACAAGTTAAATACGGATGGATCAGAGCCGATAGAAATTTGCAAGATCCAAAAGGCCGGAGGTAAATAAAATGTTTTCAGCCCACTTTTGATAATCAAACAGCTCAAGCACACTGAGACACGTCCCACTCCGAACAGTTTGATTAGGACTAAAACCATGATTACTGTATACATTACGAGCGTCTGTCTGGTACCTCTTGTTTATTTGCAAAAGCTATGGCTCTACGCTGGTAATACAAAATATATATTCTCTATGTACATGAGGACAGTATATACTTACATAGCTGGACTTAGGTCATGCAGGAGCAGCTGCTGGGTATTAAAAGTTGTGCTCTGTTTTTCTGCCACAACTCTTTACCTGATAGGAAAAGGTTTTCTTAATGTGTTTTTTCCCCCTCCTGGTGATGTCGATCACACACACGATGAATATCCACACACCCGCACGCAGGAAAGCTGATACATAAACAACTATTTATAATACATAGCAATCCAAAAATATAATACTTTAGCATCAGTTTTTTTTCCCCTTGGTTCCCTGAAAGTAAGTATTGTAAATGTGTTGTTCTCGCCTGCCTTTCTTCATGAGCCTGTATGTTGAGGGCAGAGGTGTCCAGGAACGCTCATCACTTTTCTGTTCTCACCTTCACCGGATCAGCAAAATCTTGGAGAAAATGGAGATGGAGATGTGGGAGGAACCAATCTATGGTAATATCAGGGGTCAGAGGTTGAGGATGGGGACGTCGAAAAGGTCGCAAAGGCCTTCTGTCTCGTCCAGGTTGTATATGTAGTCATGGTCGCTGGGTGGGGGGGACAGACGAAGAAGAGGCGAGAACACTGGGGGTAAACAGACAGAAGGAGAGATGAGCCAGTGGATTCTGAATTAGTTCTGACCTAATTATGTTTTATTACTTTGCATTTGTCCACATATTCTGTGCTGAACAAAACTCACCCTCTGAAGACATCAGGTCCTCCAATAGGTCTCCGCTTATGATCTCTGTTTAAAAGCAGTGGAGAGATGTTTTCTATTTGAGCTACAACAGGACACATTAAATACATCAGCAATAAAAGAACAGTTTGGAGTCTAGGAAGGTTACCTTTTGTTGGATCAAACATGTCAGAAAGTTCTTTTGGAAAGTCCAACACTGGAAGAAAAACCACAGCAAATACTTAAATTATAGTCATAACAGTACACGTCAAGCTGTTTTCAGACTCATTACACCCTGTCAATTATTACAGACATGTAACAAATGTTGTGCACCAACCCAAACCAAATAAACGCCTGCTTCAGCATGCAACACTCACACTCGGAGGGATCTGACTTGACTGGTTCAAACACCGCAGAAGCCGAAGATGACACGGATCCGTCCAACGAAGCAGAGGACAGGAGCTGCTGAGTGACTGTAACTGGTGTGTCTGTCGTGGGCGTGAGAGGTGAGGTGCTGGTCACATCTGAAACGGGTTACAAGGTTGATAACCGCTCTTCAAGAACCAAAGGAGGAATTTTCCAATTTTATTGCCTTTTTTATGGTCAGTTCCAAAGCATTAACCTTAATGTCTAAGTTCCCTCAGTGCAGAAAAACAGAGCAGCCAGGTACGTTTACTTACGTTCCTGACTGCTGTCATGTTCTCATTTTACTCTCTGAAAGCTTCTCAAGAACTACTGAATTGTTGTTTTCTTTTTTTCCTCCACCAATGGAGGAGGTTACGTGACAGACGGTGTTTTTGTCTTGGCTTTTAGTAAAATAACTTGAAAAGTTCTGAACGGAAAGGTTGACAATGGGCAAAGGAACCGATGATTATCTTTGGTGATGTTCTGGATTCTGGAAGGACTTTGATCTTCTGGAGATCAAAGGCCAAGAGGCTCTGATCATAAAGCAACCTACTATGTCATTTAACCTTGCATTAATACTGCCAATATAGGTGCTATAGTACAGGTGTAAGTCACAATATGTGGATAAATGAGCTGCCTGCTGGAGGTCTAAATGCTTTTCTATTTTTTTTTTTAGTGTAACAAAAAAGAAAAAAAAAGAAAAAAAAAAGAAATACATTTTACTATGGTTTTAAAAATGTATCTCACTGCCAAATACTGTAACACCCAACCCACAACTCCATTTATTCCTACCTGTGGATGAGACTGTCTGGATGGCAGCTGTAGCGGTGGCAGGTTTTACAGAAGCTGCTGCAGCTGTTCTCAAAACCTAACAGAGAAAAAAGGGGAGTTACACAACAACAGGACTCTATCGTGTAAATGGACTTTGTGAATGTGATATGAACAAGTGAAGGTAACCACTGATAAGATCAGTTCAAAAATAAAAATATAAAAATCGGATAACTGTGTGGACCTGGGAAACAGAAGGCTGAGGGGTGGCCGCTGGTGTTGGGAGACTTTGGAGGATTTCCTCTGGAGGAGGAACAGGCAACACAACGGGGGAGGCACTGGATGGGTCCTTGTTGACCAGCAGAACCTCAATGGGACCAGTTGAGCTTTTGAGATGGATCTGGTACTTCCTCTGTCCTTTAAGAATCTAAAGGACACATGACCCCAACATGATACGTGACACACAACCGTGGCTGGATGAAAGGACGGAACCAAATGTACATCACACGTGACCTACAGACTCTGGTATGGGAACTTCTAGTTGTGTACCAATAGGTGCCCGGATTGCCAGCAGCGTGTCCCCTGAGGAAAAAGGACGGAGAGTAATGAGATCTTTGGACTGGCAATACATGTTTACAAATGTAAAACAAAATTAGAAACCTACCTTTGAAAGCTCCACAAAGGTCTTCATGCTTTACATATGCCAATGTTTGACTGTGTTAAGGTTCAATTTCAATTTCTAAACAGAGGGTGGTAGAATCTGACCATATCATAAATCTTTTACATGTTTGCAAAAAACAGTTAGGCCTTCTGGGTCCATTTAGGACTTCAGCGACTGTAGAACATGTTCAGGAAGATATAAAAATACAGACCTGAAGGTTAGACAAACAACCTGTATTCTGACATCTATTTCTAACTGCAGAGTGCAAGCAAAGATATGGACTGTTGTTCGAGTCGTCTGTGACATTCTTGATGCTTTGTTGGACCCAGACTCTCTGTTGGTCCAGCTCGTGTTCTCTGAAAGCGAGGTCATCCAGCTCAGCCTTGAGATCGATCAGCTTATCTGCTATTTCTCTGGTGTTACAGCCTGGACCTACACCCCTGAAACATAAAAAACAAATGCATTTTACTGTACATTAAGTGTTTGGCGAACAAATTTTCTTTTATTCCTGTCTATGCAACACAGATCCTTGATGCAAATGCACTTTTCAGCAGATAATATATACCGAGAACACAGATAAAACATGCAGACTTTTACTGTGCTTATCAGAAATGTGACAGCATAATTGAGGGACAAGAGTAAAATTTTCATGTGTACACTTCAGTGATGATTATTATACAATCTAAATAAAAAATAATCTAATGCCTTTTTTTCCATAGATTTATGCTCAATATTAGAGTCTGTACTGAGACAGCAACAGCAATAAAATGCAGAACATTTGTTATATTGCAAGTTTGAGTCCTTCCATCTTGAGAGCAATTTTAAAAGTAAAGAACTGTGAACCTACTTCCACTGAATACTGTTCTTAGACTTCTTCTCAATTAATCCAATTCCCTCCAACACATTAGTGATATCGTAGATGCGTCGTTTCTGTCGAACTGCCAAAGTGTCCGCTGCCTAAATGACGAGAGAAAAAAACAAACATTTACTTGACTGTTTCACTGCTAACAAAATAAAGCCTACAGACTTTAGTGTAAGTGTAAGGCAACCACAATTCCTCAAAGTCCCTTCTCAGCCCAACTGCTTGCTGATAACGACATGACTGGTACCGATAACTGTATATTGAACACATCATATCATCTTTCGACACAAACATGCTGGATGACTGGTATAAAAAGCAAAGTTATTATTTCAAAATTTAATATTACTCATTTATAGACTCATTGTAGCATTATAGAAGAGTGCAAATCTGACTTTAATGTGGTTTACTCAATAATCACTGGAAAGCTTTTGCTTAAAATGATTTTCTTTAAATTATATATGCATAATTTTCATAATGTACTTTAACAATACAAAATACACATATTAAGTTTTCTAATAATCAAGCATAAAATGATAAGAGACATTTTTCTTTCTATACGTTTATACTTTAGTCGAAACTATTCTGTACGTTTTTAGAGTAAATGGCTGCTGTTGGGGGAAATAAAGTAGTAGTTCTTGATGTATCTCAGTTAGGAAAAATGTTGATATTGAAATAAATAACCCAAGTCAGCCTGTTTTATGTCGAAATGCTAATGCAACTTTATATGCATCTGCCTCGTTACCTCTACAGTAGCTGGGGGTTGATGTCTTCAAGTGACGGTTAAGTTTTCAAGAAGAAAAAAATTTCAAGTTTTAAGATCTAGTGGCGTTAGCTCGCATCAGAAATACAAAAGATGACCCACTTTTTAAACTTTGAATCTGCAGGGGGCAGAGTCTGAAAAGTTGACCACTGTTCCTCAAACGAAGGTTTTTTTTTTAACCTTATTTACTAACTTCTCAAGACACAACATGCTACAACATAAAGGCAGAATGCTTAAAGTAACCGAGATGGTAAATTTACAGTCAAAACATGTATCAGCCATTCAAGAGTATCTGTCACACAGGCAAGGCTAAGCTAACAAGGAAGCTAGCGAAAGTGCATATAACCCGGGCAGGCAGGCTCGAAATGACATGTGCTAGCTAACAACAAAAGGCTTCGAGCTGCATGCTCACCGCTTTCAGATCCAACACTCCGTCCTTTGCCTCCTGTAATAAAGTCACAAACTTGGTCGTAAGCAGTCCCAGGCTTTTTTCATGTCTACTGGGTGTCTGTGGTTGCAGCGAGTCCCCCACAGCTCCCAGTTCGCCTCTATTACTGGCCGACTCCAGCTCCATCATCACTCAGGACCAGCTTCGTACTTCCCCCCTGTCTCCCCGACCAAACCCAGCCAGCGAGTCCAAGAAAGTAATCCCCAGCGCCGCAGTAAAGCAAACCAGAATGCCAAGTAAGTGTGTGGCTACTATCAGGTGCTTCAGGCGTCAGTCCGACCTGTTTTACTCCGACTAATTTCAGTGAATCGAAGAGAACAGGGAGCAAAGCGATTCAATGAGCGAACACTCGCCAGAGAGCCGTTGGCCACGCGAGGTATGACGGGACAGTTCAATCGTCGGAGGGAACGTCTGCAAATTTCTTCACCAATTCAAAAATATGTAACAAGATTATCAATAATCCACAAAACATAAATATATTACATAAATCACAAATTCACTGCGTTAAAATAATGTATTTATACATTTCAATGGCTGTGTGATATTATTTGGCATTTTTCAAGGGTTCCAAAAGGACACTTTTTCCCGGCCGTCAGAAGAGTTACTTTTAGACATTCCCTTAAATACTCAAACTTGAAGCAAGCGAGCACGCGTTCATGCACACGCACGTATAAATGTTTTTAATTTTTTTACTTTACTTCGCTTTTCCCTCAACAACAATGAGAAGAAAAAGAAGTGTATTGTTTTTGTCACATTCACCTTTTAGTAATACTTTGAGTAACATTATAACTTACCAAAACTTGGATAAAAATGTTGAGTTCAAAGAAAAATTTAAGGTTTTACCCCTTTTCTGGTTACACGAGTTTTTGCTAGATAAATTCTAGTCCGAAAAAGAAAATATTGGCTATTTACCGTTGCCACATAGTGGATAACAAACAATAATCAAACACAAAATAAATAAATAAATAAATGCATAGATAAATATATTACTAAAAGGATAAACAAATAAAGAAAGAATTAAACATACAAAGTTAAACAGCACCTCGAGCGACAATTCACTTTTGGCCACTAGGGTGAGGTATTGCACAACAGAATGACAGACATACATAAAGTACCATACTTTAGATCAATCAATAAATTCTTGAATCTAGAAATCTGCTATGTAGACCAAAAATATTGATCGACAATTCAAACTTTTGGACAATTACAATGACAGTTATTTGGTTAATCAAAATTAACGCTCAGTGTTGGAGCGAAAGTGCTTATAGTGACACAATGCCACTCTGGGTTGGTCAGCTGACGGAACCAAACAGGAAGTGCTAGTGTCTGCTGCCGGAGAGGACACATTCGTTCAATTCTGGGTATTTCTGTCTGTTATAGCATTATTACGTTCTGTTAAAAAAAATGCCAGCAAATTGATAGCAACTGATGAAAACTATTTTGTTTCTGCTTTCGTTTCCTCGCTGTTAGCGTCAGTGCTAGCTAAAACGAAGACTCCCTGAGTGGTTAAAAAATATAATTTATTGTTGTAATAGCGTTTGTTATGCTCTGTGTTGTTAGTAAAGGAGTCATAGATCTTATACATAATGTGAGAGACGTTATCTCTCAAATGTAGCTATGCAAATAATGATGTTAGAGCTTTGATTTAATTCTATGAAAAACAAGCATCTTTTCATCCTTGTATTTCCAACTAGAACCATGAAGAACAAATCTAAAACAAACAGTTCGTCCGAGAAGGAGTTTGTGTTTGAATTCAAGGCAGGGAAACACAATTGTGTCCTTAAAGTTCCTCTTCAGTTTCCTGTGCAAGAGAACATCAGTGACCTGCATGGACGCCTCATGCTGCTGCACAAAATACCCTGCTACATAGAAAACGGTGAGACGTTGGTGAAAAAAAAAAAATAATTGAAGAGAACGCTTTGGTTTTTTTTTTTTTTTTTTTTTTTTTCTAGACTCTGCCAAATGGAAAAAAATGTGTTAATGCTTTAGAGTCTAATTTCCTGGAAGAAAAAAAAATGAAGTACTACCATGATTACTGATATTATGTGGCTAGTGCTGGGCCCTAAAACTAATCCCTAACACACCTTCAAAAGTAGATTTGCCCAAATTTACACTACCAAATGAAAAACTCGAGGTCCTGTTTATATGAGATCTATTAATTTTTTTCCTCATTTACACATAATCATGTGAGATTGTTGTAGCATGCATGTTATTCATTTAAAACTGAAATCTTTGCACTGTATCCATTGTTGACTAGAACTACTAAGAAATATCTATCTATCTATCTATCTGTCTATCTATCTATCTATCTATCTATCTATCTATCTATCTATCTATCTATCTATCTGCCTGCATCCTCTCTTCACTGCAGAACTAAAATCTGCTCTTTCCAACTTCATTGAACGAGAGACAACACTGGATTATGACAGAGAAGCAGAGCAAGCCCTGCAGAGACTCACAGTGGAAGATGTAGATGTTAACCAGCTCACCGATGCATGGGCCAGGTCTTATGTGGAGGTAATGTGTACAACTGTGTTTTTGTGAATGGCATTAAAAGTCCATAATTTTAGTAAGCACAACCATTAAACCATTAAATGCAAGGCAAGGGTGTATTAATTTCCCAGCGAGACATAAAGTGTGTTTATCAGTATCCCTCTTGTAATTTAACAGTGCTCTGAACACGAAGAACATTATCCTGCCATAAATTATTATTGTTTTCCATTAATATAACTGAGATTTTGTCAAATTCTGCCAGTGATGGTTAGGGGAAAAGTGACAATTAAATTTCTGTTGTTTCCCGCTGCCTGGTTTATGCAGGCTTCTCCATGCAATTTCATTGGGAGAGCCAAAAACAAGCACTGCATTATGAAGGGAAAAAAAAAATGAACAGTGGATTTGCCGTCTGGTTCTGACAGTTGTCAGTATTGACGTAACCTAGCAGGCCACCTTTAATGTTCTAATTGCATTCTGCAGTCTGTATTTTCTCCAACTTTGAAAAAAAGAGCGGGCTGAAAAGACTTTGATATTAATATGAAGTTGAATATGAGAAAAACATAAAGCCCTTACCTAAATTAAACTCAGCGTATGAGCCTTGCATGGATGCACTTTGTCAAGTTGAATGGCAGCTGTCATCTTTTGGAGCCCGTGAAGAAAGGAGAGTGGAGATATCAAAATGAAAGGGCTTCATAAGAGTGAATCACTTGAGAATAGCTGCAGTCTGTATTAGCTAACAGTCGGATTAGCGCTGTAACTTTGAGAAATACGTTTGGAACCATAATGAAATCCAAATTATTTTTAACTGTTAATTTATATTTCGGTGTCAAGGTGGTGGAGTGGTAACAAGAAGCTTCCTGGTTCGAATCCCCACGGGGCCAGGGACTTATGTGTTCTGAGTTTGCGTGTTCTCCCTGTGTCTATGTGGGTTTTCTCCATTCACACTTTATAATTTGCCAAAACAAAACATGCATGTATACTGTAAATATGAAAAGAAATCTGAATTTGCCACCGCTAATACTTTTGTAAGAACTTTGAAAGTGTTCAAAGGAAGTACTTTCTTACCCAGAATGCTGGTGATTTTTATGTTCTTAAAGATCTGACTAAGTGATTTTATGTCGTGGCTATGTACAGTTTGGTGGCAAACTGAAGCGACACTGTGGTTCTTCCCCCACGTTTTGAAACTAAGTGACTCTTATTAAGTTCTCTCTGAACTCACTTGTCTGCATGTTTATAAAAAGATAAGCGCAGCTTGTCTCGCCATGTCTGGCTCACATTTTACTGCAGCCATTCTGAAAAGCATGTGAAAGTCTTCCAGTGTAATCCAAAGTAGATCTCTCTGTGTCAACTGGACTGGAAGGTTTCCTTGGATAACCATGACCTGGATGAGTGAGAATCTACACAGACATCTTCCAGTGTTCTGCCTGTTTACGCTCTGAAGATTCTTCAGTCTCTATAAATAGAGACGCTTCAGATTCAGATCGATGCATGTTTTACGCTTCTAATTATGGATGGTCCATGTCAACTGCCACAATTTATTTAGCAATACATTGCAAATGTACTGACGATGCATTTTATCTTCCTCTTTAGTCATCACCCCCACACAGTGTTGCACAGTTAATGCTGGGAATCACATCTCATTTGTCATGCTGTTTCACCGTCATGACTCAATACTTGAAAAGGAAACACTGTGCTGGAAAATGAAGTTGAAAACAGAAATTAAAGCACAACTAAAAGTCTATGTTAAGAAATATGCTTGTAAATCCTGGATCTGAAGTGAATAACTGATCAATTTGTTTTTATGTTGCTTGTTGATGTTGAGATTAGGTGGCTAACTGTCAAAGAAGGGTTTTTAACTTCTTTTCCTGCTGAAAGCTTGTTTTTCCATTATCCATCTACATAGGAAAGCACTGGCCCATCAGTTTTGCAGCTTTCAGCTGAATCTGTGAGAATATAGAGCCTATTCATCCTTTTGTTCATTAATAACCACCAGTGAGCCTGTTCAGTTAGCAGACATTCATGTTTATGGAATTGTACTGAAACACCATATGTTTGACCCCAAATACTGTTTGAATTGGAAAATGTACTATTTCCTCATCAACTGTCTATAGTTTTAGGTTGCACTTTGTTATCAATTGGCAATTTTAAATATGTGTTTTCCTGGTTTTGCCAATGGGTCAGACTACGCTGGAGCACGCTCGGCCTGAAGAGCCCAGCTGGGACGAGGACTTTGCCGATGTCTACCACGAGTTAATCCACTCACCTGCCTCAGATACCCTTCTCAACCTCGAGCACAACTATTTTGTAAGCATCTCCGAGCTCATCAGCGAGAGGGACATGGAGATTAAGAAGCTGCAGGAGAGGTTGGTCTGAAAGGTTATGCAGGACTTCCTGCACATGCTGTTTTTCTCTGTCCTTTTTTGTAATTATGACTTTAATAATATATAATAATAATATAATACTTCTTGTCACTGAACTCTTAACACTAAGAAGGGTTTACTTTGTACATATTATGCTTGCTTTTTATATACAGTATATCTGTTTTCTGCAATTTTGCAGTGGAGTGTTCAAGGTGTGTGTGAAGCATGTGGGTGCCGTGACAGACTGGTTACCTGTATAATGTTTAGATACCAGCACTCCCCATGACCCTGATTGGGAATATACAGCTTTAAACAGAAACTAGATGGATGGCTCAACAGACATTTGATTCCATTTTTTTTAATCCTTCTAATTTTGTTGTATTTAGGAGTTCTAATCCTTATGTGTTATTTGAAATATACTTCAGTATACTTCAAATAACAGACTGTGATGAGAAAGAACAGTATGTGCAAGTAAAAATCTTCACATCATCCTATTTCCAGCAGCAAAACTTGTTCCTGTTTTATTTTAGTCAAACACAATATAGTATATTCACGTGTTGTAATTCTCCATCAGTCCAATCAAATTTACAGATGTTCTTCTTTCTGACAGGCAAACCACCGAAATGGACAAAGTGATGCATGAGCTGGGCAATACGTTGTCTGACCAGGATGTGAATGCAGTTGCCTCCCAACATTTTGATGCACAGCAGGTAGCAGATGAAACTGCCAGATCACATAGAGAGTTTATTGAATATGTTTTTCATCTAAAGTTCCAGATATACCACACTCAGTCTGTGGTAACACTATGAATGTGTCACATTTAAGTTCCTCGGTCCTTGAGTTCATTGTTAATGATCAGGTGTTGGAGAACAAGTGGGCCAGTGAGCTGAAGCAAGTTACTGAAATTCAGAAGCAGGAATATCAGGAGTGGGTCATCAAACTGCACCAGGATCTGCAAAAATCCAACAACAGCAGCAAAATTAAGTGAGTCAGTGGGTAAATACAGACAAAAGTTCCTGAGATTTTTGGGGGAAAGAACAAAGAGTTGATATGAAATGCGATGTCCAGAATCCTGAGTTTGGATCAGCACTGTCAAAACAGGCCAGACTGATCTGTAGCTCGTGAACTTGCACTGTGAAGATGAAATGAAGTGAAGAGATGGACATTCACATTTCTTTTCGACTAGATTTCAAACAGATCTCCATCAGTTTTACTCCCAAACATGACACGTCTGTTGGTCCCTTGAAGTCGCTGGCTCCATTTACAGAGAAATTTAAACAACTGCAAGAGATCAATCAAGTGTTTAATTCGAGTGATTCTTATCTTTGCACTATCAGTCACAAGTGGCGTCTTTGGGATAAAGTGTGTAGTAGAGCTAAACAGTAACAAAGCCCTAAAGATTTCTGTTTAATATTCAAGTCTAGCAGTTCCTCTGCACAGACTGATTATTCCATCAAAACAGTAATAGCCTCCAGGACCTGTATGTTAAGTGCTTTTCAGACCCTGTGTGGGGGGGCATTTCTTGATAAATATCATAATCTTGCATGGTGTGGGTGGATATTACTTCTGTGTTGGCGCAGACTAAACTGTGCTCTACATTTTATGTTCCCTGAGAAGTAGTCGTGAAGTGATGCTAAAATGTATTTATTTTCTGGATTGATTTCCAGTGAGGAGATTATGGTACAGTCGGGCCAGCTGTCAGGGCTTGCAGATTCTGGCTCCAGGGTGTTTGAGGAGCAGCCTTTGTTGGAGGAGAGTTTCACCATACATCTAGGTGCATCATATAAATTTAATATGAATGACTTTGTTCAGTATAAACATGCATAGATGTACAGTGCCAGTACAGTACAGCGAAAATATAATTTTCTGATATAAAGTCTTCAGTGAAAGTCTTTTTTTTTTAATAACTTAATATCTTTGATCAGGAGCACAACTGAAGACGATGCACAACCTGCGACTAGTCCGGGCAGACGTGCTGGACTCCTGTAAGCACAGGCGGCACGGTAGTAGTGGAACAAAGCTGCGGCGTCTGCAGACGGCCCTTTCACTCTACTCTTCCTCACTCTGTGGTCTGGTGCTGTTGGTCGACAACAGAGTCAACTCCTACAGCGGCATCAAGAGAGGTCAGAAGACATTTTAGCAATTCCAAGACAGTGGGTTTGCTTTGAGGAAAACTGTGAATCGCATTCATGTTCTGCGTAGCTCAAACAGTGCTTGGTTATATTCATTCATACTTACAGACTTTGCAACGGTGGCAAAGGAGTGTACAGACTTCCATTTTTCCTGTCTGGAGGAACAGCTGGACGAGGTGCAACAGGTGCTGCTTTATGCTAGAGCTCAGCGGAGCAGCAAGCAAAAAGAGCAACCTGGTGAGACTTCCGGAAGCCACTTTAGGTTCACCATCAACACACACGACTATTAAGTGAAATGACTGAAACTGAAAAAGGTACTAAAAATCTGCTTCTCATCAGAAGTGTAGCTTGTGACCTCAGACTCATGGTATCAAAGGCATAACTACCACTTTTACATGTTGTAGCTGGTCCATATCAACATCCAGCGTATAGTCATTTGGATGTTAAAGTCAGAAACAAAAGAGTAAAATTCAAAAACCAAGACAAAATCTATTTAAACTACAGGCAGGAGAATGTCACGCTGGAAAGATGAAAGCGGGATCAAATATCTCAACTGTTGTTTCCAAAAATGGTCTGTATGTAAAATTGTGAACTATTGTTGGTCTTTTTGCAGCCATTTTTTTTCTTTACAGAGATTCCAAGGAATGGTGGTGATGATAAAAGCAAAGCTGTCGAAAGAAATCCATCTAACATCTCACCAGGTAACGGCCGCATAATCAGCAAACTGTAACTACTGATCATACATTCATACACTTTCAGATAATGCAGCTCTTGACATCCTCACACGCTAACCCTGCTGTTCTCCTTTCTTTCATTAAAGGTGAGTTTTACATCTCGCAACACTCTAACCTGTCTGAGGTCCACGTTGTCTTCCACCTGTGCGTGGATGATAACGTACGCTCAGGGAACATCACGGCGCGGGATCCAGCCATCATGGGCTTGAGAAACATCTTAAAGGTGTGCTGCACCCATGACGTCACCACCATCACCATACCTCTGCTGCTGGTCCATGACATGTCAGAGGTAAGAAATGGACAGTAAATGCTACAGTATATATATATATATATATATATATATATACACAGTATATAAAACTTCTGTCTTAGTTATACAATTCATACTGAAATGGTGGAGTTAAACATCTTTGCAGGATGATTCAAGGATTAATTTATTCCAGGATTCATTTAGAAATCTGCACTAACTACATTTTCATCCATTGGTATCCTTTAATTTAAACTTTTTATCATATACAGCTTTTCTTTGTAATATTTGTCATGTTACTGAGTAAACGCGTAGTTAAAGGGTACAACAAAAGATAATCTCACTGTTAGTAAACAAGAAAATAACTTCAATATTATAATTATAATATTTATAATCATTAAATCATCATCTATGACACTTAATCAAATACTAAAAAAAAAAAATAAAGTTAAACATATATAAGAGACATAAGAGAGCCACTTTAAATGCTTGGCTACAGAGCACCAGACTTGATTAAACACTTGATAGCGTTATTCATTTTACTGGCCCTCCCCACTGCTTCTGTCATTTTAACTGATGAAAGTCACATTTTCTTTCCTTGCTTGTTTATGTGGAGCTGAGGCCAGGCTTGTGGGACAGGGGACTTCTGTTTCCTCGGAGCTTCCCGGTGAACAGCACTGTTCTACAGGCTAATACAGCAGAAAGGGGATTGAAAGGTTTCAGTGACTGAGCTGTAAATGATTGGAATCGGGGTTCTGGTTGCAGCCAATAAATTCCCTGTTGATTCTTTAATTGCAAACATAGGAGCTTTGGCAGTCTCCTGAGACGGTAAATAAACTCTCAGCAAGCCTCCGTCTGGAGTGCACTCATGCCACGACTTGCCCTGCGCAGTTTTTCTTCACATGTCTGATCAGAAATTCTGTGTTTACATAACCAAGAGGACTCTTAACTCTTGAAGCCATGGAAACCAGATGAACTTTAATTGATGGCTTCTGGTTTCACATCAGAAAGCTCAGTGTGTCATCCTGTTCAGTTTTGCTTGTATTTACAGCGGGAAGTTTGCCTGTTTGTGCAGGCCTCTTCTTGTCTTTTTTTACCTTTCACATGAGCCCAGTTCAGTGTTCTGACTCCTCATTTCCAGTGTTTTGTTGTCTGGTCATTTAAGAAGGTTCTTGCTTGACACAGTGTTGCTTTAATGGCCTGGTGTACAAGTCTGTGCTCCTTATGTCAAGACATATCTGACAAAACTGGCCTGAACTTGGGCTGCCAGTCCATGAACCAGTGTCCCCTTTGAGGGTTTCTAGGAACAGAAACCACAGCCCATCACCAGACATCTCCAGTCCCTCCTTCGCTCCCTCTCCACCTACTTTGGACAAACATTACACGTACAAATAGCTCACTTTTTTGGGTGTCAATCACAAGCAGTAACTTAAACTACTAGAGACTATTTTATCTTAAATTAAAAGAAAGACTATTTTGATGTTGATGGAATATAAACAGCGGTATTGTCATGTTTATGTGGTGACAGACTATCTTATACTTGCAATTCTGTAAAACCTGTAAACTATTAGCCTTACCAACGTTGTGTCACAAACTGCTCTGTAATAGCTGCTTTGTGTTGATGAAACAAGCAAGTTTGTCATGAATTGTTGTAGCAAAAATATGCATTTGCACTTTTAGCCTTCTGCTGCGTTGTTGGGCTCTCTCCACACTTGACTTACCGGTATATCCCTCTGCCTTTCCACAAACATTTTTAGTGTCATTTATATTTTCAACATAGCCAACACATCATTCTGTTTTCTGTCCCGTCTGTAGGAGATGACCATACCCTGGTGTCTGAAGAGGGCCGAGCTGGTTTTCAAATGTGTCAAAGGTGAAATAACTTGATTTCTTACTTAAAACGACTACTCACGGGGGGAAAACACGCATTGAGCTGTTGTCTTATTGCTTTTGCCACTGTGATCTTTGTCTTGTTTATTGGTGTCTTCAGTATATTTCATTTCTTAACCTGACATGCATGAAATGTCAAGCAGCTATTTAATAGAAGATATGAATCAAGCCCATATTTAAAGTGAAACACTGTTTTTTTCAACATACAGACCTGATCAAATATGTAACATGTTGTAATCAAGACACATGATTATGACTGCTGCTTGATTGGTTCAGCAGATAATGTCTTGCTTGAAAGCCTTTTTCTTTGCTCAGTGTGAGCTTGTTGTCGTCAAAGCGGCTCGTTATTAAGCTCTTTGCTATTAAAGCCATTTAGGGAGGAGTCGAATCTTTATGTTTTTTAATTATCATGAATCATTTTGTCTCTGGGGATAAAATGAGGTGACAGAATAATTTCTTTATGTAGGGGAAAAGGCTTTTTGGGACTTGAAAATCTGCTTTTTTTTTTTTTTTTTTTTTACAGGTTTTATGATGGAAATGGCCTCATGGGATGGAGGTATATCCCGCACTGTTCAGTTTCTAGTGCCAAAGGTGAGAGCACAATGTCCTGGCTGTGTGTGTTTTGTTTTTTATTTACTCAGCCTAGACTCAATTGCCCTTTAAGTAATTGCTTGCCAGCAAATCTGAGGTGCATATCCAGTGTGTACACAGCTTGACAAAAGGCACACCTGCTTCTCCGGCAAACACGTTTAAATGCAGACAGATTAAAAAGCCTGCCATAATTCCTGGATTATCCATTTGTATCCTGTCTTGACTAATGTTTACACTGCGCTGACAAAGGCAGGCTAAGGTTTAGCATTCACTACGATGTGACTGTAAAGTAGAAAAATACACCTTTTCATTTTTAAAGCAACATTTTCTGTCCCCTTAAGAAGTCAGCGGAAGCAAAGGCTTGACTGTTTTCTTTTCGGTTAAAGTGGATGTCACATTTATCTACAGTATTTGTGGCTTGTTGGAAGGCGGCGGCGCCTATGGCTTCGTCCTCTGCTGACAGAACAAGATGACAGAGCCAGTGGCAACAAAGGACCCCGAATGCACGGGTTTCCTCTCAGACACCATTTAAAACAACATATCTTGCTTTCTGCACCTCAGAGAGATGTGGCAGCTAAATATACTCCCTGGCCTTTCATGCATGGCGAAATCACGTGCGCGCGACTTTGGTTCTGCTTAATGATTAATACCTGGCATTCCGAGTTGATGTTCATGTTTGACCAGCACTCAAAATGACACATTACCGTCCCCGCGGGACAGAGATGTCAAACCAACGTAGGAGACTGCTAACACATTTCCCTACACACACGGGCCACATGTATTTATATTTGCTTGGGCACAGATGCAGCTGGCTTTATGATCTTGAAAATGATCACTGTCACACCATGTAGGTTGAAAATGGGCATTATTAATGTTTTTCTGATTATGATTTCATATTGCAGCTGCATTAATCGGAGCCTCGTTATTCTTGTTAATCTTGACTGTGTCTTTGCATGTCTCTTTTGTTTTGGCAGAGTATCTCAGAGGAAATGTTCTACCAGCTGAGCAACATGTTGCCTCAGATCTTTCGCGTATCCTCCACCCTGACTCTCACCTCAAAGCACTGATGGAGCGTTACTACCAGCACACTCTCATAGATAGATTTCTTTTACCAACAACAAAACTGGGACGAGTCAGATTTCAGTTTTTGCCTTTTAGAAGGACATGTTTACTTATTCAAGCATCAACCAATTCAACAGGGACAGTTCTAATTAAAGCACCAACAGTAAAGATGCTGGGGAATTTTTAGATACTTGGAAAGACACACAGCCTTGCAAGAGGACTGGAAACCGTTTCTCCCCAATGCAGCTGCTGAGATGATGTTTCCGTGCCTCCAGGGTGTGGTTGTGGTGGGGCGTTTTATGGCATTGTGACATCCACTGCCAGTGCTGCAGAAATTCCAGCTTTGCCCTTTAATGTAGCCTGCGGTTTGATGCAGAAGCCAGTGTTGGAGGCACAGCGTGAGGATGACGTGACATCATCCACGCGGGTCATTTCATGTGAAAGCAATCTTCAATAATGAGCCGTCACTGGCAGGTGTGACTCAGCAAATGCACTTGCACAATGATCAACTATGGAACTATTAGTGTTATTAAGTTAAGCTAACTTCTTTTTATTTTGATGTACAGCCTAACATCAGCTGATAAATGTTGTAGTTCTCATAATAACAGTACAGCCATGATGTGAAGTTTAACGTTTGTGCATATATATATAAAATTAAATGGAAGATTTGTTCAGCGTGAGGTGGCATAAACTTGGCTGGTTTTGAACAATGTTTGCCTTTTAATGCTGCATTGCAGTGAGTGTTAGTGACAATTAATGTGTGCGTGCGTGTCGTGTGTCTGTCCACTCTACCTCTGTAACAGCAGATGGCGCTCTTTTTATAGGCACGTGGGAAATGGGTCAACTAATTAGATCAAGTTTTAACCACTGGAAATACATACACCTCACCATATTTAGTCGACAGTCAAACAAACATTCATCGTGAGCCCCACTAGTGGTTCGTGTTTTCCGAGATGTCCTCTCTATTCTGTGCCTGACAACATTCCTATGTCAGAAATAACCCTAATCTGAATTGCTATGATTAGATACAAAGTCTTTATGAAGCGTTGAGGAGCTTGTGATGGATTTCACTATTTGAATAATTGCATATCCCCACTGTCCAGAGTGATGAGATTCTAGTGACATCCACTTCAGTGCTTGATTTGGTGTTGATGGGACCACAGGCGCATAATCTCTGTGAAGTTAATAACCCATGTCACTTTTTAGAATGACTTTTATGTATATGTTTATGCATCTACATAAAAAAAAATATACATACGTATATGTTTACAGGCTGAAATCAAGTCGGGTTGTCAGAGTCCCTGAGCCATGATCACTGATTGTACAGCATTAGGTTATCCTCACTTTTCCTGGAAAAAAAAAAAAAAAAGATTTAAGTCAAACAGTCCACAGCTTTTTGTATCACATTAGCCTTCTGAGAGCCAACAGAATTATGGGATAATTATTTCTTAATGTTTGGCATACTTGAAATTGGTCTCAGTGTTGCAGGAGTTTTAGATTTCATTGACTAGACAGTACTGACTGCACATTCAGCAGGACAGTCCAGCTCACTACCATTTTGGAAACCAGGAAACCATTTTGAATGAATGAATTTGATGTGAAATGTTTTCATTTATGCACCATCAGCAATTCTTGTCACTAAACTGGGTTTTAATCAAATCGCAAGGTCTAAAGTACTCATTGGGGTAGGAATTCTTCATCATTTATCTAGATTTCCATTATATAGTTATTAAGAGTCCTAGGATACCTTATAAGAAAAGGAAAACGCTGTTAAAAATGACATGGAGATTTGGCACTATTTTGTTATGCTATATATAATGTTTAAAAATTAGGAAAACATTTCAGAAATTGGGCAAAAGCAGGTGAAAATCAGATTTACACAAAGGAAATAGCACATGCAGGGTTGTAAATTATTATGGAAATGGGAAAAAAATTGAAACAAAAATCCTTCCAACTTTTATCTCTATCATCACCGGAAATTAGGTTTTGCTAAAAAATAAAATACTGGAAAAAAATAGCCATTATAAGACAGGACTTGTAACATGAATACTTATAGGATGTATCTTAGACTCAACTAAAATGTAGTGTTATTTGGTTGTATAAATTAAGCTTGGGGTAAAAGATACTCTAAAGTCCTTGTTATTTTCCTCTGACCGGAAGTTGTAGCCATTAGCTTGACGACTAACAGCGGCTGCTCGGCATCTGCCTCCGTAGAAGTTGAGCCAAAGCGGGGCGTAGCGAATCAGTTGCGTGGATTTTATGGAGTTGTTCCGATCGCAAGGTGAAGTTTGCAAATCTTTTATTTCAACAATATCATTGTTTGGCTGACGCGGCGGTTGTCCGTTCTCATTTCTCAGGACGCTGTTGAAACGCTGCGTTTGGCTCTTCTCTCTCGCTATGTAGGATGAAAGTTATTCAATGTATTCCTTTGCTTTACGCTCGTTTACGTGTCGGAGGAAAAAAGCACCAGGGAACACCGTTAAACTAAGATCGAACCGTTTTTGTATTCACGTTATGAAATCCATTCGCACGGAGCCAGAAACCTCAGGGCCGAGTTAAAAATGGAAGTGCGGGGTTGTGTTTGGTTTGAGTCGGCGGCCGAAAAGGTTCGTGATAACCAGGCTTGAGCGGCAGCAGCAGCAGCGTGGTACTCTCTGGAAGTTTCCCCCCCAGTCTGCGGTGGGTCGCTCGCAGTTCTATCAACCCGGTCTCTGCACTCAGATGCTGGGCCAAGTGCCATGATGGCAATCACTTAACCGGCTTACTGACCGGCAGCCCTTTCCATCCGCACGGAACCCATCGTCCGTCAACATTTACCGGCGTGTCGGGGAGCCCCTCCCGCTGTGTGACACTTGGGTTAATGGGGGATGAGGCATTTCAGGACACCCTGTTCGGAGACTGTGTTCATGTCTGTTACACTCGGCGCTTTTTGTTTTTAAGCACCGAAGGTTTCAGTAACGCGAGAGCCGCTAATCTGGGGTATTTCTGGGGGCGGCTGTGGACACAGTTACAGGAAAATAGCGGACCGGTCGGCTGTTTTCATAGCCAGACCTGAACTGCTGAGAACCTTTTCGCACTTGTGGACCCCCCAGATTGGAAGTGTGGCTCCAAACGGATGGATCATGTACAGCAGTAGCTGGTGAAGATGAGGAGTGAGTCACAGATCCTGAACAGTTGCCAGGAAGAGTTGGAAACTTTAGCTGCTTTTGTTCCAGCCCGTCCCACACTGGTCCCAGACCGGTCCCATCGTATTACTTATTTCATTCAGTTAAAAAAAAAAAAACAAACAAGCATCATAATTTCCGAATGTAACAGAAATCGCATACTATAAATGTGTGTATCCAAGCAATCTTTGAATTGCTTTTTGTATAACCGTAAACGGATTAAGTTATAGATTGCAGGCTGGTGACAGCTCAGCATCAGTTGAGTAATTAACTGCCAGTATTTGGATGGGGACAAATATGATATGAATTTCTCAGAAAGGCAGCATTATTTAGCCTTTTTTTTTTCATTTTCTACCCGTTGCCTTCTGCAGTTTTGTTCCTTTTTGGTTTATGCTTCTTATACTTGCAACGTCAGCAACATAAAAAGACATTTACACAAATTTTTTTTGTAACTATTTACATCTAACAGTAGAAAAAAAAAATCCTTTTTTTTTCCTCTTTATGGCTCTTTGATCAAGATTCAAAGAAACATGGCTTGACGTAAGTTCAAAAGGTTAAGTGGTCCTAACCCATGACTGAGAGGCTCATTGTTACCATGACCATGACCTCCACTATCACACAAAGACTCCTTTCCTTTTTTTAGCTGGACACTCAAGTGTGTTAGTCACTCTATGCTGGTGAAGAGATTTTTGGTTTACTCCTCTTTTCTCTAGAAACATTCCTTCATCAAATGTGATGTGGTGTCGCAATACCTTTGCGGTACACATCATATCAGTTGTGTATGCTGATTATCAGTGAGTAGCATCATTATGATTAAACTAAAAAGAGCCTCTCAGCACCGTTGCTGCTTACTGTGCATGAGTTGCCCCAGGAGAGAATTGTGCTGCTCTCTTTGGCGCTCATCTGCTCCACAGTTATGGAAATGCCTCTTCATCCAGGATGCTGTGGCAAGACCAGCTGGCTGCTCTCTTACTGCGTCTGACAGTCTAATATAACCTCAAGCTGAGTGCCGACTAATCACCCACCGTCGAGGACACGGAGCTTCTTAAGCAGACTGGAGGCTTTGCAGTTTTATCATGCACATGCAGTTTTTTTTTTTTTTTTTTTATTCCTGGTCGGTTGGCTTTTTCTCCCCATGTTTTATTTATTTATCATCTTTATACAGAATTTATAATGACTTATTCTGTCTCTGCAGGGGTTTTGAAGACAGGTTGGATTATTTGGTGTGGTTCTCCTCTTCTCATCCTCATTCTCTCCTCATCCTGATAGGTAAGGCTTGAAACTCTTCTGCTGGAAGGGGTTTGGGGTGTGGTGATCCCTAAGCTCTGTCCTCTTTAAAGCATTGTGAGCCACTGCCATCATGTGTGACCCTGAACAATCTCAGGTATGCAGTCTGCACAATGCTTGTCTGTCGCTTCCCTCCTGCCTGCAGCGCTGCTTTCAGGTTGAAACCTTCAAAGCCGCAAGTTTTGCTTTCACGGACTCAGCTTGAATTCACCTGTGATTTTGTTGTCGATTTTACAGAATTATACAAAGCCGTATTTTCTCAGCAGGGAATCAAATCTTTGTTTTCTTTTTGTTGACGGGCTCCATCATCCTGTCGTTGTCTCTGCGTGAAGTCCAGTTTAAAAAGCAGTCTTTATTCCAAATCAGTGTGAAAAGTTGAAGTCGTTTGGGCTTTATACATTTACTGCTGAGGGAAATGAGCCCCTCAAGTGCTAATTGGGTGAAAACAGTGAGCTCATTTATTGGAACAGGAGGGGGGAAAGAAATTGTAATGGTAAAATACCAGTATATTTGAGGGGGGAAAAAAAATCTGTTATTTTCCATTCTATATGTTCCTCCCCCCCTCGCCAAAGAACTACACTGACTACTCCAAAGCAATGCTACACCTGGTCTTGGTCTGGGAAAATCTTGCAAGTACTAAAATAACATTAGCGCGACCACCATAATTCACTCGCAGCAAGGGAAAGTGCTGAACATTAGGCAACCTCTCTGGCTTCTAGGTCTCTCATTGACTGGGAATAGATGAGGGCAAAGGATTTTCCCAGTTCCCAGAGGGCTGCGGGGTCACAGTCCAAACAGTTTTCCCTTTAATAGTGCTCTACAACCAGCTGGGCCAGACAGAAGCTTTGCTTAAGGGCTCATAATGTGCCAAAGACCAAAGAAATGATGTCAGCTCCCCAAGCATGTGGGAATGTCACCCCTTGCCTAAATCATTCATCCTTTTCCTTGTTTTAGACATTATGGTCCAATTCTTCGACTGTTGGGAATTTGTTTTTTTGATCCTGTGACAAGGACATTATTGCTGAGACTAACTTATTCACCAGCATTCATGAAATAATAATTCTTCTTCTTCCCAAACTCTTTTCCCTATAGCATCTCTGTTACATTTAAGAGGATGAATCTGTTGTAGATTTTAACATGTTGTGTGTGTCCCGTGTTTATTTAATACATAATGCGTCTATCCTCTGTCTTCTCTAGGGTTTGGCTGGAAATGACTCTTTGCGCAGGTACTTTTCCAGCTGCGTTTGTCTAACTGTGCCCTTTTCCATTCTCATTATTTTTAAAAGCACTGTAACATAAAGACTGAATAAGTGGCTGATTT
Organism: Pao palembangensis; assembly: GCA_015343265.1. Taxonomy (NCBI): domain Eukaryota; kingdom Metazoa; phylum Chordata; class Actinopteri; order Tetraodontiformes; family Tetraodontidae; genus Pao; species Pao palembangensis. The sequence continues at coordinate 2,943,279 of CM027092.1, forward strand.
TTGCTTTATTTTTGAAGAATGTCTGAGGTCTCCTTGTTTATTGTACTTCTGCCATTATGACACACAAAATAATTGATGGTGCAGTTCTTTAGTTCTCATTAAACATTGAGAAAAGTCTATTATAGTTCAAGACCGGGCTTGTTGTGTGTTTCCTGCAGCTGTGCTAGTTTTAATGCTGGTGCTGGAGGTGTTATTTTTGCTGACACGAGACACATTTTAAAGACATTTGGGCCCCTTCTTGTGCTATAAACCTTCATTAACATTGCATTATTTCTGCCTGCTACAGAAGTCAGCTGCTGTTCTGTTTATTGGGGCTCCACTTATTATTCGCCTCAATTAGAATGGCCACACTCCTGGAAGAAGAAAAGGTCATGCTTGCACCTCACAATAATAAATAAAAACCACTAAACTAGAAGTGTAGTTGGTACTACTGCCACGTAGCAGAAATGTTTAGTTTTAAATCCCAAAGCAGTTAATAGAAAACTGAATAAACGACTTAACTAAACTAAGTTCAACACATCACACATATTTCTGCGTCACTTCAGTTTTTAAAGGCCAAAAAGCCCACTGCCACTCACTCAGCAAATACTTGTTCTCTCAGGGAATTGACTAGATATTTGCGAACCATATTTACATCTTCTTTTAATTTGACTCCTCTACATTCCAGAGATGTTGTAGAGCGTAAAATAGTAGCAGTGAAAAGATTAAAAAGTGGTGTTGTTGTGTGAGAATGTTGAATGAAGCTGCCTCAGCCTGGCTAGAGAATCTTCATTTCCACTTTAGTTTGGTCGTCTTTGGGGTTTGCTTGTAAATTGACAAAATGTCACATTTGGAGACGCCAGAGGGGTCTCTTTTTGAGAAATGACTTGAATGGGATGCTGTTTAGTGTTTGAGGGAGTCTCCTTTGATATGCGAGCTGCTTTGTTCATGGTGAAAGGATCAAGCGTCTAATTCACGTCGGTGTTTCTGCAAAGGCTTTGGTGCTGCTCGTGTCGCTTCGGGGTCCTGTCTGACATGTGCCTATGGGATGCTGATCACTGATCCAGATTTGAGGTAAAACTGGTTGTTTCTCTTGTTGCGGTTGCAATGTTAATTCCATTTAACGTGTTCATGGGATTCCCCGTTATGTACGCATCAAATCTGGCATTTCTTTGTGATGCGTCACATGATCACATATTGACCAGTATGTTCAGAACTCTTGTACATTCTGCTTACTAATGTATAAAGAGATCTGGGTCTAAATTAAAAAAAAAAAGTGAATATATGACACTTGTTTGTTGTAGTTGCTAAAAGCAAAGAAAGGACAACTCTTCAGTCCTTCTGATGGTTTTCCTTCTCATTAATCACTGGTGGCATAATCACTTGCATGACTGGCTTTTCTGCAAATGATTGAACGAAATGTCCTTATTTTAAGCTATTAAATTGTCAGAAACTAGATTTATCATACCGCCAGTAAAATTAGAGCGGCTGCTTTTACTTGGAAGAGGGTGTGCACAGAACTCAAGGACAAAGCGCCCAGATGTGCTCCTCCTGTGTTAATGGGATTGCTGTTCCACAACTTGAGTAAACAACGGTGCATTTGCGAGCATGTTTTGGCTGTCTGATTTTAGTCTTGTATCCCGGCTTTAGAGGACATGATGGTAAGTGGAGAAAAGAACAATGTGCTGATTACATGTCTCTGTTGTTTGACAGCTCTTTCCTCGTCAAGCTGATGATTGACGTTTCTTCTTTTCCCACAAGCCCTTGAGTAGCTTTTCTTAGTTTTAGGTGATTCGTTTAATTTAGGACACGCATGAAAAGCAACTGATTTTAAAGCAGGAGCTTTACTGCACATAGATAGAGATGGTCGTGGGTATGTGGTCCACTTCCTGGCTTCCTGTGGATGAGGGAAGCGTTTGTCTTCCATTTATACCGTCTGGTTTATGTTGTGTTTGACTGAGGTGTTAGTCATGTCTCGGGGGACCTCCTGCTCTTGCAACAGCTGGAAAAGAGGGCCGGACCTGTGGAGGTCCATCTGTCCTGATGTCTGTCAGCGTTCTCTTCATTGCTGTATGAAATGTATCCATGCTACTGGAATGTTTGCAGCAATGTTCTCCTTTTTTTTTTTTTTTTTTCTTTTTCCTTTTATTTTTTTCAGAAAACAGCTGCATCGGCCTCCACGGTGCTGTTTTATTCTTCACCTTTCTTACTGTTATCCAACAATACTCTGGAAATAATAATGTGTGTGGGTCATATTTATCACGCTAACTGGACGTTGATGCATGGTTCCAACTACAAAAATGTTCAAAGATGCTTGTTTGAAATGATAACATTGCGAAAGACAAAGCTTCGGTGGTGATCTGGAAAAATAGTTCCACTGAAAGACATTGCAAAGGTATTTGAGGCAGGAGAAGAATATTCCACAGCTGCATTCATTTTAATTTCAAATTGTTCTGTTTTTGTAATATTAAATATGCATTAGACTAGAGCAGTTGCAACATAAATCACTAAAATGGTGAAGACATTAAGGCAAAGGCAGAAAATGCAGGAGACTGCAGCATAATAATCGGTCTGCTTGTCTGTTATGCATTTCCTCCGAAGTCTTCCATAATTTGCGCATAAAAGGTGCATTTGTTTATATCTCCATTTAGGGCTCCATCTGCAGCCTTAAAGAATGCTTTGTAGTGGGCAGTTACCGTGCATGATTACGAGCCCTGTTTTTTCGCCCACTTGGTGACTGCTAAATTGACATTTGTGAAATTTCCTTCCTGCAAATTTGCCGTCATCCTGCCACGCTTTGAAGAGTGCCTCTCAACAGGCGGGCTGCTCGACTGTCAGATTTACCGCTGATGTCCCGTTTTAGAATACGCAACGAGAGCTAGCACAGCAGGCGGCTGTGATGGAGCATAGACGTCTGTTTGCATCTTAGATTTGGAAGGACCTGAACCCCCCCATTACACCTGGCTAGGTAATGAAGGGCTCATAACCTTCTGTAAGTAATGACATGGTAAAGGACAAATTGACCTATTATAAAGAAATCATGTTTTTGTTCCCCTCTCACGAAACAGAAGGCATCTAAGACAAAAAAAAAAAAAAAAAAACTATATGTGGAAAATATTTATTTAAAATGTCTTCCGTCATGCTGTGTTTCCAGCATGTGAAGCTTCGGCCTTTGTTTGCTTCAGTTACCGTGGGGCAACTGCTCACAACCCTCATTTGTGGACACCTGCAGTAAATGGCTCTTTATAGCTTGTGAAATGTGCATTTACTCGCCACACCATAAAAGTTCCAGAACAATTGTAATGACATACCGTCTTTTTTTTCTTTTTTTTTTTTTTTTTTTCCCCAGGAGCGAGCCTAAAGCCATAACACGTAAAATAAATCACTCAAGATGTCTTGAGCTTGCATCTTCGCTGACTCCTGGATCCATTTGATCAAGCTTGGATGGAAATATGATGGCAGCCACTTAAAGTTCAGCTCAGAAGCGTGAGGAGAGAGTGCAAAGCCCTTGGTGTGATCCTAATTGGAGGAGTTGTTGGTGGTTATTAGGAGCTGGGGGGGGGTTTGGCAGCTGATTCTCACTGGATTGATTCATACCTGCATGATTCATATTTTAGGATGGCGATGCTGCTGTGGAAGGTGCAGGAGATGGCCTCGTGTCAGTCCAGCTATGCTCTGTTCCACAGACGACTCCTGAAGAATGCCAACGGAATGCTTTTAGCGCTACTTGTTAGGAGCTAACAGGCATGCATAGAAGCTCTGCGTTTCAGCATCGGCATCACGTATTTCTGCAAAGGCTAATTTGCCGTCGAAGCACACAATGGGTGATTGATTCATCCCTCCATCGTGCGGGTGACATTTACGCTTTATTGGGACCCAGCAGTTTAGGCAAGACTAGTGGATCTATTTCTGACATGTTGTTTTAGTTTCCTTGGGTTATCAAAGCACAGAGCGGTGTGTTGTCGCTCATTATGGACGTGTTGGGTTTGGCCTACATTTAAGGAAGCTGGGTTTGCACACATGGCTACCGTGAAATGAGACCTTTGTCTGACCCAGCTCTATATAAAGCACTAAGTGGAATTACATTGTGCAGAGTTATTTTATCCACAACAAAGATTGAGGAAGAGTGTAAATAGAGAGTTTTCACCTTTTCGATTTCTACATGGCTAACACAACGCTTATTTCACTTCTTGTCAATAATTAACCTAGAAGGATATGTATGTGACATACAGTATGTGCATTTTATACTTAAGCTTTTTGTTATTTTTAAATGGGCTTCCTGATATATTCAAGAGAGGTTGGGAGATTTGTCTGGATATTGAGGGCTGAAATCACGTCCCTGCCTCTTTGGTTTTTTTTTTTTTTTCCCTCCAAAATGGGTTTTTCGGAATACTCTTAATTCCAGGCCAGCCAGTCCTGTTGCTGAGGGGAAGTGCTGCGAGCAGTCGCCGTCTGCTCCCTGTCCTCGTATTGATCATTCTCAGCCGACAAATGGCGATTCCTTAAAGCCACCCGTAGGATGATTGCATTAGCCCACACCCCTCGCCAACCGCATTCACTTTTGTTTTAGATCTACCTCTTTTCTGTTCCCCTGCACACTTTCATCTGATTAAAAGCTTCTTAGCCAGCCATGGAGGAACTCTAGATAATCACGCTCAGCATGCATGTCTGCTCGCACCCCTGAACTCAAATAGGATTTTGCTGCCTGAGCTGGTGAACCAGGGAAAGTAGCGCATGGACAAGTGCCCCTGTAGGAGTGTGAGCTTAACTGACACGGGCCTGTCGGAAGGGACGTAATGAGAGGTGGGGAAGCTGCTCCTCCCCTGATAGGCAGTTAAACATGATACTGGGTCAGGGGGCAGCGTACAGAACTTTTAGGGAGTGGTTATAGATGGTGAGAAAGAAAAGATGGGGGAGTGGCCTCCATTTGTGGCTGTTCAACGATATCACTTCAGCCTTTGTTTTCTGACTGCCTATTTTGCTCTTATTATATAACACAAGATAATCTCTCCCCCATGTTTAGGGTCCAAGTTTCAGGATTTTTTTTTTTTGTATGAATCTTATCTCTTAAAAAGAGAAATTAGATTTTCTAAAGCAAATCCAACAAAAGGAAAGTGACAGGATTCCTCAAGGGACGAGGGGGGGGAGATAAAGGGGTGATGCAAAGGAGGAGGACTAAAGATGAGGAGGGGGACATAAAAAGTAGCCAGACATTTAGTCAGGAGTCTCGGAGGCGAAGCAGGTGGTCTAAAGTGCAGACATGCTGAAAGTGAGTCGAGCCTGTTGATGGGATAAGTAGTGTAGAGCAGCTGTTAAAGACTGTAGCTGCTCACTTTTTAGACATATAATCTGTACAAGAGGATTCGCTTTCTGGCTAGTGAGTATCAGTTTGTCAATTAACTTGAAACCTTTGTGTTATTTCGGGTTGGCACACACTTGCCCACTCTTACCTCCTCTTGTGGTGTCCTTATGGGATGTAATATCCTACCTTATTGTGTAGTCGTGGCTTGTGCAAATTGAAGTTTAATTTGCTGCAGATTTATTTAGCCAAGAATGATTAAAACGCAGTTAGGTTAAGAGTCTACTGAGAAAAACTAAACAATTTAGATTGTGTTGTGATGTATTTAAAAAATAAAAATCCAACAATGATGCCACGCAAACACAACGTTACAGCAATTAACTTTGTTGATTTCACCTAATTTAAAATTTTACTACTCTATTACCTAAGTGTAAACGCCCCAGATTACGGCTGAGTAACAACTCGTTAGCATTTGCGTTGCTTCTCATTAGTCTTTTCAGTGTGATACAATAGTGGCAGTAAGTGGGGAGACACATTATCAGCCGCTTTGACTCACAAAAGTCTGCTGCTTTGCATTGTTGCGCTGTTTGCATGGACCAGCGTGATAAGAGTCATCCTCGTTTGCTGTATTTGGCTTCGTTGAGGCGTCCCTTAGCACCCCCGCCCCCCCCACCTAGCCCAATCCTACACCAGGGAATCGGCCTTGTCGTAGTGCACTGGCCAGATTAGTGTGATATTTGTAGATGTCTTTAACTCTTCCAGTGCACGTCTCTGTAGTCTTCTGTTGTTTCTAAAAATGACTACTGGGTTTGAAGTGCTGCTTTGATAAAACACTTGGAACTTGGCTTCTCTGACTAAAATAGTTCTCTCACAGGAGCCGCAAACTGTTCATTTCTTGTCATCCTTTTGGTCCTGGAAACCTAGAGGGACTCGTTCAAAGCCTTTGTGCTAATTAGTTGCAGAGATAGAAGGACCACTTCATATCTTGGCGCTGCGAAAGCTGCTGCAACATATTGAGAATTCAGACATGGTTATCTTTCCTGCTCTCTTGAAGCTTCGTCCTCCCATTTTCTCAGAAACACCTTTTTAACATCGCTGGTCGCATATTTACAGGTTTGTTTTACCTAGAGGACAAGATGCGAATATTTGCAGGTGGTAGACTTGAAGCGTTTGATTTGTCACATGGTTTGTGATGGAAAACCGGGTCAGGGGTCACAGCGATGGACGTGGGTTTAAGATTACAAGATGGGGGTGGGGTCAGTGTGGTCAGGGTCACCTTTTAAGTGGACGGAGAGCACAAATCTAAGCTCATTTTAAAATGTTGCTTGCATTGTTATCAGTTGCCATTAATGATTTGTGACAAAAAAGAGAGACCTTGTAGGAGTGCACAGTTGTAAGGAGATTCATCTTTTAGTAGGTTTTGGCACGTGCTGGCAGAATTTTAATGTTGCGTAGAAATCTGGAAATTTGAAAGGCACAATGTCTATTTTGTTTTGTAGGTTTAGAACTTGGAGATATGGGAAGTGTTGTTTGAAGGCCTCTGATGCTGAATATACACCCATCATAGAAAACCTCTGACAGCTGCAGCCCTCTTCCACCACTTTTTTCCCCGACAGCATTCATGTGTTTTTGTCTCAGACTGTGGTAAAAGGACACAAATAGAATATACTGAAGTTAGGGACAAACATTGAGCGTGCGGCGGAATGAGTGTGTGGGTTGCCAGTGTCTCTTATTTCCTCTCGTCTGTTGCAAACTTGCCCGAAAGCTCCGGTCGGCATTGTGTCCACGCCACATACACGGCACTGGCTAAAGAATAGAAATGACCGGATGGATTTTTGTATTTAGTGACTGTTTCTGTGCACTACTTTAACCATTTCCTGCTACTCCTAACATTTTTTTTCAGTCTACCAATCGTCTTTCTTCGCCCTTTCTTAACTTTGACTTGCGAATAATTCTTGAAAACAAAACCCTGGAATCCATCTTGCTGTCGGGCGCAGATCCAAACAAGCTGCGGCTGCTTGGCTGGACAAATCAGATTTTTGTGTCCTTTCCAGTGGGAGCCCTTCTGTTTTCTGTGAGAACATGTCACAGAGAGTCAGCTGGGACTGCAATGGGAGGCATTCACTCCCTTTAATGCCTTTATCTCCCTGAACCTTATTCGTGGGCAGACAAGTCAATACAGGCTTTCTTAGAAGACAGGTCAGAGATGAAACTGAGGGAGGGAGGGAGGGAGGATAAGGAGGCACCGCAGACGAGACGGAGGTGGAGGGAGGCCTGCGTGTACATACACAGGCCAGAGAATATGCTGGCGGGGGGGGGTTGTGGTGGCCAGAGAGGGCAAAGTCTGGTCCCCTGATGGGCGTCCTTTAGTGTGCTCAGGCTCGGTGGGGGCAAGATCAGATGTGTGTGAACTGGTGCTCCCTGTCAGTGATCCAAAGCCCTGCTTGATCTTACACTGTTGCTTTGTGCTCAAAAGCCTGTATTTTAGAAGAGTGTGGAGATTTTGGAATGCATGACTGCTGGAGGCATCGCTGATGACATTTAACTCACACATTGACATGATGTGTTACAAGAGTCTTTCAAGAATGCCTGATGGAGCCTTTGACCTGATGCATCAGGAGTTCAAGGCCTTGAATTCAATGAGATAACAGTTTGTCCATTTTTGTCACCTTCCGCTCGACGTTTTTCTCTCGATTGCTGTTTAAACATGAAAAAGACGCTTACAGAGACGGACAAACTCCTGAAAATGCTGAGCGCTTGGTGAATATGATGATGACGTCCATTTTGTTTGCAGGGAAAGAACAGATGGGCAGTACTGGCAGTGAAATGTCACACCGACTGCAAATCTAACACCTTGTTGTTTCTGTGTTAGCGGCTGTCTAGACTGTTCTCCCTCGTCCTCTCTGCTTTACACGCGTGCGCACCTCCTCGGTTGATGATAATATCTTGGATGGCAATCACACTATGTGGTTTATTTAATGTTTTAGGATCACTTTATTTGGACTTGACTTTTTTTGGACTTGACTTTTCATCTAAACGGGCTGAATTTTAGATGGTTTCCATGCAAAAGACGGATACAGGGATCGATAAAGAACATCAAGTCATATATTTCTGCAGCTGACTCATGTTGTCTCTATGACCTTTGCTCTTCCTCTTGTCCTCAACTCTTTGGGCAGGAGCTGTGGGAAAATATCAATACTTTCCCTTATAAATATATGTCTTATACATGTCACGAGAAAGACATGATTTTGAAATTCTACCTGAAGCCGCTCACATCCAGGTGGAGGTTTCATGCCCAAGAGCGAGATGACGTCACGGAACCATGATTCTGCCATAAAACAATTGTAAAGTATAATGATGATTAAACATGGATTTAATATACAGAACTACTCGGAAAATTAGAATATCCTGAAAAAGTGCATGCATTTCTGTAACTTTAAAGCTGAAATGTACATATTACATAGACAAATAGTATGCGAATCAATATATTTCAAGCTTTTATTTGTTTTGATTTTGCTGCTCAGGACTTGCAGCTTCAGAAAACCTCAAATTCAAAAACTCAGAAAATTTGAATATTGCTTAGAATCAATTAAAAACAGAATTTTAAATACAAACACGTCAGGCCTCTGAAAGTAAAATCTTGCATCTGTAATGAGTCTATAAAATGTATTGGTTTCACCTTTTATGTTGGATTGCCTGAATCAAACAACTTTTACACGATATTCGAATTTTCCGAATAGTACTGTAGATGCTTGAAAAAAGCATGGAGATTATTTTGGCTCCATTTGTTTAATTGTTACATGTGTCCCTTCTGTAGAAAAAAAGCAAAAATGTTTGCTCTATTTTCTTGGAAAGTTGTGTCCCATTAAGGCTCCATTGTTGTGTTTTTCCTTTCATTTCTGATTGATTTCTTCTCTTTTGGCCTCCCTTCAGATCTACAATGCTGAGAGGAGAATGAATCCTCCAGGTCATCTGAGCCATCAACGCATCTTTAGTGTCATCTCTCATCCCACCGGGGCGCCATCTGCCTCCTTACACTCCCCGGTTTCTTCCGCCCCTACCCCTTACCCCCCTCCCTGCCACAAGTAGAGGCCGTTACTAGAGGGTGGTAAGGCGAGTCAGCCTGTAAATATGCGTGGATGGAGGTCTCAGTGGCGTCTCGTCCTGCTGAACTCCCTGACCTGTGGCCTGGAGATCTGCGCAGCAGCTGGGATCACATACGTGCCCCCGCTGCTCCTGGAGGCTGGCATGGAGGAGCGCTACATGACCATGGTCCTAGGTAAAGACTGCGTTGGCCATCGTGCACTGTGTGTAATGCCTCTGCCTCTTGTTGCTTTCTTTTGTTCTCGTTCCTCTCTTGTTACCCCTCTGACAGATTTCATAGGAAGGTGCACACTTTCATTAGCCCAAGAAATGATTGCTCCTAATTTAAATATAGTTTTTTAGGACTGGGATGCTGTTCTTATACAGTACTGCTGAAAATAAAGTTGTTGTTTTTTTAAATCAATTTTATCAGCCTGCTTTTGTGTATGGCAGTTACCTTAAAGCAATCAAAGAGAATATCTTTACATTAGTTAGAAGCTTTATTACAAATGCATCCCATAAAGACATCACTGGGACTGCTGTGGAGATAAGAAGCAAATCACCTGTTGGCTAATTTAAAGGCTGTCAGAGGTTGAACGGCTTCAATTCTAACCGCATTTCCATCTTTGTGTATAGTATGTGTTTTTTATTTTTTTTGCATTGCGATGAAAAGAGCATTTGCAGAAAATATCTAGAAAATCTGTGATACCTTGTGTTCCCTTGTCTGCACAGGGATGGAATAGGGTTGCAGTCGTGCTCCTGAATGGCTGGTGAGCCAGCTGTGAAAATGCAAAAGATACTGACCGAAAACAACCCCACACTTTTCCCAGGAAAATCAGTGATTCCTGGAAACGTTGATAGAAAAGAGTATAATGTGAAGAGTTGCCCTATTCTTTACATCACAATAACCCTCACAGGATCTACTGTAAAAGCATCCCTTTGAGACATTATCACACGACTGTACAGGTGAACAGTTCAGCTGCACCAAAGCAGAACCCTTACAAGTTATTATTATTCAGGGTGGAGGTGAACAGTACACACTTCTACTCTTGTGCTGCTGTAGCAGCTGCTTGTGATATGAGGGAAAATGATTTCATTGTAGGGGCTCCTCCCAAACAGGCAGCACTGTAAGCCAATCTGAAAATGGGACTCAACCTAATACTCTTCTCCTCTCTCAGTAATGGAGTGCCTGGGTGTTGTTTGAATGGAGATAGAAATCATCTTGGGAGGGTTAAAACTAATTTCCTCCAGCAATAGCATTAGGTTCTCATATGGTTGCTTTCTCTCTAATAGCCATTTGTTGGCTGCTACATCCTGCAGTCGTTCCTTTTGTCCTGTTTCTTCCCTGTAAGAGGAGACGATGCTGAGGGCTTCATTAGCGTAACTATATTTTCTTGCCTATTTAAATGACAACGCACATTGCGAAATGTATATTTTATTACGTGTACAATCGTAGGTGTGGTGCCAAGGGGGGAAACCATGTAGATTTCATGCACGTGTGTAAACAAAGCTAAAAAGCTGCTTGCTGTGCCTGTGCTAGCATACATGATTGGGGTGCATCTGAGATGGCGATTATGATGATGGGCCTCCACAGCTGCAGAGTGTTGGAGTCGCGGCTACGCTGTCATTCTCAGACTGCTAGTTTGTGTCTTTACTGGGGTGTTCAACTTGCGCGTAAACCTGGGGGCTTTGCTGCGGAGCATTTGACCTCTAGTGGTGTTGTAGAGTAATGTTTGGAGGTCAGCCTATGGCTTCTTTGACTCTCACATGTTCAAAAGTCAAGAAGCATTTTGGGCTGACTTCTAGTTAAATGATTTTATTTTATCACCCATTTACCAACTGGCATTTACTATACGACACAGTTTTATTTGTTTTTGTCCATTTCACCAACAGGAAATGTACGCGTCACCAAATGTAGTGAGATCCTAGTAATAATCCAAGGAAGTCACATACCTGCATAAAGCTTTAGTGGTTTTTGTTTCACTTTTCTGATCCATATTGTCAGGGTTTTTGTATTTTGACATGTTTTTTTTTTGACCGTACCTGACGTGACCCTGGTTCTGTTCACAGGTATCGGTCCGGTGCTCGGCCTCCTGTTCATCCCTCTCATTGGCTCAGCCAGCGACGACTGTAACAGCAGTTATGGCAGACGGCGCCCGTTTATCTGGCTGCTGTCTTTGGGAGTGCTCTTGGCACTGGTCATTATTCCTCATGCCGACATCCTGGCTGCTCGGTTTGCCTGGGGCGGACCAACAGTCCAGGTACTTAGAGCTTTGATTTAGGTGAACATTTCAAGGAACACGAGGCAGTTCTAAAGTTCTTGACTCTGTTTGGGTTAATGTCGCTGCTCTCTAGGTGGGCTTCTTGGTCCTTGGGGTGGTGCTGCTGGACTTTTGTGGACAGGTGTGCTTTACGCCGCTGGAGGCCCTTCTGTCGGATCTGTACCGGGACGAGGACGACTGCAGCCAGGCATTTGCCATGTTCTCTTTCATGATCAGCTTGGGGGGCTGCGTGGGCTATTTGCTGCCGTCACTGGACTGGAGTCACGGCCTGCTCTCCGTTTACCTGGGAGGCCAGGCTGAGTGCCTCTTCACTGTCCTCATCCTCATCTTCACCTCCAGCGTCCTCGTCACCATGAAGGTGTCCGAGGAGCCCTCGTGCGCCAACGGTGGCCTCGCGGGGACTCCGGGATCTCTGGAGCTGGGCAGCAACCAGCGCAGTGCGCCGCGCTCGTGCTGCTACCTGCTGAGGTGCAAACTGAGGCTCCTGAAGTTCGGACCTCTTCTGTGTCTGCTGAGATCGTGCTGGTCCATGACTCCGGCCATCTACAGGAGTTACTGCCACGTGCCACGGGTGATGAGGCAGCTGTGTGCGGCGCAGCTGTGCAGCTGGATGGCCGTCATGTCTTTCATGCTTTTCTACACGGACTTTGTGGGGGAAGTCTTGTATGAGGGTGTGCCCAGCGCGTCACCAGGAAGTGTGCCCAGGCAAAGATATGAGGAAGGTCAGTTCGTCCCGATTTAAATGGTCACTATTGCTTTCTTATTGGTTATGTTTAAACTCTTATATCAGCTTTCTTTACACATACAAACTGTAGCTCAAAAAAACACATTTAATTGAAAAAAAACAAAACAAACTATTGTATTCTTACATTTACTTATAAATAAAGTCCATCCGCCGCTGCTTCTGCACAAAAGCATCGATAACTTGTTGGCAGAATTTTTCATTGTCTTCTTTTAGTTTTAAAAGTTTTTGGATAATCAGTAATCAATAATGTAATCCAATTTTAATTCAAAAGTAAGGCCAGGCAAATGGAAAAAAATGAATGGCTGCACTTGACTTGCTAACTCTTGACTGCAGTATAGCAGCGCGCTGTCACTGGAATCATTGGGATCACGAGCGCCCCCTAGTATGAGGGAGGAGAACTGCGTGCCTCACCTAGTGCCTCTTTTTAGCCGTTTTATGATCACTCAGCATAAGAAACATGGTCCACACATAGTTGTTGACAAAAAACGCTACATTATATATTATATACATCAGCTAAACTATGAAAGTATACCTGATATTGCTATAGTTAATAGCGACATAAGCTGGTGACTTTAAATGGAAAATAACTTTATGGTACAAATCACTATATAAATACAACCGCTTAATTTATTTTTTCATTTTCCTTTTTTTTTTTTCTTTTCATGCTTCCCCTGACAGCACGTCACTGGTAGAGTGCAAATATAAAGCCCCGTCTGAGCTTCGTCTAATCAGTAACGACCCAAGGGAAGGTTAATTGCTTTCAACTTTTTTAAATGTTCGTTTTCCTGCGCTAATCTCTGCAGTAACGGCAATCCGTTAGCATATCTCCCACAGCTTGGTCTTTGTGATGTGAAAGATAAAATAATGTCTCATTGTGGTATCGTGGATCGTACAGGGTCACTAAAGTGGAGTTTGCTGATTTTGTTCCCTGGAGAAACACATTTCACGTGTTCCTTCCTTGCTTGTCAACTCCTGCGGCTGACGTATCGGGGATGGAAAGTTGCAGTCTGTCAGAGGCAGTTCCTGTGGCACATAATTTGGGATGAGGGGCCGTGTAACCGCAATAACCACCTTCTACTCAATATTGATCCGACTGGTCTGATAAACGTAGCTACCGTCCAGCTTCCAGGGAATGGTAAAAAACAATTTATTTGTGGAATGCGCGGCGAGCCGGCAAAGATAATATTGTGGCTGCGATATGTAACACAGTAACTTAATCAAAAGGGTTTTGAAGGCAAAAAGAATAATATTGCAGTTTTTCACACTGCAAATCTCAACTATTAGTTTGCTTTTCTTTAAGTCAATAACAATTGGATTTGGTTCAGGGCTTCAGCTGTTGTACTGCTAATCACTCTTGCTTTTTTCCCACATCGAACAGGAAGTGACTGGCGATCTGAGATCAGATGTTTGAACTGGGCAAGCAGAGCTGCCTGCAATACTGGTTTCTTTGTTTTTGTAGGTATTCGTATGGGCAGTCTAGGCTTGTTCCTGCAGTGTGCTACCTCAACCTTTTTCTCTCTGGTCATGAGTCGTCTGGTTCGCCATTTTGGCTCTCGGTGGGTCTACCTGAGCAGCATGGCGAGCTTCACGGTGTCTACGTCGGTCATCTGCCTGTCCAAAAGCACGCTCTTGATCACGGTCATGGCGGCTCTCACTGGCTATGCCTACGCCACGCTGCAGACATTGCCTTACACGCTAACCTGTCACTACCACAAGGAGAAAGAGGTAAGGAATGGCTTTTTTTTTGTGATGCAGCGCAGCGCCATTTTAGGCCACCACATTGACTCCTTTTTCTCCTCAGGTCTTCATGCCAAAAAAGAAAAGCAAGAGCATCAATAAAAATGGAGTCACCAAGCGGGATTCTGTGTATTTGACTCCTGTGGAAGAGGAAAGTGAACACAGCTACAAAACAGGAAGTCTCTTTGGGAAAGCCCTCCACAACCAGGACGGTTACGAGTACTACTCCAGCGCTCGCTGCCAGAACAGCTCCGTTCTCATCTCCGGTGGCAGCGACCAGGAGGGGCCTGAGCCAGCTTTCAAGAAGCGTGGCATAGGTTTGGACTTTGCCATCTTAGACAGCACCTTCCTCCTCTCTCAGGTTTTCCCCACCCTGTTCATGGGCACGGTTGTCCAGTTTGCCCAGTCAGTCACCGCCTACGTCGCCTTCTCTGCCTTTTTCGGTGCCATCGCCATTTACCTGGCCAGTCAGATCGTCTTTGACCAAAAGGACCTTAAAAGTTGAGACTTGGGCATGAAAGATTCTGTGATGAGAAATATTTGTTCAGATTCCTTGGATGGAACCCACCAATGCACTCTTTCTCTAATGCCTTGTGCTAAAACCCTGTGTCCCATGTTGAAGGCATTTTTCCCCCCTTTTACACCTGTAGAGAGATTTCAAACCGTGTGCCAAGGTCAGGGGTGATATTTTGTCTCTGTAATGATGTTGCATTCTTCTAAATCTTTTTTTCTCCTTCTGTTTTGCCCACTTTTTTCCTCAGGTAGTCAAACTACACATGTACTGTGTATTTTTATTTAGGTTTAAATGTTTTTGTTTTTTTTTTCTGGCCCAACTCTGAGCTGTTTTCCCATCCTAACAAATCTAACGCAGTATAGCTCAATCATGACTGATGGAGGCCTACGTTCAAGTTGCTACAAACCAGACCGAAGCTTTTGCAAGCATTTAAAAGTGTGTGTGTGTGTGTGTGTGTGTGTGTGTCCGCGTCACTCTGTAGTTACTCTGCTGTTCATCCACGCACAGTCTGTGTAGATTTCTGGTGGTCTTTTTCCGTTCTTCCTGTCTCGTAATTGCCGCTTACGCTTAACGTTGGATGACAGTGACTTTTTTTTAAAACATGGCAACACTTTTGGTTCCTGGGTTTCTTTGAACTCTACAGAAGAGTTGGCAATATCCAGACTGTTGATTTTGTCTTTTTCTGCACTATTTGGACATCTGTCAATCTTTATAATGCTGTCATCGCATATGTGAGGAATTCTTTGGTTTGTTCCTTGAGTGTAGGAGGGAACGCACAGGAAATGCGTCTGATGTTGATGATGTGTAGACCGTGGTCTAGGGCTCTGTGTCAGTTCCAGGTACTGCAACTGTGCTGCAGAACTTTGATCCATTCGGGAGTCGTGTCACCTTTTCAATTGGAGTTTTATAACCAGCATGAAAAACAGACTCAGATTGGCTGTTTGATTATTGATCAGTAGACAGATTGAATAGATTGTTTTATTGTACATATACTGTGTAATTATTTTACTCTATATCCCTATGGGGATTTTATTATGTTATAAAACCTATTAAGGTGCAATTATCGACTGTGGTGGTTTAAAAAAAAAAAAAAAAGCGTGTTTACTGTATCTGCATCAGGAAACTCATTCAGTTCAGGACTGTTTTCTCAGGTTATAACTTCATTATATTATCTCTGCCTGCCACTTTTATCACTTTCCTGGGTGCTGAGAATGCCGGTATATTCTGAAGTGACAATCTAGGTCAACCGCGTGGGCTCATTGTTTAATGTTAACAAACAGGGTGATCCATTCCCGATTGACCAAAAAAGTGATGCAGTAAATGAGGAATATTTGGTTGCTGGAGAGGCGAGTGTGTTTTCATTTCGTGTGGTGAGAAAGTAATATATTATTGCAACGCAATGGTTTGCTTGATGTGAGTGTGAGCAGCCTTTTTATTTCTTTGTTTTTATATTAGCCATGCTAATCTGCGTTGTTAGCCCTGCTCACATTCTGCAGTATGTTAGTGTTTTGTGGCCTCTGCTCGAGGTGCTGGTGTAAACCCGTCTCATTTCGGCGGAACAACGGTTAATTTTAGCGCCTCTCCAGGAGGTGTGATCCGACACGGTGGCTGATAAAGTGTGTACTGAAGACACATGCGTCCCTCCCAGACCAGACGAAGGCTATAGCAGAGGATTTGTTTGTCTTGTAAGTTCTCCCTTGTCTCCCCAGCGGTTTCTTTTCTTGCGCAGGAAAATATCATTTCCGGAAGTGTCAGAAAACACATTTTTAAGTGCCTGTGCTTTTTCCCCAAACTTTGGTACATACATTTATTTATTTATGCTTTGATAGCATGTTTTAAATGTTTGGTTTCTCTGGCATCTCTCACAGGTGCAAAGGTGAAGGCTCTTTCTGTGAAAAAAGATAAATTATTTGTATAGACATGGTGTAGAAGTGTCTTCAAGCTATAATTTATTTGAACAATTCCTGCTTTAGCCTTGATTAATCAAGTAGCTGCTGCTTGCTTCCAGCATGTTTGAACTTGGCTTCACATAAGAGAACTGATCACTGTTTGCATTGTGTTTAGTCGTCATGAAGCTTCTGCTGAAGACGGTTCGTGTCACACAGTGTGTTTTATTTTTTCTTTCATTGTATATGAAATGTGCATTTTCAGGTCTTGTATAACCACTTCTGGGAGAGATGTTTTTTTTTATTATTTGGCAGGAGAAAAACTATGGCATATGTATATTCAACTTAAAAATAATTTCGGTTCCATTTTCTCAACAACATTTCCTGTTTTTAATTCTGACTTTGCAGCAAAAATCAGTTGTTTCCTTGTCAAAAAGACACTCAAAAATAACTCAGATTTGCAGTTTCCTTCATCAGATTGTGTATAAAAACACAGTTGCCAAATATATTTTATACAAAATAAAATTTGTAATGACGGGTTTTTTTTTATTATTATTGTCGCAGCACAAAGCAGGACATGATGTTGAAAGTTCGACTTAAATGTAAACATACTGTGTAGAAAATGTACATAAGAAAATAGTTATGGTAATTGATTATGGAATCCAATAACGCATACAAATGGTACATATTAGAAATAAAACAAAAATTGAATTGTTGAAAAACAAAAATAACTTGTTTTTCAACATATTGTGAGCAAATGTAATATCTGAAGTCATGGAGATTGGGTTGCAGTATCGGGGTTTTCTATCACAAATGCGGTAAATGATAAATGCAAAGTAGAGAAATTACTCTAGTAAAACAGAAATTTAAAGTCACAGAGTGCCTCAAGATTGAACAAGAGTTCCCTGACTGCACCGCATCGCTGTGATCACGCTTGCGTGCATGTGGATGAACTTGGAAATGGCGCCACCCTTCGGCAACATTGCGTAACTTCTCGCGCTGGTGCGCATCTGCATAGTCCCATGCTGACGCGTGTGCGTGCTGCTGCTGGTGTTCTCTGTCACATGGAAGAGGACGACAGGCTTTCGTGTCGCGGGGAATGGCATGCTGCTAATGTGAGCCATTCCAGGACAGGCCTGGGTCCTCACGAATGTACCGCGGGGAAATGCGGGGCTTATGGCGCACTTGTTAAAATTTGATACGTAATTTTAACGCCGCCGGGCCTCCGTCTGTGTCTTGCTCAAGGACACGTCAGTAGAGTGATTGTAGACTGACAAAATAGGTCTTGAACCCTGAACCCTGCGAGAAAGGAGGGGGAGCGGGGGAGCCTGTGCGCCCCGCAGGCTTTCTGCTCCAGTTGATGTGTCATTTTTCAGGCCAGGAAAAAGGCAGATTTTGCTGCTTGAATGTCGCAGGGAATAACTGAGCCCATAAGAGTCCTGTCATTGCTCTCCGGTGACATGTGGGCCCGGTTTTACACCTTCATTCTAAATAAGGAAGCGGCCTGACAGACATATGACCACCGACCCAATTTGGGAGCAGGCTCCATCGCGCAGCACAGCCGGTGAACGCCACCAATAAGCGTTCCCCCCTTCGATCCCAGCCGTAAGAACAGTCTATTCCGCTCAACTCATCACGGAGTTGCTATTTTCCCTGCTGTCAGCGCCCTTTCCGCGCTTGTATTGTCCCGGCGGTGAAGTGATGTCATCCAGGGATGCGATAGTCGCGCCTGGGTTGTAGCCGGGTTTTCTGTGAGCGGCGGAGGATTTATTCGGAACTCTTTGCCGAGAGGGAGACACAGAAAGAAAGAGAGAGAGAAAGAGAGCGTGTGTGAAAGAGAGAGAGGCGCGGAGGAGCTGCAAAACATGGTAATCACCACCACCACCAACATCACCATCACCTCCAGCTCCGCGGCGCACTCTCCCGTCTCCTCCTCTTCTCCGCACCGGGGCTTGCGTTTCATGCCCAAAGCCCCGATCTGCGCTCCAAAAATAACCTTCTGCCGGCATGCCGAAGGAAGCAAAACAAGAAGAGCGGTATTTTTAGGGTCATTAATTTTGACCACGTGGCCCGAAGGTAAACCGGATGGCCGTTGCGCAAAGGCTCCTCGTCAGTATGTCCTGCGAGGCCGGCACGCCGCACTGGACGCTGACCGCGGTGCTTCTCCTGGGCTTTGTGCTGGGGATCGTGTCAGCGTACCCGTTACCGAGCAGCAGGACAAACGCAACTTTACTGGAGAAAAGATGGGAGACCCTCTTCTCGCGCTCCGTGCTGGGGATCTCTGGGGAGAAACCGGAGCTGAACTGGGAGAGTGACTATCTGCTGGGCATCAAAAGAGTGCGGAGGCTCTACTGCAACGTGGGCATCGGATTTCACCTTCAGGTCCTCCCCGACGGCAGGATAAACGGTGTACATAATGAAAACCAGTACAGTGAGTTCTACCTCCACCAATGTAATGCAATAGACGTTAGAGAGAGTCGGAGTCGATCCGCATGGATCTGTGGTGAGCGGGCTCCTCTGCCCCTCCATTCATTTGCATGATCATATGTCATCCGGCTCTGAGGGATTATTGAATGTCTTCCGCCGCAGAAAAGACTAATCTATTAAAAAAGAAAATAAGTATGCATCAGGACCCCCTTCCTCCTCTTCCCCCCCCCTCCTCCTCCACCTCCACCTCCTCCACCTCCTCCTTCCCAGGCTCAACCATGACATGAATGTATGGACGCTTTTAGACACAACTTATTTTTACGCAGCCCTCTGAGGGCGGCCCGGAGACCAATAACCGTGTGCGTCAATGCAATTACAGCAATTATTGCAGTAACCAGAATGCGCTTGATTGGCACGCGCCTGGATGGACGTAAACGTGAGCCGGTGCTGAAAGATGCGGAACAAAGGCTTCGGCACGCTGCGCAGCAATCTGCAAGGTTACACCCAAAAGACGCAGAGAGACAGAGAGGGCACAACCATACGGTTAACGCACGGGCGGGATGATGCTTCTTTCCTGATGTTTTTTTTTTTTTTTTTTTTTTTTTTTTGCTGTGGCGTAATCCTTCTTTCCTTGTATCAGGTCTAATAGAGATCTCCACGGTGGAGAGAGGGGTGGTGACCCTTTACGGGGTGAGGAGCGAGCTGTATGTCGCAATGAACAGTCGTGGAAGGTTATACGGAACGGTAGGTATGCACAGTAGTTCATTGATTGTCCAGTTGTGAATGTTAATGGACTCCTGGTGAATCTCATCTCATTAGGGTTGCGACACCCCCCCCCCGCCCCCCCAAAAAAGAAAGACAGAAAAATGCATAATCCTGCGTAATCCATGTACTTGAATTTGCCTGAAATATCTGGATCTCTATTTAAAGCCTGTAGGTTGTTGGGCCTGGTGGCTATGGCTAATAATGATGAGCTTAACAGATGCAAATACGTGTGTGTGTGAGAGAGAGAGAGAGAGAGAGAGGGGGGGAAACCCCCTGACGCAAAGAAACCTGTCAGCAAGAGCTGGGAATCGATTTTTAAGGGCAAAGTGCTTACTTTGCAGGGCCGTCATCGTCAAGTATCTCAGGAGGCCATAGCCCCTCTCACATCCATCACTGTCTAAGTTTCCATGTTTTTTGTCTTTCTTCTTTTCTTTATTTTTGTTCTTTATGTATCAGAAATGAGGCTGGTAACCACTTACACCATTTACACTTGGTTGTTTTTAGACTCCACCTATATCCTTTCCCCCAAATTTTCAAAGATTAGCTTCAGTTTTAAATGCTACTTAATACTTTCAACCTTTCCAGCATGTTTTTTTCCCCACATTTTTGCTGATGTTGTAAATATTCTTCCATTAACAGATAATTGAGATGCCTCCATGTGTGAATATACTAAAACGGAGAATGAAGAATCATACCCTTTGTACTGCTGTGAAGAGGCTTAAATGATAAAATGGGTTAAAGTAACAGTCTTCCCAGGATGCAACTGGCTCAAGGACGGCTTCTTAACCGTATAATGAAGTGCTGCTGTTGAATTTAACTGGAGTAATCTTCTTTAGAATGAAGTGCAACTAGGTAACAAAAAAGAGGCACCTCTGAGGTTAGAAATGGGAAGTAAAAAAAAGATTTATCCGGCGTTTACATTTTCATCTACATCTTTCCCAAGCTTTATTATTCTACACAACACATTTCCGGAATTACTCATCATATCCTTTAGAAGCGCCTCGTGTTGCCAATAATAGCTTAATGAATAAATGCTGGAGGTGGTGGGCGAGGAAACACTGTGTTTAGTGGAGCCGCGCTGACACATGGCTGCTGCTTTGCTTGTTGTGGCCAACATATTTGACAGACAGAATGTGAGTTGGCTATCTGGTCATGAGTGATGAAGCGTTAGCTTGTGAGCGCAGCGATGATCCGATAAGAGATTGAATTAGGCCACATGGCCTCTCGTGGGAGAGCTTTTGCTCTGCTCACAGCTCAGTTCTGCGGCTCTTGTGGCGAATACTGTATTTACAGCAGGATCTGGACGGATCAGCGTTAATCATCATTTATTTTAAACCTTACTACAATTTCAGCACTTTGATCTCAAGATTTATTCATTTTCTTCTTGAAAATGTGTCCTTTTTTTTGTCATGGACTGTCGATTAGAAGATTTTGATCTTGAACATTCCCATCTGTTTGTGTACAAATGATCGTGCATTTAATTTCAAGTATATGTGTATAGATTATTCTTTTGTCAGTAGCAGAATTAAATTAAATTACAAATGACTGAGACCTGTTTTAAATTGCAACTTGACCACCAGGGTGTGGGGGAGTACCACGATCCAACAATGCATGTATTTAAGGGATGTTTTAGCTAATAAAGAGAGCTAAAATCCTGAAGCAGTAATTAATCCCTAAGACTTCTGGTTCATGTTTAAAGGTTTAACATGCATTGGTGGGAGTGATGAGTCTTTATGCTTTTGTTTTTCTCAGAGCAATATCTCGGGTAAAAGTCACATTTGCTGTGTTTGTAAAACGTGCCATACATTTGTCTTCCCATCTACAGTTTAGGTTTTATTCAGCATAAAGGATTGTTTAGATGTTGCTGAGAATCGGGACAAATAAACCATATTATTTCATTGTTCCACTTCTGCGTTTAATCTAAATTTAGCTTTTTATTTTGGTGCTTGGCTGGGAATCATTTTGCAGAGCTTAAAAAAAAAAAAAAAAAAAAAAAAAAAAAAAAAGCTGGTTACTGGGCTTCAAAACCTCTTTTTCGTCCATTAAAACCTACATTGTTTCGTCTCTTTGTCCTCTCCAGACAGTCTTCCATGACGAGTGCAAGTTCAAGGAGAGCTTGTTGCCCAACAACTACAACGCCTACGAGTCCCTGGTCTACAGAGGGTCCTACATAGCACTCAGCAAGCATGGCCGTGTCAAGAGGGGCAACAAGGCCACCACTGCCATGACTGTAACACACTTCCTCCCTAGAATATGACGAGCAAGAACTGGCAATAACAAACTTATTTGCACATGTGGATTATTTCCCAGGTAACATAATATACGTACGTACAAACTCAAAAGACAAAATGGACAGTAAAAGAAAGAAAACAGCTATATCTGATAGTATTTATTCAAACTTTATATGTATATTTGGGTAGCTTTGTATTAGAAATGATGGAAACGCCATTCTTTGCTGCTTTTACGATTTTCATCATTTTGTGACGTGAAGAAGGTGGAGGAACGTTATTTACTCCCTTGGTTTTCATGGGTGCTTGCTGGAAATGAGTCCTCGTGCTGTGGGTGGCCGACAATCCATCCAAATGAAATTCAAATGGATATTTTATTACCTCAGAGCACCATATCCTAAAGAAGAAGATGATGATAATAAACAGAGACGAGTGCATGAAATCTTCAGGTTAATTGATTTAAATTATTAGATTTTTTTTTTTTTTGTTTGGTTGCCATCCTTCAAGGACTTCACCATCTCCCTTGTTCAAATGTCTCCGTCACTGCAGGGCAACTGGAGCACTTGCAAACATGGCGGTGGCTTTCGCTTGCTTCGTCACGAGGTGGCGGTGCCTTGAATACCTACATGCGGCCCCCTACCCGTAGCATGTGAGAAATGTGGTGCTCAAGTCAGAAATAGGAACGAAAGGCTAGTCATCACTCCCTCCGGCACCACTGGGGGGGGCTTTAGCCCAATTCCTAGAGGGCCAGAGGTTTCTGTACTTCATTTTTGTTCCATAAATAGATCAATTAAGTAATTGAGACTCTATGATGCACAGGACCCATTGGAGCCTCTTGCTAATTTGGAAGGCTAGATTTAGAGTCACACACCCCTCCAAATAATGTCTAAGAAAACTTCTGACAATCCCAGGGTTTGCTTTCACATGTCTTGTAGCCCTCTGATCAGGCCAAGGGTGTTTGAGTGTGTACTAAATGTGTGGGCATGCATTTATTTACAGGATATATTTGAAATAACCGGGTTTGGTTTTAATTTCTGGCCGTGGAAAGCAAAGGGTGCGTCTGTGGGCCAGAATGTCGCAGACAGACAGGAAGCTAAATGTCCTCCATTTTCCCAGGCTATATATCACATGTTCCTTCAGTCCCAATCAAGCAGGTGCAATGTGTTTTCTTTGTTGATGACTTGTGTTATTTTTGCTTCGGATCATTGGGCCTTTTTGGCTCAAATGTGGGTTGTGGTGGGAGCTGCTTGGCCTCCATACGGGTTTGAGTTTTGGCACTTAAAAGACTGGTTTTCGTGTGAAGCTACAGCGGTGGGAAAACCCGGCAGTCCCGTTTGGTTCGGCAATACTTCAGGTATCCCAGCTGGACTTTTAGACGGCATGAGTTGCATTGATCAATGATTGATTTAACTTTTCCAGTGCATTTTTCAGATTGTCATGGAGTCAAAGTATCCACTTGTTGTTAAAAAAAAAAAAAAAATCAGTAAACAAAGGGTTATATTTGCAAAGTTCAGCCTGGCTTTCTGTGTGCAGCATACCATACTTGAATTTAACAACTGCATGCTCTCCTCTTTCAGATAGTTTTCCGTTGTGGAGACAAAGGGCACGAGGGGGAAGCAAACCGCAGACATAGCTGAAGGTAGCAGCGATGATTTAATGGGACTCTGCATGTGACAGCGGTTGTTTGTTTAACTTAAAGAGGAAAATGTGGACTAAATAATACCTGAGTATCAGACTGGTGGGCTCCTCCTCGTCAGACCTGCACGGTCAAAGCAAAGCTCTGGGATTCTCATCCCACCTGTGAGCCATTTCTGTGCCAAGGTCACAGACTGTTGTTTTTTTGGGCGGATTTTGAGTGATTAATGCATCCATAGAATCTTGAGACGAAGGTGTCCTTATTTTTTTTGTACCTCTGAGCAGAACCTGTGAAACGTGACATGACAGAGGTGATCGTTTGGATTTTTACATTTTTAATTTATATCATGGAACCTTCCAGTTGGCATTCTGCAGTAATCAGTAAGGCCGTTTTGGTGGGGTATGAGTTCAAGTAAGTAGCGATGCGAGTGTATGTGGTAGTGTTTGACCTCCTCCCTGCTGTAACAGTTCTGTAGCGCACTGACAAAATGTCTGTGAATGATGGTTTACATACCCTTTAATCTCCAGCTAGTGTCTATTAACAGGGACAAATGTGCAGCATTTTGTCAGACTGAGTGTGTGTGTGTGTGTGTGTGTGTGTGTGTGTGTGTGTGTGCGTGCCTGTCTGCATGCGTGTGCAGCTGTCATGTTCTGTTTCTGCCAAAGCTGTGGGGCAGATGGCGTCAGAGTCAGGAGTATCAGGTCTGAGTGTGCAAGCTGACGTGCCGCTCGCTCGCTCACTCCTCACGGGAGAGGATAAAGACAAGCGTGACGAGGAAAAAAGACGTCACAGGGAGAACAGAGAGATCTGTGGAACGAGCTGGCACCTATGAGGGAAAAATGGCCACTCATGAAAACACAATCCTATGCTTCCATGAGGGGAAAAGTTGAGATAAGCTGAATACTGTGATCAAAAGTGAGAGATTTGACTCTCCCATTTGTAATTTTCTTTGAGGAGGAATATTAACAACATGTCTTGGGAGATTTTTCTTTCTTTTCCTTTCCGTTCTTCAAAATCAAAAAGCAACTCTAACTCTCATTTTCTCATTTTGCTCGCTGTATGTCATTTCTGAGTCCTGTTCTGTTGCAGAAGATACTGTCAGGAAAGGTGAGAAAAATGGGGGATCGCGGCACTCTGACGGCTCCCTGGAGTTGTGAGGGTCACCTGAGATGCTGATATATTTTATACCAAATGTCACTGTTGTCAGCTTGAAAATACTGAGGATTTAAAGCAAATATTACTCTTTTACAAGCTCAACAACTATTGCATGAGGTTGTTTTGCAGCAGGAAAAAAAGGTATCTGGCTGTGAGAGAAGATAATGGTGAGAAGCGTATTGCATTTTAATGTTAAAAGCTTACGACCTCAGTTTCTTTATTATGCATATTTGAGGTCTGAATGGACAAACTCTGTGTTACTCCTGTTGATTTTTTGTTTTTCTCATACCTGTTCTGCTGTTTTTACGTGTTGGTTCACAGGGAGCTGGATGTTGACAGAATGTAGGATCTGTGTGTGTGTGTGTGTGTGTGTGTATGTGTGTCCCTGTGTGCCACCAGCCTTTGTGTTTCTCTCTCAGTTTTATATTCCTGCACTGAGGGGAGAGTGCTTCCTCTGAGTCCCCCTCCTCTTTTTTAACATATACCTCACCTTCTGCCTTAGTTCCGATTATTGAAATGATTGTAAATTAGTTTGAAACAACAGACTTCTCCAATCATTTGTTTCTGGAAAAAAAATATGATGATGATTAAGTGAAATACTATATTACAAATGGTTTTCCTTTTATTTTTGTACGTATGTGCTGTGCACAGCAGTCAACTGTATTCCTGAGATGATAATAAAAGATGTTTTATAAAAGCTGCAGTTGCCCAATTCTTTAGAAATGCCTGTGACTTTCCTCCAAGGCTCAAACCAATTTCAGTGTCCTGAGGTCGGAGAACAATATTTCTTTGTTACGATGCAAACATTTATAATTGAACATTTTCCCTGTGGAATCAGGTAAAGTTAAAAAAAAAAAAAAAAATCAACATAAAACATAAAAATGTTTATAGTGTCTTGTTTTGTCAAGGCACAATAAATGTTAGAAATCTAGTATTTAATATAGGGTCAAAGTAAACGATGGAACATTTCAAGGAACTGAGAACTTTGAATTTGGAAGGACAACTCGTGATGTGAGCAGTATTCTAAATAAAAATTTACATTGATGAGGTAACCGTAGAGATACGAGGTTACCAGACATAATGTTAGTGAGTACATACAGGCATACAATAGATTACAATAATATAGAAAGATTACAATAATATAGAAAGACAATGTCACAATGTATTTGAATAAAATGCAATTGTGCGTCGTGTTTCTTTTCATTCCTTAAGTAGTATTTTATTCAAAATTTGACGCTGCAGCTACAGTAAAATGATTTGGCCCTGAGACAATGCCAACATAACAAAGGCCAGTTCAGAAAGCACTGGCCACATTTTCAATACACAGAAATGTGTATGTTTTGCCTTCTGTATTCTGTGTATTGCCAAATCAATCATTCTGTCCTCCTCCGAGGAAGTTTTAAGTAATCATTTGTAAATAATGGCACTATAAAGGAAAGTTATTGCATTTGACCTTGAACTTATCTGAACATTTCTTCCAGGAATCACAACATTTATTCTCTTCATTTTGAGAAATGTCACAGTCCTGACTATAAACTGCTGGAGAGTTTCTTACACGGTTCTTTAGTGACTAAACATTATGTAACAGGTCACATGTATCTCCTGGCTAAAACCTTCCATCCATGAAATGTCAACGTTTCTCACACATCAGAAATAAGAAAACATTTAATACATTAAAAAAAGAATGAATGAAATGTGGCCTCTTTGCAAAGTAGAATTAATTAATAAATAAAGTTTAAATGATTGAGGTCAGTGAAGAAACAGGATATAACTGTACAATCTCCTGGACTGCATACACAATATCATTAATGCTTATATAAATTATGATTTATATAATTTATAAATCTCCCTCAAGTTACAGCATACTGCTTTGATCAGAGAAATAAAGTGGGGGTTCAAAAGAAATTGTTTTAATTGATTATTCTTCTGATATTAAACCTCATTGGCTTAATATTGCAATTTTCCACAGTCAACAGTTCAATTTCCAGAAAGAGCAGACAGCAAATCCTTATATTTGAAACACTGGAACCAACAAATAATCAACATATAAAATAAACAAATAAAACAAATAAAAGTAGCTCATTAATGAAATCAATTTAACATCTATTTAGAGCAGCCTTAAAAAGCAAAATGTTCTCATGTTTTAAATTAGACCAGTACCAATAAATCAAACAATGATAAGAGGGTCAGCCCGATCCCCTCTTCTGACGTTCTCCTTTATCAGAGACACAGGTGATTCACCATCGTCCGCTGACATCCCCACAGCCGTCTGCGATGTCTCCGTTTCTTTCACAGCATTGTTGGCTCAGTGAGGAGAGCTGCAGCTCTGCCCAACACCCAACCCAACTTAGAGTCATGAAGGAAGTTTTATCAGATTATACCATGTTTAATCAGTGAGAGTCCCAGGAATGCCTCTGGCATCAGTGACCATTCAGTTATTTAAATGAGTGCATGAGTTAGCCAGTTTACTGACCCCCAGTTTAAATAGAGCTGTTGGACTTTCTCCTTCTCCAGAAGCTGCAACGCACCAGTCTGAACTTTTGTGCTGCCGAGGAGAGAAAAAAAATCCAGCACTTTCATTGATCATGCAAGCGTCTTTCCTCTCATTCATTCTGATCGCCATCCATTTGTTTGTCCCGCTGGATTGTACCATGAGGCCGCAGGACCCAGAACTGCATTTGCAGCGTCAGAGGACGTCGGCTGTTAAACAACCTTCCTCGTTGGGATTCTCCCAGTCAGTGAGAAAAGGCATTCACAGCCCACTTCTGAGTAAGTCTGACAACATCCTCGTTTTAAATCACAAAGCAAATCACATAGGCTTTCTTTAGCATATTTTTAAAATAGGTTTATTCAAATATTTATATGCCGCAGAACAGGAAGCATGTATTTGAATGACAGGAATACAGAAGCTAAATTTCCCTGTGCCTTTGGTTTCACATTTAACTGATGATTTGAAACCTTTGTTTTTCCAACAGTGATTTTGCCACTGAAGACAGGTACAGGCAACTTTGTGTTAATATTCAATTTGCAAAAAAGACGGTTCCTCTGCATGGATTCCAGGG
This sequence comes from Pao palembangensis, assembly GCA_015343265.1. Classification (NCBI taxonomy): domain Eukaryota; kingdom Metazoa; phylum Chordata; class Actinopteri; order Tetraodontiformes; family Tetraodontidae; genus Pao; species Pao palembangensis. The sequence goes on from CM027092.1 coordinate 2,971,077, forward strand.
GACAGCTTTACCACTCTGTAAGTATTAATAAACTTCATTATACGGAAGCGTGTGGAGGAAAACTGTGTGAATATACTTGACTCTGTGTTCCTTTTTCAACCCATCAGAAGTTAAAGAATGGAGAAGAATGCCTCTTCCAGCGCATTTGGTTAGACCTGGCAATCCCCTATCAAGTCTTTTATTCTGTTAGCGGGGGGCAGCTCCTCAAAAAGGAGAGAGGAGAGCTGCGGGTCTTCCATCAGCACCAGCCTGAAACGCCCTCGGCCCTGTGGGAAAGGCTCCTGGTGAAGAGACGAAGGAGGAGACATGAGGTGAACCCGTCTGATCCCCTGAGGTCCCAGTCAGATCCCACAGGTTCAGATCCCAGGTTGCCCGAACAGGACCAAGCTGGCCCCATCTCTAAAGAGACCATCAACTCCTGTGACGACCCCCTGCGGGTGCTACAGTCCAACGGGCCCGTCAGCCCCATCAAGACTAACATTGCTGACCGGCTGAATCAGGACTGAGATACTGGACTCATTGTGTATAGGTGGAGATGTACGTCTTTCTGCATGTTCAGACCAAAGACTGCGAGCATCGATGAGCAACCAACCAAATGAACCAAGCCGAACAATTCCAAGAAACTTTGACAACATCTGACATCATTAGAGCCAGTTTGGACCCATGCCCTGCTGTCCTTGAACCTCTATTTTTAGTTAAATTTTAAACCCTGAGCCAGATGTGGCAATAATGTTGGTTTTGCATGCATAAATGTGTAACCTGGGAGCAAGTATAAATATTTATAGGAAAAAAAAAGTTAATAGAATGTTTTAAGTCTTTATAAAACAACAATAAACCAATGCAGCCATCACATGAACCAAATTATGTCAGGTGCAGGACACCCACAGCAAAAGCAATAGAAATGTATTTATTTATTGGATTGCGTTAAATGACTTCCTTCCTACTGTTTTATTATTTATATATTTCATATTGTGTCATTTCTGGTGTAAATAAGTAATAAATAAATCTGAACTATTTTGGGAACTTTTTGCCTCCTTTTTTTATTGGAACAAACCAAAGATTTCTTGTGGTCTCGGCAACAAAAACAAGCTGCGTTCAGGACCACCCGCCTGGGTCACAAAAATCACATGGATATTGTACACGCAACCAGTTGGTTATGTAACAGACAAATATTGGACATAGATAAACAATGCCCAAATATCAAATAGAAGATAATAACATTTGTTACAGCTCTCTTCACCATGAAGAGACGACTAGCACAACATTATCGCCGCGGGGAATTTATATTACACAAATAACTAACATATTTCATTTAGTTTCTAAAAACAAGTCATATACTGTATAATGATTATATGCAGTGTACAGGTCCTAGAGGCCTCCCTGCTTGGAATTAATCTCTTCAAGAGACTGAAATATGCCCAGGGGTTGTCCCTGAGCACCAAATTTATGTTAAGAAAAAATACCGGACTTCTTCTCAATCTCTTTTACATTTAAATGTATTTTGCCTGGAGTGCAAAGTAATAAAAGAGCATGTGTGTATGCTGCCTGGTCCCATGTTTGTCCTTGCTCTTGTTGCTCATTTTCAAACAGGGACACGGTCACTGATTTCTGACATGTTCCTGTTCTGTTTTGTGTTTATGTGTAACATCCACAAACTTCTGGTGAGTAAAAATAGAAACACGGAATCATTAGTGTGCAAAGTTGCCCACATTTAGTGTAATCAACAGCCAGACATTACCAAAGTGATGACAGTGCACTGAAACACAAACTGCAGCAGCACTGAGGGTGCTCCATTCACAACAAAAGGCCCTAAAACATTAAAACCCATTCTGCTCTTTTCTTTGTAAAATTTCATGTATGTGGAGAAAGCAGGTACAGAGAATGGATAAATGGATGGATGGATATATAACTAAAAAAATAGTGAGCAGACCACCACCAAGCAGCTCGATTCCCCACATATTGTGACTTACACCTACAATATATCAGCAGTAGTAATGCAAAGTTACATAACATAGTAGGTTGCTTTATGATCAAATCCCCTTGGCCTTTAATCTAGGCCTGTGATCTTGGACGATCAAGGGTCAAAGTCCCTCGAAAATCCAGAACGTTCATAGCTCAAAATTTAATGAGCCATTCCTTGTCCCAGACAGAGAGATAGACAGACAGACAGAATATGTAATAAGCATGAAAAGTAATTTGCTTTTAATAACACAAATGTCATCATCTAGTGTCTACAGTTTATTATGATCATTTCTGTGGACAAACACACAGTAGACCTTCGAAGGTTTCACACAGTTCTCCTCTTTTTTCATTGTTAGTATAAAGCGACACAGACCGGTGTTGGGGCTTAAAGACAACATAGTCGCCTTGTCAGAACCAGGAGACAAAGAGCAACATAATTCCTCTACAAAGTAACGCACTGCCACACACATATATGCGCCGTGTGTGACCACCAAAGCATGGACCGGGATGCCCCTGAGCCCATCCTCTGCAATTCCTTCATTACAAGCCAGTTCTGCTGGAGCAGACGTAGAGTTTTCCCTAGAGTCCTCCCCTCCATCACGCCAGTGTTTGTCCCAAATTTGCTGGAGCACTTTATCAAAGAACCTCCTGACCCTCTCCTTCACCTAATCAGAGCAGAAAAAAAAAAAAAAATCAGTTACAAACTCAAGTGTGTTTTCCAGTATGAAACGTGATGACTTGAAACTGTGATGGATTAAAGTTAAACAATATTTTCATTCATGAACACCAAGGTTTCCCATCAGAAAGACACAGCCATGATGCAGCTCCGGCGAGCTGGAAAGGAGGTCTGTGGCCGCTACTGATTGGGGCGCTCGGCTCTAGCGTCAGGCCTATCTGAATCATGTGGTCAGTGCAGACTATGGATGAATGTTTTCTGCAATCTAGTGGTTTTAGGCATGAATTAATTCATTAGGATATTGAGACCTAAAGCTCAACAACAAAGCTCAACAGCGTAATTTTAATGTCATTTGCTGTAATTGCAATTAATATGGGAAATATTTCAGTGTCTCGTTATGAATTCCTTGGATCAGCTGTATTATTTAGGGGAGAGACCCAAGGTAATGTGAAAAGAAAAAAAAAAAAAAAAAAAACTTTAAAAGTATGAGAATTCTGAAGGAACAGGCAGAGGTCACCTGATCGTGAGTCTCCCCCTCTGGAGGAGTAAAATCTGGAAAAGTCTGCCCAGCTGCCTTGGCCATCTGTCTCACATCCTCTATTTGACCTCCTTCTGCTGTTCCAAAACTCTAATGGAAACATTATTATTATTATTATTATTACTACTACTATTATTATTACTCTTTAGAATCCTTCTCACCCTCTCTTTAAGTAGTGGGTCACACACCATCTGCAGGCCACAGCAGCTGCTGTTATGTCTCATTATTACATCAGCCGTCTGGAAGAAACACACAGTTATCTCATTATGGAAAGATAAATATTAAAGACAATGGGTTCAAGACTTATAAAGTAAAAGATCGTACCTGTTGGGCTCGCAGCATGTCGCTGACAAACACGTTGGTGAAGAACACATCTTTAAGGTAATGGCCTGCAGCCTCTGCCTGCTGCAGCCCAGTCTCAGATAAGCCTGAATCAATAGTCTGGCCTGTGTGGAGGCCAAGATATAAAGGTATAAACAGTAACTTAGAGCAAGCATGTTACTGCTCTTCCAATGCTGTGTACACTACCTTGTAGCAAGCCTTCTTTATTGTACTGTGTTTCCCCACTGCAGGTAAAAAAACAACAAAAAAAATGCATCATAGTTATTTTAATATTATCGCTGATGGATCTTTAATTCTCACCTTAAATAGCGGAATTATTGCCTAATTGTGAAAGGTAACACAATAACAAATTGTGAAAATAACAGGAAAAATGACAAGATGTCAGTATGAGGTCACCTAGCGGCCACCGATGGTACAGTCATGGCACAGACAGCGACAGCTGCTGAATCTGCTCAGGCTTCAGACTCCGGTAGTTTTAAAGTTTGCAACATTTACATGCGACTCGCTCGAGGAAGTGCAAAATTTTCTCTCTCTGCCGATTCCTAACTTATCAAGAATGCCACTGAATTTAACGTTAAAATGAATGCATACTTTGTCTGGTGTTAAATATACTCCATGAAAATGAAGACAATCACGCGTTTATTATTAATCACAAAATATAAAATATCATAAATCAAAAAGCTCTCTGTCGGTTGTAATGGAGGTTTCGCCTTCACTTTATTTCTTCGACAAAACCACGCGGACAACAACCACGCATGAGGGTCAACAATACTTACTGTCGAACCAGGGTTAACCCGAGTTTGAGCACTTTCATACTGGGCGAGCTGGGAGATCGGAGAGGCACCAGAACCGATGAATCCTCAGAGCGACCCACTGCGGCTGAAGGTGACCCAGAATAAACCACGTATGAATATTAAGTCTATGAAACAGCAAAGTAGCGTTTTCGGTAAGGCTTACAATAACTATTAGCTATAAACATTTAATTAAATTTATAATGGTATATTGGTAATTTACTAATGTTGTGAAATACACACGACAGAATAGTTTCTTGGATAGTCTTCAAAAGGCCATGTTGTTGAGGTATTCTTCGCTTACGGCCATACCACCCTGAGAACGCCCGATCTCGTCTGATCTCGGAAGCTAAGCAGGGTCGGGCCTGGTTAGTACTTGGAT